>JBBMOI010000001.1:19070000-19285000 GCA_038088405.1 Porites divaricata
TGTGGACATATAGAAAGTGAAACATGTTAAATCTTTTAAAGAAATTGTATACGAATTTGATCACTAAGCAAAAAGAGACAAGTAATTTTGAATATCTTTTAAGTACTTTTAAATAGTTTTGAGTATCTTATAGGTATTAAGTTTGTGAAATAACTTGTTTTAGATAGTTAATATTAAAAGAGATTTCTTAACAGGGTTGTATATAAGAGCCAATAGCCTGCGAAGTTCGCCGGCTACTTTCATTACTTCAAGAGTCAAGATATGCCGAGGAGGTCATAGAATAAAAATATAAATTGGCACTGCCTATCTTTTCTGAAAACATACATTATTATGTATAAAAGATTTCTGCCTCAAGGACAGTTTGGAAACATTATGTTTGAGACTGTCTTTTTAAACAAATCTTGCTTAGGTTGCAGGAAAGTACATAAAATACAATTTGTTGTCCGCCATATCTGATTTCGAGATATGAATGCATAAAGTCAGCATTAGATCCCATTGGCCATAGCCCCTTTCTCCCCTCATGAAATTTCCACAAGGTGGACCTGTTTTCTGCTTTTATATCACACTTAGATGATATTTCAAGCTGGAAATGTTCATGAAAGTGCAAGTCTCTTCAATTTCAAGGAAAAATAATTGATGTGTAAGACAGTAGGATTCGAACCCACGACCCAGTATACTGCGCTAACCACTAGACCACTGAGGATTGCTGGATAGAGGTGAAATAATTTAAGTACATGTAGCATCAACCCAAACACAAAAAATTAGCTAAACAGTTTCGAAACAGTGCTTAACCCTAATCAGTAAAGGGGAAAACTACTTTGCGTAAATTTCATGAGGTGTCCAAAGGGGCTACAGTTGATGGGAGCTAATGATAACCAATGCGTAAAGTGCGAGCAGGGAACCGGGAAACAGGAGATTTCGTGCATGACTATCAGCACAAAATTGTTAATATGTCTGACCAGCGAGGTCAAGTGAAACGAAATCAATTGCCTTTTCTTTGTCAAGAAAAACAAATGAAAGGAGACAATAATTATTGCAAGTAAAGGTACAGTTGTATGTACCTACCTTGGAAAAAATGTCGGAGAAAATAAATATTAATTTGCCAGCAATTGAATCAATTGCCTTTTCTTTGTCCCGAAAAACAAATGAAAAGAGACAACTGCAAGTCAAGGTACAGTTTTATGTACCTACCTTGGAAAAAATGTTGGAGAAAATAAATATTAATTTGCCAGCAAATCGACCAAAACATTCAAGGGCAAAATGAATGTCAAATGAACGTCATGAAATGGCAAGATATAAAAGGATATTATTCAGAAGGTTAAGAACTTGTTCAGCCACAAAACTAAAACTAGTATAATTGCAGCTTAATTCATCCCTGTAATGTCTAAGTTTCAAGGCCCAGAATGCCAGGAAATGCATTTTCCAGCGTTTGATTTTCACAAATTTTCCGGGGGAACATGCCCCCAGAACTCATAGAAATGATGGGCTTTAACCCATGATGTGGGTCCTCCTGACCCACAACCGCCTACTTTTCAGAACACTCTGGCTAGAGTCTGATTGCATGTTGATGATTGATGATATGCTCACCATCATGCTGAATATAGAAACAACATCTAACTTCCTGGAAATGCTTAACAATTCACATTCCTCTGTGAAATTTATGATGGAAACCGAATGCAATGGCACGCTCCCATTTCGGGGCATCCAGTTACTGAATTGATCATATCGCCTCAAATAGAGACAAAGGTGTACCTAAAACCCACCAATTCAAGTCTACTCTTACACTATTAGAGTAATGTTGACAATCGGTACCAACAGGGCTTACTGAGAGCTATGCTGGATCAAGCATTTCATTTATCTTCTTGTTGGTCACACTTCTCAGACGAATGTAACCAATTGAAGACAGCATTTTTGCGTTTAAAGTGCCCCAAACACTACTGTCAAAAGTTTCGTTGACTCAAAGGTTTGTGACCAGCAGCAACCTTTATCACCAGCGAAAGAGACGGATGACACGGTTTGAGTGGTTTTACCTCTTAAAGACCAATTCTCAGCAGATATGGTGAAAGAACAACTCAAGGATCTGAGCCTAAAAGTAAACACCACCATCCAGCCTGTGTTTGCCAGCTGGAAAATTGAACAAGAACTGAATTTGAAAGAAGCAAAGCCACGAAAAAGGACAAACAACAGTCCTCCTCCTGGCTCCATTGCCAAACATTACAAGAATGTGCACAAGGTTATCCCTCAGGACCTGCTGAAACGTTTCAGAGTTCTTAGGAAATGATGCAGGAACAAATTTGACTTTTTAGTGTACTAAAATAATGCTTTTTGTCACCTTAAAGCCAAATCTCAATGTGCAATCAGACTCTATCAGTGTTCTCCTTATCAGGCAGTAACTGGTAAAATTTACCGCCTGAAGCAACACTTCTTACTGCCTGCAACCACTTTTTTACCAAAATGAAATAAATTCTTTTAAAAAAATATGCAAGTGGTGATCCGATCCGATCCTCACAACAAAATGAATGAATATATGGAAAAGTATAACTACCTAAGTACAAAACGTACAGCCCAAAAATGATGCACGTGCAAGAACTTCTTCTTGCGTACGCAAGCTGGCAACTTCGTGTGGCTTTCTGCAGGGTAGCCTCCCACACAGACGTTCTTAGGGGTTCGTCACGCATTCTATATGCAGGGTGCTTGCGCTTGAATCCAGCAAGACGCAAGAACTCCTTTTGCGGTTATAAATTTAACCACAAGAATATCTTTGCTGTGGGATTTACGAACCGCAGCACAACAACTTCTTTCAGTGACGTAAAATCTATCAATCCATATACATACCAGCCGAAACAGTGCAGAGAAGTGGGGGGGGGGGGAGACAGGGGGGTCACAATCTCCCGCCTCCCATACCCCGTTCTCCCGCCTCCCGTACGTTTTTGTCTCTTTGTTTCCTGACTCCCGCCCTTTATTGTGTTTCTCCCGTTATCATGTAAATTGTGCTGTTTGGCTCCCTATTCAGATTCTAATAGGGAGTGCTTTGGCCTTGTCCAAAATAAAAAATTGTGTTGTAAATCGAACCACTCCGCACTTTCCAGCGCGATCATTGAAGTGGCATTCCTTCGACCCAAGTTTACACCACGCGGCAAAATCTTAATAACAGTGTTTTGTGAACTACAGTCATAAGGAGCGAGCTCCCAGGAAGGTCTTCCATGGATGAATTTTTCCCCACCAAACCGAAAAATACTAAGACTGATCAAAATGGTCTTTGACGACATTTGACCTGACCTCGCTTTGTCGTTCTTACGGAGAATTTCAACAGCTAGCAAGACAGATGAGACACTGACGCGACTGACACAGTCGATACACGTGTACATATGTCATGCTATCTCATTTATGTCCTATGATGTAAGCGACTTGGAAAGGTTTCCAATTTCACAGGAAGTAATGCTGTTTTTTTATCCCGAGCGCGAATTTTCGTTTTTTGACTTTTCTTGTGTATAAAATTTTGCTGTAAGCTTGGAAAACGCTAAATGGAAGTCAAGAAACGTTCTTGGGTTCGTTTCATTGACTGGAAGTAAGCAGTAACAAATAGCAAAAGCTTGCCTTTTTGAATTTCTCTCCCGCTTCCCGCCATCGTAGAGATCCCACCTCCCACCCTTTCTTCTCCCGTCTCCTTTACCCCTCCCGCCCCCTGTTCTCCCAGGCTCCCGCCCTCCTGTCCCCCTCCACAGAGAAGTCTTCAAAACCAAGGTACATATTTTTACAGAGTAAAACCACAGGAATTTTTTTCCTTCAGTCGTTTTTACTTTTTTAGATATATTTTATTGAAAAGTTTGCAGACAAAATTATTCAACAGGTCAGATCAAGGTCAAGCGAGGCATTACACTCAGCGTTTGAATCGTTTACATTATTGTTTGGCGTTTTTTTGTTTACATTGTTTCTATCCTTTTGTAGTGATTTCTACCGTTTCTGACAGTTTTTGTTTGTTTCGCTTCTTTCAGTAGCTGTTTGAAGGAGTTTCACAAATGATCATCGGGTCATTTTGTGAGATCGCCGCAGACATCTGCTACTTTCTGTATTTGTCAGCGGATCACTAATCTATACTTTAGGCACATAGTTTTGAATGTTCAAAACCCTAAAACTGTTTCGTTCTTGCTGGTTTACAATGACAGGGATGTATAGATAACAAGTGTAAACAAAAAAGATAAACTAAAAATACTTTCATGTTTTTTTTAAATGCACACTGCAGCTCGTTTTGCAAAATAAGGATCGGTGACTTCATGCATTTTTTTTGGAGTGTACTGTATATACAGCTTTCCTTTTTAGGGACATGCATTTTGGAAAGAGAACATTAAAGACATGGTAAAATTATTAGAATCATACATTTTAATTTGTCGTCTAAAGATAACACGACAGCAGATTTGCGTAAAATAGGTCTTAAAAATTGGGAATAAAAGATTTCCCAGCGAGGGCGGGTCCATGTCCCTCACTCCACTGCTACCTCCCCTCCCCCCCGGAGAAAAGTGTATATTTTTTTTGGCTTACCGTCCACGAATGGTTCCTTACCTGCTGAGCTAAAGTTTAGGGAGAACACTGCTCTATTCATCTGGAAGTACTTTCATAATCTTCACACTCTGTTATGTTAATTTTCGCACCACATCGCTTTAAATTCTCTAATTTGCATGATCCAAAACATTTTTCCTTGATAATGGAGTCATGACTACTCGAAACATCAGATTTTATTGTTCATTTTTACCGTTTTATGTCTTAGATAGTTAATAGTTTTTAAATAGTTGACATTTCCAAATAAGACTCTAGATAGTTTTTAATACTATTTTTGCTTGTTTTTAAATTAATGTTAATTTTTATCTTTTTATAATGACAGTGTGAAATTATTTTAATATTAATTTTGTTTTTATGTGTTATGGAGGAGCACATTTTATCAGTTTTATGATAACTGTCACGTGTTTACCCTCTTTAAATAAAAACATTACCTTAAACCTTACCTTACTTTATTTCAAATATTTTGCACTGAGGTTACTGTATGTTTACTGTTATTATGGGCAAAGCCTGGTTCCTGCAATTGTCAAGGTTTCTAAGGATCACTCATTTGATAACCTTGGATGTGGAAAATAATTATTGTTGTTTTGAAAAAAAAGAAAAAGTCCTAAATTTTGCATCCAAAATCTGTATGAACCCGAAAATGTTTATTCATCTCTTGTTGATAGATCACGGCAACAGTTATTTTTTTTTAAACAGGATGCAGTACAAATGGAAATTGGTCCAAAATTAATAGACACTTTAAGGAAGGCAGAGAATCATTCAATTCCATATGGTGTTGTAAGAGGGGAAGCAACACCTTTAAAAAGAACAGAAGTCATAAGAAGTGCTCATGTGCAAGACGCTATTGGACTTATACAGCGCATCAAAACACGGGAACACAAAAGTGAATGGAGTAAGACAACTAGACTGTGGTATGTAATTTCCTCTATATGACTCTTGCACTTGAGTTTCTTATCAAGGAAGTGTGACCATAAACTTCAGTCTTATTCACCAGGCCTGGTTGCTCAAACGTTGGATAGCGCTATCCATCGGATAAAAATCTATCCAGGGGATGACACAATTGGTCTTTGACGTACTACTTATCGGCTGGATAGCAATTTATCTGGTGAATAGTGCTATCCAAAGTTTGAACAACCAAGGCCAGTAAATTAAATTTATACATGTTTTTTTTTTAAGAATTCCATTCTTCAGAAGCCACAGGACAGGGTGAAATTGTTTACCCAAGGCCTATTTAGTATAATACAAAAGTGCAATTTACCAGCGAATCATTGTTTTAGCTTCTGAAAATAACAGCTACAGTGGGGTAATAGTGAGAACTTAGCACAGTCATGATAACTTTTGTGACTGAAGAGTGAAGATGATGAATGGCAGAGATACAGATATAAAGAAAGATATGTCTGCCACAGTTGTAATCACAATATTTTTGAGCAGTTACAAATTAAGCCTGAGAAAATTGCATGGCTTCAACAGGATTTGAACCCATGGCTTCTGTGTTAGGGCTTCAGTGCTCTACCAAGTTATTGCCAGTAATCTAACAAGTAATTTATATGTCTCCAAAGTTCATCACCAGTATAGATGTGAAGAAGTTCTGTAGTTATAGAACTTTAAAGAATTTATAATTCTTGAAAAAGCATCCTGTTTCTGAACAAAAAATATTTCTGAAAAAGAAGAAAAATTATCTTGTACATTAATTTTATTAACAAAAAGAAATCAAGTCAGCAGTTGCTTCATATGTAAGAATTGTGTTTACTCAACAAAATATTCTGAAATATTCATTGGCAGAACTTTTCAACATCAAGAAGTTCTGCATCAAAAAGTTTTGATCACTCATAAGCCATAACTCCTCCTTTCACAAGACTGGAAGAGGTGTTTTAAAAGTCTCAAGTTATTGAATTCAGATTGTTTTTCTCTCACCCCCTCGCCCATCATTTCCTCATTTGAGCTTGTACATGGCCCCCACTCTCCCCTCTTCCCTCTCTTGGAAGTTACAATACTGCGGTGGTGTTAAGAAAGTGTCTTCCTTCATTCGCACCAGTCAATTTCCATGTCTCTCTTTCAATGTTTCCCAGTTCTCCCAGTGGCCAGTATTAGGTCCACATGGTATGGGTAAGGCAAAAGAGGCAAGGCAAATGTTGTACAAAGGGTTCATCCAGATTACTAAGAACCTTTGCAATATTCTTTTCCCCAACTGCTAACTTGCCTGTATCACAGATTTTCTCACACCAAAGATGTTGTGGTTTGATCTAGTCATCATCGTCATCGTCATCATCATCTTCATGATCATTACTATTATTAGTATTCTTGATTTCATATCTTTCAATTCCAGGCACGATGTTGAAAGGACCATAAGTTCTGCTGCTACTTCAGTCCCTTTTGCCTTATTACACAAGGGGATCCTTGTCAAAGTTATGGAACCAATGTCTGCAGAAAAACTTCAGCTAAAAGTTATACATGATAAGTTTGAGCCAGTGTCCAGCTCTGTTGCTGACTCCTTGGTACAGTGGGCCACCGGTGATAAGACAAAGGGATTTCAAACAATTGAAGAAATGCTACCTGTTGGTACAGCACTAACAGGAATTGGAGAAATCAGTTTGGACAATGATGGCATCAAGATAGGACCTCCAAAATCTGGTCTGACCTATTATCTATCACAGCTTACCTTAGATGCTATCATCCGACAGCTGCAATCAGGAAAGAAGATATGGAAAGTTCTGAGTGCAATTTTTGCTTGTGGTAGTGGAATTCTATTCCTTGTTTCACTTTACATGTATATCAAGAGACGACGCGACAGACAGATTGAAGATGATTTTATACGGAGGATGCAGCATGACGTGGCTGTTATAGGGGAGGGTGAAGTCTTGGATCCTCAAGGAGCATGTGTTGTTTGCATGGACAGACCACGCAATGTTGTCATTTTAGACTGTGGCCACATCTGTTGTTGCGTAGAATGCGCACGGCAGGTGAACAACTGTCCTGTTTGTAGGCGTCCAATCGCTCGTCTTGTCCCTATTTTTCATGCTTAAAAAAAATTACTAAACCACTCTTAGCTTCTGGAATTTACAAAATTCTTACTCGTATTTTGTTTTATGTAGGTGGTGCGAGAGTGTTGACTTGATCAGAAATATCATTATTTTTGTTGTTGTTGTTGGTAGCCCTCTTGAATTTTGCAAGTTGTCAGTAATTTTGTGATTCAAGTCAAGTCAAGTCAAGTCAATTCTTATTTAAACTCACACACAGAATAATTAATTAATACAAATCAGTGCTTTAAAATATAAAGAAAAAAGAAAATCGAGAGATTGCGAAGGAAAAGAAAATTTCAATTGTAGGTTCATTGTGTAGAGTTTGGGACACCTAAATAGTTCATGGAACTAACCGAGTAGGTGACCCAAACAAGAATATGAGTAGAAGGAATATGGATACAAAATAGTTGTTTTAGATAAAAAGTAGTACTTCATTAAGTAAATAGTAGTTAAAGATAATGTAGTCGTAAAACATTAATTAAGAATCAATAATAGAATTATAACTATCAATCACAGAATTCTTGATATATCGACGAAAACTGGAAAATGGCTTAATTTTCTTCACATTAACCCATTCGCCCCTGAACCGCCCGTGCGGATCCACGTCCTTTCTAACTCTCGTGACGTCATCAGTTTTAACGGTCAAGGCCAACTTTGTCCGCTAACTTGTGCAGAGTGAAGAGATCTTTCAAACCATACCAGAATGGGCACATTTGAGTCAAGGACACCGGAGAAAACGGTAAAAAACCATGCAAGATTGACCTGTAAATCTCTATGAAAATCTTGTTCCATTACCCACCTACCTTTCCTTTCACCTAATCCTAAGATCCTAAAAGCTTTCCTAAAAACTCTTCCCATCAAAATGAAGCCCACTAAATGCCCAGCAAGAGAAAACACAAATGAGCAAGAAAAGCGAAAAAAGAGGGGAGGAGAGAAAGGGAAAAGTAAAAGTCAAGACTGCTGTGTCACTTTTTGTCACTTTTTGCCCGAACTTCGCAAGCTGATATTTTGCATCTGGATCAGAAGGCCGTGAAGAGTACGACCGGTAAACGGGTTTGTGGTAAGTTTTAGCTCTTTATAGCATGACAGTGACCAGAAAACCACTCGACTAGCTTCAAAACACGTTTTTTGGCAAAATCTCCAGGAGCGAATGGGTTAATAGATAAAGAATTCCAAAGTTTTGGACCAGTGTAACTGAGAGAACGGATGCCGTATTGAGTTGTATGAACGGATTTAACAAACAGATTTTTGCAACCTTTATATAAAAATGGGTGGAGTGCTAAGTAATAATTTGATGTGAAGTCAGGGAGCAAACAACGTCAGTTTTATAGCCTGCCAAAATAGCGTGTACCAGACTAAGAGACTTTTAACTTGCTTTGATTCTCCCTTTCCGAGGTTATTGGTCTACCAGGGGTGTGACTTTTTCGGTACAGTGAACTCGAATCAAACTATTACGGTGGCCTACAAGGGTCACTACGCATTATCTCACAACATATTTCTAATTATTAAGAAAGCACTTCAAATTATGCACAACACATTCCAAATTCCTCGAAACACATTCCAAATTCTTCGAAACACATTTTAAATTCACTACAAATTCTGAAATCTTCACAACACATTTCAAAATCTTCGCAACACATTCGCCCCAGGACACCAAGTGTTGGCAGAGAAAAAGGAACGGCTGCGCAGCTCCTCCTTCTTGGTAAGTACTTCATGTCAAGCCATCATATAGTTGTCCATATATTTTGCCTACATTTGCTTACTTGCGGTGCTTTGCTTACTTGAGGTGCTTTGCTTACTTGAGGTCCTTTGCCTGCTTTAGGTGCTTTACCTTCTTAAGGTGCTTTGCCTGCTCTAGGTGCTTTACCTTCTTAAGGTGCTTTGCCCACTTTAGGTGCTTTACCTTCTTAAGGTGCTTTGCCTGCTTGAGGAGCTTTGCTTACTTAAGGTGCTTTGCCTGCTTCAGGTGCTTTACCTGCTTGAGGTGCTTTGCTTGCTTGAGATGCTGTGCTTGCTTGAGGTGCTGTGCTTAAGCAGGCAAAGCACCTCAAGTAAGCAAAGCACGTCAGGCAGGTAAAGCACCTCAAGTAAGCAAAGCACGTCAGGCAGGTAAAGCACCTCAAGTAAGCAAAGCACCTCAAGCAGACAAAGCACCTCAAGCGGGCAAAGCACCTCAAGTGGGCAAAGCATCTCAAGCAAGCAAAGCACCGCAAGTAAGCAAATGTAGGCAAAATATATGGACAACTATATGATGGCTTGACATGAAGTACTTACCAAGAAGGAGGAGCTGCGCAGCCGTTCCTTTTTCTCTGCCAACACTTGGTGTCCTGGGGCGAATGTGTTGCGAAGATTTCGAAATGTGTTGTGAAGATTTCAGAATTTGTAGTGAATTTAAAATGTGTTTCGAAGAATTTGGAATGTGTTTCGAGGAATTTGGAATGTGTTGTGCATAATTTGAAGTGCTTTCTTAATAATTAGAAATATGTTGTGAGATAATGCGTAGTGACCCTTGTGGGCCACCGTAAACTATCAAGCAGTTTGCGAACCAAAAGAAACCCAATTGTCAAACGCACCATATTGTTTGGGTACCATTACGTAAGCGAGGCTTATACTGTGAAAGTTAAATAAGAATCGTTTTGAGGCGCGCTCAGCTGTCCCGAAGAACGAGGGAAAAGACGCTGTGATGATCAACGCTCACATGGATGCATCTGAGAAGAGCATTCCTGAGAGGAAACGAGAGGAAAAATCTTTAATAACATGACCCGCTCAATACGGACAGACCGTTAATACGGACACTTTCCTGTCTTTCATGGTCTCTTCAATACAGCATAATATGGAGCTTAAGCAACAAGACGGCGAAGGCTACAAAAACATCATTGTTATATATATCAGTATTGAAGAGGGCATGGAAGACAGGAATGTGTTGAGAGGAGAAAACGACTCGAAGCAATCGGATGAATTTCAGGCTACGTATTGAGCGGGTCATGTTATTAAAGTTAAAAAAACCTCATTTTCTCAGGAAAAATACCAAAGAAATAAAAGAGGGCATCAGCATCGCATATCGTCAAATTAAACATCGCTAATGTTCACTACAAAGCCGTCATTCCGCAGCTTAAAATCCATGGAAACACTCAAAAATCTCTCATTTATATATTACTTTATCAAAACCGTTCTTTGCATAACTGAACAGCTCATTTGATGCCAAAAACTGACTTCTACAAAACTTTTTTGGGAGACCGGCCCCCCTCCCATCTAAGGTTGTCGCTACTGACCAGGCCTCCTCCTTATCTCAAGGTCTGGATCCGGCACTACTAGCATGCGCCGGTCGCAGACAGTAATTATTTAACCCGTCGGTTAGTAACGTCTGCGAAGCAGCTCCGATATCCTTGTTCTGGGCCCCCAACGGATTCAATGAAGTACCGAAAGAGCGTTGCGAATGTCCTTTCATCCTCATTGGCAAATCGACAATGGCATTTTAAAAAGGCCAATCATACCGCGTACTCAAATCTTGGTACACAGGTGGGGACCCAGAACAAGGATTTCTGTGCTGTTTTGCAGAATTAACAAGAGTTTAGTCTGCGGTGCAGAAAATCTGTTGATTGGGCAAAAAAGAAGTGCCTGTTGTCCGCATGGCGTGTCAGTGTTGAGCGGGTTGAATTTTGAGAATATGTTAGGGCTTTTCGCAGGGAAAAAGGTAACTGTCCGGTAATAACGGGCGCGGATAGACTGCATCAATTTTTTGCCCCCGCCAATAACAAGGCGGCTGGTGAAGATGAAATCCCAGCTGAGGTATGGAATCGTGGCGCGCTCAGTTCTCTACATCACCCTACTAAGGGCCCCTTCACATGAGCCCGGTTTCCGGGATCTCGCCTTACCTCTATCCTTTGTAAAATATTCGATGTGCGTTTGAGAGAGCGGGCTGTGGGCGGGCTGGCTCAGTTTCCGAGATCTCCGGGGCTGGAAATTTTGCCATCATGTCAACACTACAGCCAGGAAGAGAAATTTCTGCAATTTCATTGGCTTAGAGCAGTCGTTTTCAGCTTAATTTGAAATACCTACATGTGGAAATTGATGAACTTGATAGCGGGACCAGGACCCTGCCAGATTGAAGTGACCAGCCTTCACTTCGTTCTATAAAAGGAGTAACAGTGGTTACGCAATAAACCCAAAAAAACAGTAAAACGACAAACAGACACCAAAACGCAGTGGAATACATTGCAGGTAAGTCTATTTTATTCATTTCATTTAAGAAAAAGTAAGGTTTAGCGTTATTTATCGTTCGCAGATCTCAGTAATATCAAACAGTATTTCTCATACAAAGTCTCTTATTTTTCAACGGTCACCTGTAACGCAACATCGGTGCGTCACCTCATGGTATGTAAATCACATTACAGTATTGCGGCTTGCATTCATACAGTTTCCACATCAGAAGCATCCCATTTAACTGCAGTGATACAGCTTTAAGAGTTGCCGAAGCTGTGATAGGCGTGAAAGTTAAAATTTTTGTGTTTCGCTATATTTGCTTTGTTTCTCGAATTTGGCGCCAGAACTCGTCCCCACGAGTTTGGCCTTTTCTCATCATGGATAATCCATGTTCTCATCTCGGAAACCGGGCTGGAATTTCTGGGCTCATGTGAGAAGGCCCAGCTAACTCCCCTAGACGACTGGGTAATTGAAAGTGGTGACAGACTTGATAATCAACTTTTTAGCCTACATCTAGAGATACTCACAGGAAAAAATAACGGATTCCCATTTTTGGATATTTTAGGGTATTTAAAGAATACCCATAAATATCCCAAATTTGGCAAAGTGAGACAATTCCCAACCAGGGAATTCCCAACTAAGTTCCCAGATTGGGACTTGTCTCACTCTTCTAAATTTGGGATTTTTTTATGGGTATTCTTTAAATACCCTGAAATATCCAAAAATGGGAATCCGTTATTTTTTCCTGTGACTAAAGCGGACTAGAGCGAGTAAAAAGTAGTCTTATCGAGTCAAGTCTTAAAAGTAGACTTTTGGTAGCCTTGATTTGAAACGTTTTTTTTTTGCGACGTTTCGTGCAAGCTACATGATGGGAGCGAACCTGGTCAGCGGAGTCATGCTCCAGGATAAATAGTTTTGACCGCTGTTTTGACCACGCTCCGAGGCATTTCAAAAATTTTGAGCGTAATCATATAAGAAAAGGAAATGATGACAATGCTGTATCAGAAATAGATTGGCAATGTAGAATGTTAAGGATTTTGTTGTAGCATTTTGGGTTGCAAAATCTTCCCAAATGCTGCGTAAATATGCCGAAGACATACGATGTTCGTATCACAACTCTGGACGCGGAATTAGAGTTTTCAGTTGAGGTTAGTTCATAAACACAACTGCTGCTGTATGTTGTTTACATGACATCTATTAGAGTCCTTTTCACTGTAAACTCTTTATTTAAACGCGTTAATTTGATAAATTACGCCGTTTCGTCTCTCTCTCTCTCTCTCTCTCTTACAGAGAAATTGCACTGGAAAAGAGTTGTTCGATCTTGTCGTACGAACCCTGGGTGTTCGGGAAACATGGTATTTTGGCTTGCAATTTGTCGATAGGAAAAGTGTTGTTACGTGGCTAAAGTTTAATAAGAAGGTAAGCTTATGTAGGTAGACACCGGTTTATTTGACGTAAGTCATTTAAAAAATTAATGTCAGTATCAATCGCTTAAACGCAGCATGTGAACATGGTGGAACTTCAAGTGATCACTGCTCATTACGGAGTTCCTTACTTACGTCGGATCTCAATTTTCATTAGCGTACGTGCTATTAACTTAATAGTTTTCATTAAACTCATTCTTGTGGCATGTACATTATTTGATCAAGTTTTGATAAACTAGAGATACAATTTTCTGTTTTCAGCGTTGTTCCTATGACATATGTATTTTTCTTCATTTTATATTTAAGTATCTTGTAAATTTACTCTGATTAACTAGTGATAAAATTTTTAACGCCGCACTTACGTGTACTTTAGCGTCGAAAACCGAGGCTGAATTTAATAAAGCCTTGATTTAAAATCTTGGAAAGTTCGGAGGGCAAATTTAGAAAAATCTTTCCTTGTGATGAAAAATTATTATGACATCACAGCTCACTACGTACTAAATAACCCAGAGCGAATCAAAACAATAGCTAAAGGCCTAGTAAGGTTTCTCTTTGTTCGCACAATTGTCATTGCAAGCAGGTGGTTGTGCAGTCGCCATTTTATTGTTGATTTATCTTTTGTTTGCAGTATATTTACTTTGTGAGGTATGAG
This sequence comes from Porites divaricata, assembly GCA_038088405.1. Taxonomy (NCBI): domain Eukaryota; kingdom Metazoa; phylum Cnidaria; class Anthozoa; order Scleractinia; family Poritidae; genus Porites; species Porites divaricata. The sequence goes on from JBBMOI010000001.1 coordinate 19,083,857, forward strand.
ATATCACACGCCCTTCTTTAATGGTTAGAAAATTAGATTGAACTAGTATTGGGTGGTTTTATTAATCTGGTTGCATCAGATTTGTGTATGCAAAATGCCATGTGGCTTCAGAAAGAAAATTCATCAATGTTAGTTTTTTAAGTCTTTTAGGGTGTTTATCATCCTTGACTGATTTTACATGATAAGGTGTCAAATATTTAATTGTTTTTCATTTAATTCACATCTTGTGAATCACTCCTTTTAAGAATGTTTGTAAACAATTTTAATTTTCATAGCTTTATGATGTCAGTAATTTTCTGGAGAGCAAAAGTGTATAGAGAATAAAATTTATAATGTTGGTGATTTGATTATTAATCTGATTTCTCTGAGAATCCAACATTTACAGTGATTTGCCCTACTAAAATGCTTGAGACATGAAAGTCTAAATTCAATAGTTGTATTGTCCATTGTATGTATGTAATAATAACTATTAATGACTAAAATAATGTGAGTAATGTGATTAAGGTAACACTGTTCATTTGTTATAAGCATGTTCTGAAATGAAAGGGGAAATTAAAGTATTATTCATGAATTGGCAGTCTTGGCCAGCTCCCTGAACAAAAGCTTCCAACAGTTGTCTATGCAAAATAGGTTACTGTAGTATTTTTGGAAATTTAATTGGTTATTGCACATCCAGTTCATGCAAAGAACAAAAGATAATGTAATAGTAAGATTAAATGAATAAAAACTCAAAAAATTTGCTTTATTAAGAGGCTAAGTCTGTTTCTGCCATGTGATTGGTGAATTTGTGGTCTGTAACTTGCTATACAGACTAAAATCTCAAAAGCAAATGCTCATGCATTTCAGAACTCTGAATCTCTTTATCTCAAAAAAATGTTTAAAGAAAGTTATGACATCTTTCAACCTGGAGGACTTGGATGCTGACTTTGTCCTTCAACATTTCAATCTATGTTTACTTGTGAACAAAGGTAACGAAGAAACTGAATCGTAATCTTATCGAAGGAGAGGATTCTAGTCAGTGTTATCACAGTACACAGTTAAAAAGACGAAAATCAACTGGCAAAGATTCAATGGGTTTTGCCCAAGAGAAAACAACCAATTAATTTTTTTTCACAAATATGGGTTGCTTACCATTTATAAAAAAAATTCCGGAAATTTTGGTTGGAAATTTTCGGTCGGTAAGAATGGTGCATGCAGTCGTTTACCATTTGCCTAAAATTTTCAGATTGTCGCGCTGCGCTATACTGGATTCTGGTTACAACATGAAACTGGTACAAAACTCAAGAAACTTGTAAATGGTAAACGAATTTCCATTCGGAACGTCCCAGTCATGAAAATGGGACTACCTTTTCAGAATTTCTGTTTTTCCTGGGAATTTTCCAGTGGGATGAACCAAAAAATCATTTACCATTTACATCCCAACCGGAATTTCCGGGAATTTGTGGTAAATGGTAAGCAACCATGATCACAAACACTGCTGCAAACATACCTGCACTGCTGCACCTGATTGTCTTGACAAGCTTCTTTGCCATTTGCAATGTTTTTTTTTCAAAGACCAACGAAAGAAAGATAGAAGCAACTTTGAGCCATTCGCAATGTCAAGTTTGGCAAAGGCTCCAGCATCACATTGGCGAGTGAATACTTACAGCGCTATTAGTTTTGACAAAATAAATTTCTTCACCATGGCACGTTTGCATTTTGACTTATGGAAAGCCTTTGTAATGACCTATTTTGTAGTTTCCGTGAGCCAATTAAAAATTGCTTGTTCTGCACTTTTTTCTGGTCCCCCAAACAGGAAGCCATATAATAAACATCTTATCAACCTCGTTTTTTTTGGTCCGTACTGTAAATTTACAGATCCTGTTTTTTGCCATCAATTTATAGCCCACGTGCTTGTGCTTGGGCCTTAAATAGATGGAAAAAACTTGGTCCATAATTTACTTTACAGACTGAAAACTCGGCTAGAAAGAGGTATGTATTACATTTTTGCAGTTTTCTGAATATGTGGCTAAATGTAATTTAGGCAAAGTTAACCTCGAAGCAATGCTGGCCAGCAGTTTCCCCAGCTATACTAGGGGTGGCCCGATGCCTCTAGCAGGGGTGCCTCGTGACTTATATGCAGTTGCTTGCTTGCAGTTCTTTGCAAAGTGTTGTTGCAATAGCTTGCTGTTGTTGTTTGCGTGCCTTTCTGTGCTTTGGTTTTTCTTGCTTGCTGTTTTCTGCTTGAACAATGACTGCTTGTTGAACCAATAATAGCTTGGCTGCTAGGCTGGACGGGGAGAATTCACCATCGGATACTCTGCTGCAAGCCGAGTCGTTGGTTCCTTCGTTGCCCGCTTCTGCGGCAACCTCGACGCTACAATCACCATCAACAGTTTCCGCCCCAGTGGTTGTTGCTAGTGTCCATGATCCTGCTCTGATCGCGGCGATCGTCAATGCTGTTAAGGCCTCTTTAGTGACAGAAAAAGGCTCTGACTCGACCCCGAGCACTGTGCATGGAAATCCAGTTAGCGTGGAGCCACAAGCAGCTTCTGGGGGCGTTCCTGCCCCATCGCCTAGCTTGTCCCAGCAAACAGCGACCTTTTTAGCTCCTGGAGGTGCTTTTCTGGGGCAACAGGCGATTTCCTTACATTCCTTGACTCAAGGTAGGCCTAATTTAACTGTGCCATCATTTGTTGCCACCTTTGCAACTCTGCGTGTGCCAATTTTAAGCACCTTGATCACGGCGGGCGCTCTGGTCCCGGCACTGCTCAGCGATATCTCCGTGGTTGCCAGCATGCCATCGGGACCGTTTCTCCAACAACCGTTTCGTAGTTGGCCCCGGTTTTTCACCCATTCCAGCAAAAACGGTTAGCCAAATTGTTGCCGGCAGGTATGTGGATCTGGGGGAGTTGCTATCAGTCAACATCATTCAGACCGAGCCGGAGTCTCAAGCATTTCTGGACGGGCGCTTAGTGTTTCTGCAGAGCGCCAAGAAGCAACGCTGATGCATCGAGGACATCGTGACCTGGTCCGAAGCTTTTACAATTTTCACGCTGATTCTGATGTCGTATTTTCCACACCGTTGGAAAGATTTAACCTCCTACAAGCTGCTTATCCTACGCACGTATCGTCAGTTTAGTGGTCGTGTTTGGCTGGCATATGATCAGGCCTTCTGCCAGCATGCTGCGGCGACAAAGTTCGTAGACTGGTCGACCATGAACGTTCAGCTCTACAATTTTCACGCTGCTGGGGCTTCTGTGCATTCTGGGTCTGGTGGTCCCTTGAGTGAGCTACCTGAATCATCTGGAGCTGATTCCTCCCAGGTCATTTGCCGGTCGTTGAACAGGGGTTGCTCTTTGGCACAATTTGCCTCGTGTCGGTTCGCCCATCGCTGCAGCACTTGTGCGGGGTCCCACCATGCTTTGGAATGCTCCTGTCGTTTCAACAAAACGTCTTCACACGATCGCAAACGCAGATCTGCTTCACCTCCCGGTGTAACCTCGTCCGCCTCGAAAACCAGGCATTAGGGGATGTGCCTTTTTGCTGTTCCTGAATGTGTTTGCCCTTGTTTGATCTTGACTTGTTAAGTTGCGTTATTTCATTTTGTAATCGGCAGCTAGGTCGGGCCGTATGTGCTACAATAAAGTTGTCACGTTGTTTGAGTTTGAAGTTTGTGGTCTAAAAGTTCTCCCTTTAGTATTCCCCCCTCTTTTTTATACCAGCCTGGCTTTGCTCTATTTTAAAGTAACCCCCCTTTTTCTTCCCAGCTCATCCAGTTCTCCCTCCTGTGTCAGCAGTAAGTCCCCTTAAAGTGGAGGAATTTTCAAAGGAATTGGCCAGTCACCCCGACCAGCAGCACGTTTCCTATGTCCTCCAGGGTCTCCAGAATGGCTTCCGGTTAGGCTTCCATTCAGCTCACAAGCTTAAGCCAGCTAAAAGAAACAAGGCCTCTGCTCTTCACTATGCCCACATTGTCGATGCGTATTTGGCTAATGAAGTCTCTCTGGGCAGGGTTGCAGGCCCCTTCTCCTCCCCCCCCCCCCTGTTTCCTCGTTTGCATATAAGCAGTTTTGGGGTCATTCCGGGCATGCCAGCCGGGCAAGTGGTGCTTAATAGTTGATTTGTCTTCCTGGGGGGGGGGGGGGGGGTTCCATTGTGAAAGACAGCATTGATCCTCAGGATTTTTCTCTCCAATATATTAAGGTCGACCAAGTTATTCGCATGGTTTCCCGTTATGGCCCAGGTGCCCTGGTGGCAAAATTTGATGTAGAATTCGCTTATCGGAACATTCCTGTTCACCCAGATGATCGCTTCTTGCTTGGCATGAGTTGGCATGGTCAGTTCTTCATTGACCTCTTGCTCCCCTTTGGTCTCCGTTCTGCACCATTTATTTTCAATTCCGTAGCTGATATGGTTGAATGGATTCTCCTCCGTAAGCATCGCCTTTCCGATTTGTTACATTATTTGGATGACTTTATTACCGCAGGTCCTCCACAGTCGTCCCAGTGTGCTTATAACCTTAACATGGCCATCTCTGTCTGCCATCGCTTAGGGTTGTCTCTTCACGCCGACAAATGCGTGGGTCCGGCCACTTCTATGACTGTCTTGGGAATTGAATTGGACTTCGTTAATCAAGTGGCCTGTCTTCCTGAGGACAAACTGCTTGCACTACGAGAACTTATTCATTCTTGGATGCCCCGTCGCTGGTGCAGAAAGCGGGAATTGGAATCCCTGATTGCCCATTTACACCATGCTGCTAAGGTAGTTTGGCCAGGGAGGGCCTTTCTCTGTCGGTTAATGACTTACTGTGCTGCTTCCGTAACAAGGACCATCCCGTTCGCATTAACCAGGAATTTCGTCTTGATCTGCAGTGGTGGCAGCAGTTTCTATCTTCTTGGCATGGAGTTGGGTTCTGGTTGTATCCTGGCATGTCTGCTGCCACAGACCTGGAGGTCACTTCGGATGCAGCAGGTGCAATTGGCTTTGGTGCCTATTCTTGAGGTCAGTGGTTTTACGTTGCGTGGTCAACAGTGCAGGCCAGACAATCTATAGCATACCAGGAACTCTTTCCTGTGGTGATTGCTGCTCATCTTTGGGGATCTTTGTGGGCTAGGAAACATGTCCTGTTTCGATCAGATAACGAGGCAGTAGTTGCAATTCTCACGACCAGGACTTCGAAGGTTCCAGCTTTAATGCACCTTCTTTGTGATCTTCTGCTCTCAGCAGCGCGTTGGGGTTTTACTTTCACTGCTGCTCACGTTCCGGGAGTTGAGAACAAAATTGCTGATGCTATCTCTCGTTTCCATTGGCAGGAGTTCCGGTGGCTGGCTCCAGAGGCTCAGTCTTCCCCTTGTCCGATTCCTCAGCTTCTGCTGGACAGCTTAACACCTCCTCCCTAGAACAACGCTGCTTGCATTTCTTGGCGCAGGGTTTGGCACCTTCCACCCAGGAATCATACGCGTCAGGTCAACGCAAGTTCATCGAATTTTGCCGACAAGCTGGAAAGCTCCACCCCAATGGCTCGCCTTGCCCTGCAGATGAGTGGACTTTATGTTTGTTTGTTTCTTTTCTTGCCGATTCAAATCAGCATTCGTCAATTAAAGTATACCTATCTGCAGTTCGCTCCTTGCACATTGAGGAAGGTTTTCCTGACCCTTTGCTTAATTGCCTGCGGCTTCAACAAGTGTTAAGAGGGGTCAAGCATTCCCAAGGTGCTTTGGCTGCCTGGCGCCTTCCGATTACGGACAGCCTCCTCTTGGTTATTCATCGGGCATTGGACCTCACTAATTTCGATCACTGCGCTTTTTGGGCAGCCTGCATGCTGGGTTATTTTGGTTTTCTCCGTGCTGCAGAATTTACTGTCCCCAATTTAGCTAGCTTTTCGCCAGCTATTCATCTTTCAGTGGCAGGCATCACAGTGGGTTCGCTCCAGTCGCCAGCCTCGCTGCCTGTCTCCGTGTTCGGATAAAAGCGTCAAAGACCAATCCGTTCGGTCAAGGTTGCCACATCCATATTGGTCTGGGAAGGGCACCCCTCTGCGCAGTTCAGCCATTGCTGGCTTACCTCTCCCTACGGGGAGATGTCCCTGGCCCGTTGTTCCTATTGGTGAATGGTTAACCTCTGTCCCACTCAACCCTGACTGATTGGCTGCGGCAAATTTTCTCCACCGCGGGGATTGAAGGCAATTTTTCCAGCCACAGCTTCCGCATTGGGGCAGCCATGGTAGCAGCTCGCAATGGTATTCCTGACCACCTAATTCAGGCTCTTGGACGTTGGACTAGCAATGCTTACCAGCTTTATATCCGCACACCTTCCGAAGCTCTTGCAGGCATCTCTAGTCAGCTGGCTTGATATCATGTGTCCTTGCCATTTGCTACCTACAGCTCTGTCAACATTACTGTCAAGTTACGTACCGAACTACCCTGGGCCTGCACGGTGGTTTTGGTATTGCTCTCATTGTCAGCTGCTTTCCTTTGGTAAGTGTGTTGTCTGTTTGACGCAACTGCTTCAGCTTGGTGCTTGGGGTTGTTGGATTCGGAAGTTCCATTTCACCCCTGTTCACTGGCCCCTCCTTTTCAAGCACCAATGAGTTTCTGGTTGGGTGGGGGCCGTTCACAGTGTTGCCATGGATACCTCCTCCGCATGTTAGAGCATTGCCCGGCTCCACCAACTTTGTAGGCACTAACGCCCAAGCTCATCTATTGGTGATGAGTTTAAATGTGGCTAAATGTAATTTAGGCAAAGTTAACCTCAAAGCAATGCTGGCCAGCAGTTTCCCCAGCTATACTGGGGGTGGCCCGATGCCTCTAGCAGGGGCACCTCGTGACTTATACGCAGTTGCTTGCTTGAAGTTCTTCGCAAAGTGTTGTTGCAATAGCTTGCTGTTGTTTTTTGCGTGCCTTTCTGTGCTTTGGTTTTTTCCCATCCCTCCCTCCCTCCCTCTTGAAGTATGGGCCAGGTAAGTATTGGTCGGTAAGTATTCCACTGAATTGTTCAGTGTGACGGTTCCTGGTGGGGGCGGTTTGCAGGGTTGCCATGGATACCTCCTCCGCATGTTAGAGCATTGCCCGGCTCCACCAACTTTGTAGGCACCAACGCAAAAGCTTATCTATTGGTGATGAGTTTAAATTAAGGTACAGTATTTTCTGCAGAATGGCCTGCAGAATATTTTTCAGAATTTGCTAGTTTTGTGAACAAATTATACAGTCAAATCAGTACTGGAAAGCTACTTTTGTATATTTTTGTCAGCTGGAAGCTCTAAACTTCCAATTTACACAGAAAATGTCTGGTGGATAGATCTTCTACAAATAGACAAAGATGATTCCTGAACATCATCGGTTACACTTGAGAAGTTGCGACATTTTGGGTTCATTGGTCTGTAGTTTTGAGGACTCATTGAAAGGCATCTAGGTTGCTGTTGGGGCCAGCCACCCTTAAAGTATTCCTTTAAACTGCAAGATCCTCAAAACCCCCAAAGTGGGGCTTGCTTGCAAGCTAGGCCATGTTAATAGCTTCGATGTGCTCCCTGAAGGCGTAATTTCTTACTGTAAGGTCGACAATGTTAGGCACAATAGGGAGCTTTTGCAACTATGACAGTGACAGCAATGAGAATGGCAAAAAAGCAATAAGCTTATTAGGCAAAACAGCAACTTTGCACATGCAGGACATTTTTTTGTACATTTCTCTACTGCCACTGCACAACTACGATGTGAAAATGCTTAATTTCATGTTTTGTGGAGTACATACAACAGTAAACAAGCAACAACAAATTTTTCATTCTCTTTCTAAACTTGAGTGCAGTTTCCAAGCAGTCAACTTCAGGGAAATTTGCCGACATTAAACATTAAATGCAACAAAGTTTGAAACATGCAAATTCATAATTTTTAAAAGTGACGTTTTCACTGCTGTCACAAAAGTCTTAAGTCTTTTACGTTAAGTCTTAAGTCTTTATTGAATGATATTATAGAAGTAAAAATACATACCTATATGTACATGTCTAATATTATTAATTAAAAAGTAAAAGTATAATTATTTAACATACAGTGTATTAATAAAACTAGCTTTAAAAGGTTCCTTGTTAACACAGGGAAACATAGGCTTGTTTGAGTTCTCAGACGTTTTGAAGATTCTTTAACTCTGGGCAACAAATTATACAGCAGATGAGTGGGTAGGCAACTAATCCCCTTGGAGATTGACCTGTCTGTTTTTTCAAGCAAATCGTATATATCTATATAATATAGCATAGGATATAAAACGGCGTTTATGACATCTGCGAAGGAACTACTGCACAGTATTAAGTTCAGGCACGAAGTAAACGGGCATGGTAAACCAATATACAAAATTTTAAGTAAAACTAAAGACAAACAAATTTATGATCAATTTCCACTTGGTTATATCCTTCCTTCCTTAAGCTCCTTAACATATAGAGGCACAAATATTTGCTTCGAAGAGTTTTCGTTTAAGGTGTTCTGTAAATCTGCCATTGCCCTGGAAAGTCACTCTGAGTAGCACTAGAAATTCGGCCTGCTCTGTATTACCAGTAGGACTAGGATTTGCTTGTCCCTTCTTCTTCAAAACTAATTCTTTACACTTGGATAGATTGCAAGGCATATAGTTAGTACTTGACCAGCTAAGGTATTGCAAAATACATTACTAGCACAATCAGTTCCGGCCTTATTTACAATGACTTGCGTCATAGTATCATCGGCATCTTTACTAAGAGAAGCATCAGGACAGTTTACAAGATAGAGATCATTAATAAAAAGATTAAACAAATAAAGGTCACTAACACTGCCCTGTGTTGTGCCTTTGTGGATGCTTAAGCTCCCTAACAATTTGAAGATGATTTGACTATGGCTTATTCTGCGTTTAACAGGTCTTGGATCAAGAAATTTCAAAGGAGGATCCAGTGAGTCTAAATTTCCGAATCAAGTTGTATCCTGAGGATGTAGCTGAGGAAGTCATGCAAGAAATAACACAGCACTTGTTTTTTCTGCAAGTAAAGGAAGCCATTCTGAACATGGACATCTTCTGTCCCCCAGAGGCATCTGTTCTTCTTGCTTCCTATGCTGTACAAGCTAAGGTGAAGATAGTCATTACTGTAAATCCTCTATTAAGCACCCCCTCTCAAATAACCCCCCTCCCTCTAAAAATCTTTCTTCCCCTTTTCAGGGGAAGAAATTTAACAAGCTCCCCCCTCTCTATTAAGCCATCCCCCTTCTCCACTCTCCTTATTATTCTTCTGTGATAAATGATAGACTGTATTAATCAATCATGACTGTAAAACTTTGTGTGGACTTATCCAGGGTGGTTTATTTACCAATTGGAAGTTCGGATTTGATTCTGATTCTCAGCAGCATGACCTCCAACCTTCTTGTACTTGAACTTTTCCACTTTGTATTCTAGTTCTTTATGGAGAACTGATACCATTAAATTAAATAAGCCCCCCACCCCCTCCCCCTGAAATGGGCTTGAAATAAATAAGCTCCCCAAGGGGGCTTAATAGAGAATTTATGGTAATTGAATTAGACACCTACCAAGTTATGACCACAGCTACAGTGGTAATAGCTCACAATGATAGATGATTTTTATTGCTAATTCTTGTATCTTACTGGTATGCAATTGTCTTTGAAGAGTGCTAACTTTTTTGAAATTTTACTTTGTTTTATTTTAGTATGGGGACTATGACCAGGAATTTCATACTCCAGGATTTCTTGCAAATGATTTATTGCTTCCTCAAAGGGTCAGTATTTGGCAGTTAATGTGGCGATCCTCTCTATAATTTGACAATGATATTGTAGTGTTATTCAGGGCTTCTGATATTTCGCACGGTCGCGGACCCACGAAATTCAGGTTTTTCAACGAATTCCCGCGAAATTCCCAAAAAAACGTGAAATACCGCGAAATCCGCCAGAAATATTTCCAAATACATGTCGGCAAAACATATTTCATACTTATCTTGGCTATTAGACCTGTTTTGTTCACCCTAAACGTCCAAATTTATCTTGAAACTTCGTCACTGCAACATAAACAACGTTCCGAAACTACCAGGCATTTTTAGATGAACGTTGCGAAAAACTGGGCACTAGCCATAATCTCAATAGCTTTAGCATTCGCTCATTTTTTGAGTGAACTGTTGTTTAAAAACGCAAATCATTATCCCTGTCAAAAAAACGTTTAACAACGCTGGTCATATCGACGCGAAAGTTGAGTCGATTTAAGCGAAATTTGCCCAAAAAAATCCAGCGAAATCGGCTGTTTTTTTACTGATTGTTTCTTGGCAAAGTTTCCCCGTGAAATTTCCCGTGAAATCGGCCGATTTTTCTAAGAATTTGCCCCTGAATATCCTGCGAAATATCAGAAGCCCTGGTTATTACACAGTTGTATATCAAGAGTTTCCACTAACCTGTAATAGGGAATCTAAGCAACGATGGCAGCAATGGCAATGAGAACTGCAAAAATGCAATAAGTTTAATAAGCCAAAAAAAACTTTACAAGACTAGTGCATTACGCTTTTTTGTTCATTTCTCTGCTGTCACTGCACGACTAAGATGTGAAACTTCCTAATTTTATGTTTTATGGAAGATGTTGACACGAAGCAAAATTTTGATTTGTCCTGCTTGTGTCAAAGTATTTTCTAACTTGTGCAAGGCAGGAGATCTTTTAAACCATACCTGCATCAGTCTGATTAAGAAATTGAGAAACAGGCATCATAATGAAGATGTGAAGATTTTTGTCCCACCACCCATCCATAGGATACTTCCTTGAAAGTTATTTCATGATATTCAGGGAAAATGTTCCCTCTGAAATGAAGCCTGCATGGTAAATGCTCAACAAAAAGACTAACTAAAAGGGGCTGAAAAGTGAAAACAAGCAGGAAGGAGAAGAAGCAAACGATAAAAATAGAGGAGCCAGTGTCTCTTTCAAACCAAACATCTTAAAATTTTGCCCTTTTCCCCCCAAACTTTAGGAGGTGCAGTTTAGCACCAGGAACAGACTGAAGCCAGAATAGTTTTCTAATAGTTTTTTTCACTTTTGGCTCTTTTTGCCAGGAAGTGACCAGATATCAGCTCCACCTGTTTAGTGGTTTAGTTCATACAATATATTATTTTGACCAAAATTTCCAGAATCAAATGCATAGTTTAATGTCATTTTTTTTTTTTCACAAGTTAAGCACTAAAAGATTACATGTAGAACAACACCTGATGAGTACTGTTTTTGTAGCAGTTGTGCTTTCAGTAAAGAAGATTTTTTTAACAATTAATTTATGCTTCAGGTTATTGACCAGTACCAGATGACATCAGACATGTGGGAAGAGAGAATTACCTCATGGTATGCTGAACACAAAGGAATGAGAAGGTGTAATTGTTTTTCTTTCTCTACTATTTGTACAGAAAATGGTCATGCCATTAATTTGGTTTCATGTGTCTCATATGCTTGAGTTTTAATAGTGCCAGTGGCTTTAGCAACTCTTGGAATTGATCTTAGTGCAATGCAATTAGTCATTAATTATTTTGATCTTGGTCCCAAAAGACAAATAGGGGCATAGCCAAACGTCAAACAGCAGCTTAGGCCCAGTTTAGGCAGAGATGTTTTGCTGTTGAAAAATAATTAAGAATAAAAATAATTAGTATAATTACATTGATGACTATCGAAAATAGAGCGCTGTGATTGGCTAGGAGCTTCGCTCTATCCCGCTATAATCACCACATGGTGATCATAGCATTGAAGGCTAGCAGTTTTCAAAATGGCAGCCAGATTTTTTGATGTTTCGGGGTCAGAAATTGATCGACAATTTTATTTTCTCGAATAATCATCAATGTAATTATACTAAAACAATTAGTCGCCTCAGGTGACGTGAATATTGGCAAATAGTCACCTCGACTTCGTCTCGGTAACTATTCGCCGATGTTCATGTCGCCTTCAGCGACTAATATTGTTAAGTGGTGGTCAATCCTTACACGACAAACTATCCAAAATGCCAACTAAAGATAAGGTGGCATCACTCTGTGGGAGGTGATTGACCACTTTTATTATGATAGGTGATTCTATATGAGACATGGCTCCACATGAAGGTTTCACTGTTTTTGTTTTTTTCCCTTGCCTCTATTTATAATTTATTCCAGTCAACAAAATTGTCATCACAGAACTGAGACGCTGTTAAATCAGTTTACCTAGCAAGTTATGCTCTGCGATTAATTATTAATAATAATGCCCATTAGTGTTTCACTTCTGGTCAGCAGACTCCCACTTTGTGGTTTTGTCAAAGCAAATTTGTTTTGATTTGGCAATATTTAACTCAATTAGCTGTTACTATTGTTTCATTTACACCAGAGATGAAGCAGAGATGGAGTACTTGAAAATAGCACAGGATTTAGAGATGTACGGAGTGAGCTACTTTGAAATCAAGGTACTGTACACTGCTGAGAACAATCAGCCCTTCTGAAAGGGTTCTTAAGTTAAGACCAGTTGCCTTATTATGGCTCTAACACATAGTTAAAACTGTACTGACAAGTTTAAATAGGCCTTAAAGCCCTGGCTAAATGATCAAAACATTTTCATCCAACATCGTATTAATTTGAAGAACTAATGGTTTTCTGTTTAGCCACCTCTCTTTATATTGCATTTAAATGGCTTTCAGCATCTATCATTTTGCATGATCATAAACAAGTGTTAAATCATTTAGCACCCCATGTGATGTGAATAGTACATGTAGTCTTTCAGTGGGGGATCCAGACCTTGAGGAAATGGGGGTACTGCTCATCCTTAAATTGTGTTCAGGGAAAGGGGTCTCATAATTTTCTTTTTCTTGGGTCATCATTTTGGTTAAAAAACAGTGAGGGCTTGGGCCCCTCCCTGGATTCAATTGATGCATGTTTACCTGCCAACTGTTGATTGTACTGTTGTCCTCCCTGTGCAACCTTACATTATAACTGATATCACTTTGCACTGTTTCACTGTTATGTTGTAGTCTGAAAGTTTGGTCTACAGCTTTACTTTAGCGCAGCTAAGTTGTGACCTAGCTCATACACAAAAATGCTTTTTTAATGTATCTGTTCAGACAACTGAATGGCAAGAGAATGGATAGACAAGCCATTCAAAACAGATGTTAGGAACAGCTGCAGAAATAATTTTTGAACATTTGAGGTCAAATGGCTGAAGGAAATTTTTTCTTTAATGCTTAGTTTCGTTGCCCTTGTCATTTTGCAGAACAGAAAAGGGACAGATTTGTGGCTTGGGATTGATGCCCATGGTCTTAACATATATGAGAAAGACAACAAACTTAATCCAAAAATCTCCTTTCCTTGGAATGAGACAAAGAATATTTCTTTTCATGATAAACGGGTGAGTGTCCATAATAATCCCATTCTCACTGTCAAATCTAGAAAACCACAAACACTTGAAATATCTCAGGAATGTTTATTGTGTTGTTACCAATCATGTGAGGAGGCCACAACTGCAAAGTAGTAAACAATTGTTGCTAGCAGTTTCAGGGATGTAACTAAGGACTCTGGGCCGGGGATTTCCATGGCTACTGAGAGCGTGACCCCTGGCTACCTTCATAGGAGACACAAGGAAAATAGCATCAACTGAACATTGGTTGTTTACCATTTACAAAAACTTTCCAGGAAATCTGTTTGGAAAGTAAATGGAGCACGGCTTCACAGGTCGTTCAGTGGAAAACTTCCCGTAGAAATTGAAAAGGTAGTCTTGTTTTACTGGTCGGAATGTCCAAACACGCATTTACGTTCCATTTCTTCAAAACAATCTTTGATACCAGTTTCAGCCTTTTGTGGCCATTTTGTTTTTGCATAGCTGAGACTGTTTAGTGCAAATAGTTAATGCGATTCCAGGATAAAATTTATCAGTCTTGAATTTTGCTTCTGAAACTTGAAATCCCATCTTGATGCCTGATTGGTTTTATTATCTGCAACCTGACAATAACATTACACAGTAATGAAGTCTTCTTAGGCTACACACCCATTTTTTCAATCAAGTCAAATCATATACACTAATTACTGTGCATGGCTTCTTTTGCTTAGTTTCAGATTAAACCAGCAGAAAAATCATCCCCAGATTTTATATTTCATGCAGCAAAACTTAGAGTTAACAAAGTGGTGCGTATGCAAGCAGAATAACTGTTTATTTTTTTCAGTATTTTGTTGAATGTATAATCTGGTTGTGTGACACAGATACTAAAATGCCATGAAATGATAATAATTTTAGCTTCATACTTTCCTTTCATTTTTTTTCCTTAACAGATTCTTGATCTATGTATGGGTAATCATGAACTTTTCACACGGAGGAGAAAACCAGATACTATGGAAATGCAACAGATGAGATCTTTAGCCAGAGAAGAAAAAATGAGACGGCAGGTGAAGTCAAAAGATTTCAACCACTCCCACTAATAGTACACTTGTTTCTATCTACAGTTTTCAGGCGAAGGAAGTTTGTGAGAATTTATTCCAACTTCATGTGAGCTGTAGCCAAATTTTTATTTTTATAAATGGGAACCCTGGAAAAGGGGTGTTCTCATAAGCTGACAGAAAAATGCTTTTATGAAAGTCTTAGAAAATTTCAAAAGTGTAAAAGTGCGTGATATAATGATTAATTCAATTGATATATACCTGTTAACTTTTGCATCCAGTATCACATATTCAAGTAATGTACAACGAAATTCATAAACACTTGAAATAACTCTCAAAATACTTGTAACAGTAAACAAAGTATATATTTGCTTACTTCTTGGTATTCCTTTTAAAATTGTTTGGTATAGATTGAGAGGGATAAGCTGTTGAAAGAACAGCAAGCACGTGAGGAAATAGTCCAACAAAAGGAGGAGCTTGAAAGAAGAATGCTAGAATACCAGGAAGAAGCCAGTAGAGCCAAGGAAGCATTGGTAAATAAATTTCCCAAGAGTGACTGACCAACATCTATTTTGTCCAAACAGCATCAATACACCATCAAGAAGAAAGGTTGTGAGAATTGGTAAAATGATCACCAAAGAAGAAATGCTTTGATCCTTTATCAAATTCCCTCAACTGGTTCTTCAAGGAAATGTATGGGGATCTGGAGATCAGGCTGAAGAATTATTTTGTATGTAGATATTTGGGTCTTAGGGGTTAAGCTAAGGAATGTCTGTCCAACTAACCAAACTGTATAATACCTTGGTGCATACTCTCACTTCCAGGTTAGGACATGAGGTTTAGTGCTGTTGAGATTTTTTCACGAGTTTCAAATATTACATTTGTTCTTTTTTTTTTTTCAACTCAACCAGGATTGTGAGCTAAAGTTATCTGAACATTTTGTTTGACTGTACGGTTACCTTGATTTTGATCTTGATTTTTTTTTTTTTTTTTTTTTTTTTTGCGGCAGTAGTTACATCAGTTTTGGTTTTATAAAATAAAACGCTTTACTTGGACATATTAACTAAGAATAACTTTATGTTGTCTTTTCTAGATTAAATCTGAAGAGATGGGTGAATTGTTGGCCGAGAAGGCCAGAGTGGCTGAAGAAGAAGCAGCTTTGCTCGGAAAAAAAGCCTGTGATGCAGAAGAAGAAATTAAAAGACTCCGAATGAGCGTCAGCAAGGTATGCATATGTTGTAGTTGATTTTTTATCTTAGTTAATTTTTAAATTGTTTTTGGGTTTGGTAATGTATGCTAATGAATTTGAAACAAAGGAAAAACAAATATTAACTAAGATAAAAAATTAACTACAACACGTACATCTATATTTCACAGGGGAGAGTGTAAGATACATCGAGACCAAAAACCGTTGCATGCACATTCTTGACAAGAAACAGGCACCAGAAACATGCCGAGCACTAGTGAAAGCAGGGCTATTCATTTTAAATGATTATCCCTCGACCAATACTGTGTTTGCTACTCGTTTTTTTACAGTCAGGGGACGAGCGAATTGCTATGGAAAGAAGAGCTCGTGAAGCAGCAGAAGAAAGATTAAGGAGAGTCATGCAAGAGGCCGAAGCAAGGTGAAGAAAATCTTTGCGACGTTTGGAACGTACAACATTGCATCGCAAAATCATTGAGTGACTGAAGCAGTTCAGTATTTAATTAAAGTAATTAAGAAAACAGTCTATTCCTGAATCAGAATGTTAATTTGACTTTCTACCTTATAGCGCAGCTATTCTGTTTTGGTGTGTTGGAGCCTTTCAAAAACGGTTGGCACAAGATGCAAATTGTTAAGCAAAACAGTCATGCCGCTAAGCGAGGTACATCACAAGTGATATAAAATGTTCTTATCTGAATTTTTGAACTTCGTAGAGCAAGGGAATCTTTACTGGTAAGAGAAGATTTGATGAAATCACGTCAGGCGGAGAGGCTAGCAAAGCAAAAGCTACTGGAATTTACGTCTTCCCCAGATCTATTCTCTGTAAGTAAAACTTGCCACGTCTGAAACATAACAGAGACTGGGCGCTGACCCTATGCCCTTAGATTTCTGGGATTGTTTAACTAGTTGGCTAATTGTATATAATGGCAACCACTAGCCAATCATAGCTCAAGTAAGAAAGATGCATTTCTTCGAATTATTCCATCTCACGAATCGACCCTTTGACCTCCCAAGCACCGCGCAGGCGCTTTAGACACTCATACGCATTCAGTAGTATCGTACGTGGCATTCCTACTGTACGCTGTTATGATCAACAATGTTGAAAGCTTACTGTACAGCTGAAACAGATTTCCTTAACGATCCTTAAAATCTCCAGCTTAAAGTCAATAACTCTTTCTCTCTTCTAGAGAAGCAAGTAACTGGTTCATTACTTTCTGAAAGCTTCTTTGTATGTTCATATGACCGGGTTCATGTGACATAATCAGTAAAGCAGATACTTGACTTCCAGTTGTCTGAATAGAGCGATTTTCGTATGACCTTGAAATGAAAGCGCGCGAACAAAACAGAAACGACAAACGAACGGAAATAGAGCGATTTGATTGGTTTATCGAACGAATACAAACGCGCGTGGCTTTTGGTTGGTTAAGCGAACGCTTAGGTGAAAAAATTTCATGCCCGAGAACTTTCTAGAAATCAACCGATACTTCGCTTTGACGTCATACCACAACACGATTGGCCAATCGAACAATGCCTTCTCCATATTAGGGTTTCTTTGGCGGGAAAACGAAGAGGCCATGTTTTGATCTATTCATCCATTGGCTGATGAAACAAATAACGAACACTTACCGAAACCTTTTTTCAAGGTCGTACGAAAATCGCTCTATCAACTGAAATAGATTGCTATAATTTTAGACTTAAAGTTCTTGACTTAACTCTTAGGCTGTCTTATGATGAGCAATATTCCTATCAAGTTTCTATCCACTGGACACATTCTCTTTCCCTAAGTACCACTTATCCTTATTGGATTGGATGGTGGTTTGGGTATATGTTATATCCACTGTTGACAAGAAAACCCACGCTGACAGTCTTCAACGCTGGAAACAACGTATGTCCAAATCATCTCCACTCTCGATCTTCACTGAATAAATCAGTTTTTTAGCTCTCGGTTTCATCTGTACTCCGTAGACTACTTAGGTCTGTACATTGAAGAACACTAGACTTTGACTGTGAGTCAAAAAGAAAGAAACTGTTACGGCATTCTGCTCTATTAGTTCGTTTCTCATGCCTTCAGTGTGGTCTTGTGTCCTTTTTGTACTTAAAAATGTTCTCGAGGGAGTAAATTAGTACTTCTGTAACACTATAATTTGTGCGGGATGCAAAAAAGGAGGTGGTACTGCAAGTTATTTTGTAGTACAAATTACTTCAACTAACAGTAGTGTCTAAAGTTCTCGTTGTTTATTTGTTCTGTAGAGGTACCACGATCCAAGAGAAATAATTGCCGATATAGACCGAAGTGTTGAGCAGTTAACAGATGGCGAGGTTAATCAACTGTCCAGAGAATATGAGAGAGAAAGGTAGAAACGAAAACTGATGTACAGTAATATTTCTTTTGTCTTATGTGGTGCTCAGCTGGGACACTGCTTGCAGAAATAATAGTTAAACTCATCGCCAATAGATGAGCTTGGGAACTGGTGCCTTAAAGGTTGGACGGGAGCCTGAACGCCTCAGGCATAGCAAGGAGGTATCCATGGCAACTCTGCGAGCGGGAACCACCCCTGCATGCAGCCGCCAACGGGCACCGTCACACTGAAAGAATTCAGTGGGAAATACTCACCTGACCTAATACTTACCAATGCACAGTAGGGGAGGGACGGGCTGGGAGCCAGAATCCGCAACGATTCGCTCAGCAACAGATCCGCAAAGATCAGCTCAAAAATGCCAGCGTGAGATGCAACGTAAGTCACAAGATAAGCAAAAGGCCCCTGCGGACACCCCTCAGATCACGTACGCTTGAGGAGGAGACCGCTGACCGCATTGGCTTGCAATTTAACTTTGCCTAAATTACATTTAGCCACATTTATGTATTTATTTATATAACGCTTTCTTTCAATAGAAACAGGAATATTCAGCAGCAGCTGAGAGACCTCAAGTCACAGATGGAGGTAAAAAACTGTTTTGACAGTTTTCCGTATAATTTTTGTTTTACTTAAACGCAATACTCTCAACTTTCCAAAATGCTGACGTTTCTCGCGGCTGCTTTTGTCCTTTGTATGCTTACATTCAAAAACGGTTGTCAAATATCAGTCAACTTTAGATATAATTCTAAAACAGCTCATTCTTTATTGATAGGGACTTTTTCTTGTAGTTCTCGGTCATTCGCTAGTGCGTTATCTTGCGTTTGGGGGAATTCGTTATAAAGTGAGCAAAAGATAGTGAGCAGCTGACCCCATGTATGATTTTCTGATCGCTCGTGCTGTATTTATTTCCAAAGGAATTTATTGATCGAGGCAGTTTCTCTTGTAGTTCTCTCCGGAGGGCCTTTTTACGTTTGGGATTTTATCACACACAGTTCGTTCTTTAGTGATTAGCTGGTCTCACAATCTTCTGATGGCTCATTTTGTGGGGGTTGGCAAAGGGGTTTTCCTTGACGCGTGATGGGACCCAAATTATCAGCGTGATGCGTGATCTGGCCCAGATGGCCCATTTCCGAGTTCCCCCAGGACCTCTGTTTCAAAAGAAGGTTAAGTGCTCAGCCTTTGATATGGAAATGATTTTTCATTCTCATGCAAATAAAACTCACTTACACAAGAAAGATTGTGCACTCGGCCTCATTTAAAAGTGAGGGTTTTTTGAACTCGGAAGTGGCCTATTAGCCGCGTGAGGCGTGATTGGGCATAACGGCGTGATGCGCGATTTATTATTTTCACAACAGCCTCGTTCCCAGGGTTCTCTCCTACCCGCCCTACGGAGCTCCTTAGGGCAGGCAGGAGAGAACCCTGGGAACGAGGTTGTTTTCACAACGCGTGACGCGTGATTTTCCTTTGAAATTTCCGTGATGGTTAATAACATTTGAAACTAGAAGCAGAGACTTTAAAAATAGATAGTTATGACACCAAGTTCTTGACCTTTTTGTCTCGTTCCTCGACCTCTGAATTTCTCAGGTCAAATGATGATAGGATACTGGTTAATGTGGTTAATATTTTATTCTAGTTTTCCGTGATTCGTGATAGGTACCCCCCTTTGCCATCCTATACAGTATTTGATTGTGGGAGTCTCGCGCCGGAAATCTGTAGTGTTTGAAGCCTGTGTTACTTTTTTGTAGGGGACGGGATGAAGGGTGACCCTATGACAATGGATTTGAATTTTATCCATTTTGCTCTACTTTATTTTATTTTTAGGGACTGAAGATTGACGATAGACAGACGCGCTGGGATTACATTCATGATGAAAATTTAAGACTCGGAGAAAATAAGTACTCTACACTCCAGAAAGTGAGTAATGAATTTGTTTGCAATATTTATTTCCGGGCTTCCCAAGAAAGCGATCCAAGTCCGAGTCGAATCGTCAAAATAAGGTACCTAATGTTGTTTCTCGTTTTCTCGTTTTGCTTTTTGCTAATAACAAGTTCTTAAGTAGTTGTACGTCCCCAAATTTTGCTTACTCTTTTTGCTTGGTTGAACACCGCCCTCGAATAAACGCCGCACCTAATCAGAAGAATACGACGTTTATTTGACGATAAAAAGAAAAGTTATTATATGGCTGAATATGCGGGCGATTCCTGCATTCTGATTGGCTACCCGAGCGCACCTTGGCCGCTGGGGATTTCCCACGTTGGCCCCGCAATTAATATTTCTCTTTTTGGTCATGTAATAAATTCTTTATTGACAATGTTTGCACGTTCAAGATGACTGAATATTGTCCTCGTTCCTTTTCGCATTTTTACTGACCATATCCAGCCATCTTGACCTCACGCTTGGTCAATAACGCATATGTATTGATACAGCTTTGTAATCTACACCATCCAGACAAGTACGATTCTATCTCACCAAAAAGGCCAAACATTGAAAAGTAGAGCCTATTTCCTCTTTTTTTCTCTGTTTTTACAAATGATTTATCGTAAATCGGGGGTCTCTTCCGATAAGAGGTCCGGACTCACACATCCCCTTTTTGCAGGAGAACTTAGGGTGCATGTACTTTCTAAGTTACGATATGTGTAGTTCTTGGTCACTAAACATTTTTTGTTTACTCTGAACAGCGTAGTACATACAGCAACAATCAACTTAGAGATAAGACCTTGTTTAACCCCTAAGAGTGATCAGCATCAAATTTCTCCTGTAATATCAGTGCTTTGTAAAACAGAGTGGTCATGAGAATTACGGACATGATCACATAAGATAATTTTGCTTGATATTTTATCAACTTCTCCCCACTACTTCTGTAGGAAATGAATAGGGGCAACAAATGAGAATTCATATTTTGATCTTAACTTTTTCAACTTGCTCGGTCTTTATGTCTTTGTTTTGAGGCCGCCGTAAATTTGAAATGAATGACAATTCAAGTTATGCAAAGTTCAGAAAACTCTATTTTCTCCCAGAAAAAAAATTAATTCTATCAAATTCCAGCTTAATGAATGCCCCGGCGCCGACAAATCGTATATTTCATTCTCAAAAATATCCTGTAGTGCGAGGTTCAAGTGTCCCCTTGGTTTCCAACAACAACAGTTCCGCTACATATTCTAATTCATCGTCTGATTATTGTTATTGATTTCAGATTCAGACGGGGACATCCACTGCTAGAATACAGTTTTTTGAAGAGCTATGAAAGGCACGCCGTTATTGTGCATAAGAATATATTAGAGATCACTTAATGTATTTAATTATTTTTGCAACTGAGATATTTAATCTATAGATGATATTATTGTTATTACAATTAATTGTTGTCATTTCTTTTACTTGTTTTTGTTGTATTTGTTTTACTTAGCCTAAGACTCAGCTTATTCTAGTTGAGTTAGCTAGTCTAGCTTTTAAGCTATCTATTAAATTTGGAATGGACTTACCACCTAGTTCTGAGGTTCTCTTGCAACACAGGCATAAAAGAAAGTATTTACGGCAAACTCTTTTCCAGGCTCTCTCCTTTCTGCAGGGGAAGTCTGGGAACCCAAACGAGAGGGAAGGTAAATTTAAGGGCCTCCTTATGTTATCAAAATTATGTTTAAAAATACGACTTTACACTGAATATGGAATATCGGATGTTTATTAATTTATTATTTTAAACATTGTTGGAAGATTTTGATATTTACTTTTATTGCCAAAGAAGGGTTCCTCCTCTTTAGTTTTTCAATAGGTAAACTGGTTCAAATGTCATTAGACAAATAGGTAGGT
This sequence comes from Porites divaricata, assembly GCA_038088405.1. Taxonomy (NCBI): domain Eukaryota; kingdom Metazoa; phylum Cnidaria; class Anthozoa; order Scleractinia; family Poritidae; genus Porites; species Porites divaricata. The sequence continues at coordinate 19,105,570 of JBBMOI010000001.1, forward strand.
TTTATGAAGACAACCAAAGTAAGTTGTTAGTTTTAGGTAATAATGTAGAGTGTAGTTTATATCAGTGACAAAAACCGTGACAGTCATCAGCCAGTAAAGGATTAGTATCCCTTGGTGCTGCTGGCTTTTGCCTGCGTCAACGCAGCCTTCAATTTGTTCCATTTTACTGATTCTGAAGTAGTTTGATAACCATAATTCAACATTTTTTGTGTTATAGATTTATTGCTAATTTTGACGATTCGATCAAATAGACTTTGTGACACTTCTGCTTTAAAGCTCAAAAAATATATAAGATTTTGTCGTGAACATTGGCTATTCTGTTTCTCAGAGCTTGGCGTTTCTTTTGTTCAAGTGGTCCTTTCTTATCTTGTTGGGAAAAAAGCTGGAGTCATTGGCGTCTGCATTGTTCTATAAAGGCCGGTTGTTGGCTCAATTAGCATGAAAACACTACAAAAGAAATTTTCAATCTCCTGCTAACATTGGGTCATCCTCCTACCCAGCGTCTTCGTTCCCCTTGACCAGCGGTCGGGAAACAGCGACTCGTCCAAACTTGACCCCAGTCCTTACGCTTCTGACTCCGAAGAAGAGCTCTCGGGTCGAGATCGCGACTCCTCTCGTCAAGCCAGCATGCGCAGTAAGGGACGAAGACCAGAGGTGTAAGATTGATATTGGGTGTAATTCATTCACGATCGCGGCCTCTTGGGACGAGAACGGGTGTTGTTAAGTTAAAGATATAAGTTGATACGCGTTTGAAAGAACTCGTATTGCTGTCTCTATTCATTGTCATTTTTCAGAATAATTACAAGCCCTGTGTTTAGAAATAAAGTAATGACTTACCCTGTATTATCAGGCTTGCCATAAGCTGCCTTGATATCATCCTGCTCATCATTCCTTTCATCTCTACTCGTGTCCGCATCTTCATTTTCTGATTCATCATCAGATTCACTTTCAGCAGAAATGTCTTCCTCGCCTTCGCTGCTCTCTTCTAATGGTTGTACGTCATCGCCAGTGTATTCTGGACCCACGTTAATCGCGCTAAATTTCTGTTTTATATACGGAGTGTTTTCAGGCTCTTTTGATCAGTGTCTTTGTTGTTAATGATATTTCAGCTGCAGCGAATGTCTTTCTTTTTTTCTGCAGTTAAGATAGAGTTGTCCTTGGCGTCATTTGGTTGGCTTGTTATTTCAGCGCGGTGAATCATTCAGTGTCTTATTTCCCTCACCATCCGCGTCATTTTAATTCGTGGCTTGTGTTTTGCTTCAGCACGGTTGAATCACTTAGGGTAGGAAGGAAAGGAATCTTTTTTTATTTTGCCTAAATTTCAGTCGGGAAGTAAATCAAACGCTTCAGCTCCACCTCCACAGGTGAACACGTTTCTTATTGAATGGTTTCGATCCTGTGTGACCAAAGCCAGCTTGTACGTACAGAACGTCTCCTATATTAATTGCAACACGCTGCGAAAGACCGGGCCCCTCCCCTTCCCTGGCCCTCGCGGGTTCGCCGCTAGCTCGCGCGTTCTCGCGAGACTCGCTTCCCTCGCCCAAATAGGAGAGCTTGCTCGCAGGCTAAGCTTGCCTTTAAAGATGAACTGCATTCCAAAAGCAAAGATTTTTCCTGAGATCTAATATTCTGAGACGAAGTAATATAAAGACACCTTTTTATATATTACCATTCCATTCTTTATTATTAATACTATTTCCTAAATACAACTACACAAAAACGTTTATCCCAATAAATGTTCATTCGGAAAAAGACCGTCAACTTTTTTTTTAAGTACGATTCTTACACAACAAAACAATAATTTTAAATCTCATATTTGTCCCTTCATTGCATCGAAAACTTACAAAATAACAGTACATGGAAGTATATTGTCTTTGAAAATTAACAATTATTGTATAGAACTCGTACTGATATGTTACAACAATAGTCACATAAATTTATCCCTCCTTCACAAAGACGACGAAATAAAAATTTATACCTCTCGGCAAATCTTAATTAAAATGCATTTTGGCACAATTATATTGACCCTCTCTAACACTGAATATCACATAACGCTACAGATAAGATTCTTAAAGAAAGCTCGTAATCCCTCTCGTGGAATGCCACAAAATATTACTGTCTACAAGTTTTTTCGACTAAATTAAAATGAAATATAAGTTGCATCTATCCCTTTCTTGCATAACAGTACATTCAAATTTTCAGCTCTATGAAAAGTTATTATAGACGATTTGTTAGAATTGTTTACCTTATATCGTGAATCACAAAAGAAATTACATTCAAATTTTCTGAAGAAAATATTGCAGTAAAAGTTGCATTAATGAAAAAAAAAAAGATTTGCATTTATCCCCCTTTTAAGGATATAATTTTAAAAGAGATAAATCCCTCTCTAAATCAGAATATCGCAAAAAAAAAAAAAAAGGAGTGCGTAAAATTCTTCCGGAACAAATCTAAATAGGAACTGTATTAACTGTAATAAGGATTGTAACGATAAACTGCAATTAAAAGTTAGCTTTAAGAAAACTATAAGAAAAAAGACAAGTTAAACCGAAACGAACACGTGATTTGCTACCTCCGTACTTCGAGTTCTGTTTACATTGTCGGCGTCTTTCGTGGTTGGTCTTGGTTTTTGACCGTTAAGTACTCAAATAGCCAACAGTTTTACATTTGAAATTATAAGCTGGATTCTATATAATCATCAGGGATTGTCTTCATTGCTTTGATTTTTGGAGGTCAATCGAGACAAACCCGACCCGTTATATGAAAACCAGCCTGTAAATACTGTATACATACTTCAGTTTTGATTAAGCGGGGCTGACTGAAATGGCCCCAATCGTCAGGATCCAGCGTCCCGCGTCTAATCAGAAGAGTTCCATCCAATATGACCATCTCGCCTGTCGGAACATATTCTGACATAACGCGGGCGATCGAGACCATGACGATTATGTCATAAGCCAGGCTTAACTAAAAGTCAATCAATCTCAATGGCTTTAAGAGAGGGATACTTGAAATGGAAAGTAATAAAGGAGAAACAGAACAGATCTAGAATTGATTATTATAGAATAAAAACCTTGTCTATCACAAATTCATCAAAAAAAGAAAAAAAAAACAATTATCCCACTAATGCCTAAGGCTGATTAAGAGATCGATACTAGCTAGTTAGAGAGGGATATTTCAAAGCAAAATTAAGAGGGATAAATACAACAACATTATAGAACTATAAAAGAACTTTGCTTTTGACAAAAACTTTGAGAATCTTTGAACATACCCATCCCATGAGAATGTTCTTTCTCTTTTTCGTGTTCCTGCTGGGTCGATGTTCGATCATGTGCTCGCTGGAGTGTTGTTGCTGTTGCTGTTTTTGATTGGGAGGTCCTTGGGCCTCTATTTCATTGAACTGATCTTTACTGCTTTCATCTTTCTCTACCTTTTCCACCAGCGTACTTGAGCCATTCACTTTCTCTGAATCCAAATTGTGATCGTGATCGTGCTCTTCCGTACCAAACAGAATACGCAAATCAAATTCTTCTGGCTCACATTGTTGACCCACCTCTTCTCTACAATGAAGCAACCGCAAGTTGGGAACATCCTCTGAATCAAATTTCTTATCATTAACTTCCTCTTTCGCAAAGTACATTTTCTCTTCGTCCTCAGTGATCTCATCGGAATGATGGTCTTGTTCTTCTCCCTCACTCTGTTCATCTGATGCATCATAAGATTCGCTTTCGTCATCGTCACTTTTACTCAATGGGGTGATCATCATTGTTAGTTCATCATCAGACTGGTCATTTTCTTCTTTATCAGGCTCATCCTCGTGATCTAATTCAGCAACATGTTTGCTTTCATCGCTGCAACCTGATTTCGAATCGGATTCGCTTTCTTCATAATCACTTTCACTGAATGAAGAGATCTCGTCGATAGAATACTCTTTTTTTCCTCCCTCACTATCTTCATCTTCGTCATCTGATTCATTACAAGATTCTCTTTCGTCATCGTCACTTTCGCTGAATGACGCGATCATCATCGGTAGTTCATCATCAGACTGATCATGTTCTTCTTCCTCATCAGGTTCATTCTCGTGATCTAATTCAGATTTACTTTCATCACTACAATTTGGTTTCGAATCGAATTCCCTTTCTTCATCACCACTTGAACTGAATGGAAAGATCTTATTGATAGAATGGTCATGTTCTTCTCCCTCACTGCGATCATCTTCGTCATCGGATTCGCTTTCTTCATCACCACTGAAACTGAATGGAAAGATCTTATTGATAGAATGGTCTTGTTCTTCTCCCTCACTGCGATCATCTTCGTCACCGAATTCACTTTCTTCATCACCACTGAAACTGAATGGGAAGATCTTATTGATAGAATGGTCTTGTTCTTCTCCCTCAATGCGATCATCTTCGTCATCGGATTCGCTTTCTTCATCTTCACTTTCTATGAATGGGGAGATACTGGACAAGCAGATGTCGTTGTCATACTGTATTGTCGCCGCTGTGGGTTCGCCGATTGTGTCCAGTGCTCTGACAAATTTGTCAAAGTTGTACCTCACAAGAATCTTCAGCTGCTTCTTGTCGGAAAGAATGGCATTGTGATGCCAGCACTCTAGCGCATTCTCATAGAATTTAAACTTGTACCCATCAGGGAGACGAAAGGGAGTGCCCCTGTATGTAGTATAAAACTCTTTATCTCGTAGATAGAATTGAAAAGGTGGCACCAACTCTGCCAGGATAGATTCCTTGTAAGCGACGTAGGGTCCCCAATAGCAGATTATAAGCGTCTTGGTGACTCGAACGCCCCATGTCATTTCTTGACGAATTTTTCTGATTTTGATGTATTTTTCTGCTGTGCGCCTTCGCTCAGCAATCTGTACAATTTCGCCGTATTTCTCATTTTCTGTTTCGATAAGATTACCAAATTCACTCAATTCCCACTCGGACCTGTCGTACGCCATGTTTTGGATCTCTTTCTGAAATGAATGAACTTGTTTTCCTTTGTTTTGTCATTTCATTCGAAATGGCGTCAGAAAGACTCCACGATTGCTTTTAATGGAAGCACGCGCATAAATCCTTCCCACTTAGCAAAAACATTCACCTTCTTGTTAAACTACAACGTTTGACATTACTCTGGTATCATATGAAAAGTGAAATCCTGAGTAAAATCTCGCAAAAAAAGCACCAATTCTGAAAAACATACTGTTCTGGAGAGTATGGAATAGCGCGTGCCGCATGGCTACCATGCGCGTGCTTCAGTGACAGTTGGAATTTTTTTTAGTGTTGTCATCCGCCGAATGACGTGTGCTTCTCTTTCTTGGCATTTCAAAAGAGAAAACTATGTCATTTTGAATAAAGTTTCTTTTCTGGTTGATTAACAAGTTCAGGTAACAGAATTTGAGTACATTATCGTCTTCATTTTCGAATTAATTTTGAACCAATCAGATAGATACAAGAACAAAACCAAGACAAGGTCCATTCAATATGAGTTGAGACTTATTACAGTGCTTTATCTTAAGTTAACGTTGCTCTTTAAGAACGAAAAATATGTTTCTCTGGTAAGAAACTCTCATGCAGCAACGAAAGTTTCAAGGGAAAAAAACGCCATGAGTCAATAGGGGGTTTAAGCAACTACGAAGGTGACGGCAGCAAAAAGGCGGTCTTCAGTTTTAAAAACTTTTTCGTAATTGTTCCACTCCCCCCCGCTTTGATTTATCAAATACAGGAAAGAGGCAAATTTTGTCAGAACAGAATACTGAAGAAGCGCATTTACATTAAAAAATTTAAATGCCATGAAATGCCAACAAGGAAATTTCACCTCGTAGTCGTTTAGTGGAGGAAGAGCGGAAAAGAGTTTTATATGCATTTTTGTTGTACTTATTCAATCCTATTTTTGCCTTCTTTCCCGTTGACTTCGTGGTTGCTTAAAAGCACTGTTAAGACTTAGCAATTATTTGAAAGACTCACCACGCCTTTGAGTATGATATCGGTCTCCGAATCTCCACTCGGATAAACAACTCCAGGACAATCAATTAAATACATTCGTCTCATGCCGAGAAAAAGGTAACTGAAGCAATTCAACCACAAGCAAAACTAAAACGATGACGTGATACCTAAACTGGAATCTGCTTCAGTCGACAGACAGAATTTGGCTCGATCACCAGACGCTGTACGCGGAATGAGCCCCCGCTCGTTCCCCGTTCCCCTTTTGCTAACAGCACATTTGTTTAAAACAAAACAAGTTTTGGAATTTTAGGAATGAGCAATAATGTTCCCCTAAAATGAACATTCACTTGAAAATTCTTTGAAGGTACTTTCACATGTTTTGATACAAACCTCTTCAAACTCTCCGTCGAAATTGACGGATGAAGTAAGGCGGACTGTTCATTCGAAATTAAAACTATTCCATTTTCAAATTAAGACTTATTACCTATCTGACGCGAATCATCAAACAGATAACCTGTCTCACACGAATAATCCGTCTCTAGCGTGAAAACGGCCATTTCTGTTATAATGAATGTCGCGCCCCGGCCTTGAGTTGGGCGTTCGCGTGTCTGCTTTTGCTTTTTTACAAAGATTATATTTAAAATTGGCTATTGAAATTTCTATGTCTAAAATAATATTAGAAGTAGAATACTTTATAAAAAGTATGATCTATCAAATGTTAAAATTTTCCAAAAGAATAGCTTATTTCATCCCCAGATGATCCGAAGACCTTTATTTTGCTTTAAAGATACAAAAAATACTGGTTAATCAATATTTAACTTTTTGAAACAAAAGAAGTTAATTTTTTAACTTTTTTGTTAACCGTATCTGAAAAAAATTAATCGATAGCCGTAAAAGGGCCAAAATTTTAGACGATAACCGTAACTGAAGCCACAGACACCCCATTGAGACCGTCAGAGAAGGTAGAATTTATCGCCTTGCCGTTCCCGTTCCCAAGTAAACTTAAAATTTGGTCATTTCACGTCGTAGTTGTGCAGTGAAGGCAAAGAAATGTACAAAAAAGCGTGATGCACGTGCAGAGTTGTTGTTTTGCTCATTAATTAAACCTGTTGTTTTTTGACGTTCCCGAAGCCGTCGTCGTCGTGGTTTCTTAAGGTCCCTAAGGTAGCGACGGCTACGAAAACGTCACTAACAAGTGAACTTTATCGCGCTTATTCCATCTCGTTTAATTCGTCAAATGTTGGCAAATTTGTTTGGAGTTGAATTCTAAAGGACTGAATCAAAGGTCAGGAAAAGAAAAAGAAAGTTGTTGTCTTTTGTTCCCGTCCTCAACAAAACGTGAAATTAGGCAGTTTCACGTTGTAGTCGTGCAACGACGGCAGAGAAAAGTACAAAAAAGCGTTGTTGTTTTGCTTCTCTTAACCTCAGTGCTTCTTTGCCGTTCTCCTTGCCGTCGTTGTCGTAAACTAGGGAACTTAAGAGTGTGTCCATGAGAGAACCAGGCAGGGGGTGATAATGCTCAAATCACGGATTTCGCTCAAACTTGGCACAATTGATGGGTTTGGTGAGATATTAACCTCGACAAAAAATAAGGTAGCAACATTGAATTCCCTGGGATTTACAGGGACCCCCCTTAAAAATCATAAAATCTACTCATTTTTGCATAATTAATTAGCTAACTTTGATTTGGCTGTTCAACAAGTAGAAAAGACAACTTCAAATCTAATCAACTTTATCATCTTCTATGTTTATCAGACTTAATCCTCAGTAACTTATTTTTACTCTCTAATTCGATCTCTTCCTATTATTTAGCCTAAAGTAAGGTCATCTTCTCACTGTTTTGACCAAACCCTAAATTTAAGGTATTTTAGTCACTAACATCTCCCATGAGCAACAACCTATGTACTTAATTCTCACATATTCTTTGAAAGACATCTTTAAGGTTATCAAATCAATCCTAAAATATTTGGGCAATCTCATACTTTATCAATAATGACGTATTATGTACATTGGACTTGACGCTTATTTGTCATTTGACCAAAATTAGAAGAAACGTAACATTCGTTTTTTAAACAAAAATAGCACAAAGTTGGCGAGAAGTCACAAATCAGATGCCTCATTATCGATACTAATAGCGGAATTGTTAGAAAGTGTCACCTGAGGCATGTTTTCTGTGTTATTTATAGACGTTTTGATGGATATTTTATTCAACGCTTGAGTAAACACAAGGAGCAAAAGATTTAGTTCAAAACTTCGATCGGTCCAACTTGTAGGTGCTACAAGACCCAAAAACGATAAAAGATAGTGAATAAATGTTACATACACGTCTCTCAGATGCTTTAGTCCAGGTTGGCTGCTCCAGTTTCGTCTGGTCATCTGTGGCGTTACTCTGCGTTACTTTGTGACGAGGTAATGAAACATCTTGAAACATTGCAAAATTAAAAGTGTCGGCTTTTCACCGAACATTCGAAGTCTTTGACATAAGTTGTAGTCAGAGGGAACAAAATGATTCTCAAAGGACAAGAAGGATCACTGACAATCCGTCTATATCTATGGAGAACAACCACCTGCTCGAACACCCTCCATCTTTGACTTTAGACTCTGCCTAAACGATGGAATCTGTTACGCTGGACTACCGGACTACGGAATGCGGAATACACTATCTATTGTTTGTACGCGCCAATATCCTGTATAATTACATCGATGACTATCGAAAATAGAGCGCTGTGATTGGCTAGGAGCTTCGCACTATCCCGCTATAATCACCGCGCGGTGATTATAGCATTGAAGGCTTGCAGTTTTCAAAATGGCAGCCAGATTTTTTGATGTTTCGGGGTCGGAAATTGATCAATAATTTTATTTTCTCGAATATTCATCAATGTAATTATACTAAAACAATTAGTCGCCTCAGGCGACGTGAATATTGGCGAATAGTCACCTCGACTTCGTCTCGGTGACTATTCGCCGATATTCACGTCGCCTTCGGCGACTAATTGTTAAATAACTGGCGTGTTGAAAATAGGTTGTGAAAGTCGTGTTACTTGAAATTGTGAGTTTATTCGATGTTGACATTAATTACCGTGATAATAATCGTCCATAATACCCCTTTTTTATAGCGAGACCGTGCCATGCAATTTTCGACAATTAATAACTTGCCATTGGGTATATTTACTTACTTACTTATATTTTAATCCTCGTAGTCTTACAACTATACAGGATGGTACCTGTATCTGGGTAAATTATTGACTGCAAAAACATAATAATAACCGTTTGAAAGTGTTGAGGAAAAACTTCTGAGGTATACAAAAGACCCAAAAGGGGGCACTAATACTTGCAAAAAGAGTAGGCTATTTTTTTTTAGCTATCAAGGAAGGTGTAAATTAAGAACAGGTTTTTGAACACAAACTAATACACAATATTCACTTCTCATTTAAGCTGTCATTTGCGGATTCATACAGCATAGAAGTTCTCCTAACGGACACTCTCGTATATAGCAAATAGCTCTACTTACGACCGCCATCACAAAACCCCGTTTCAACTCCCACACAGACTCTGAATTTTTACATTCCCGTAGGCGGCCGCGGACACTCAAAGGGTTTACTAGCGAATTAGATGTTAGCTTTGATTTAAAGCTCTCGTAAGCAGACACCCGGAAGAAGATCTTATCCGCCTCTGAATGTTGTGCTTTTTTTATATATATATATATTATGTCCACAGTCATATCGCTGTTTGTCACTGTTATGAATGATTCTTATATATCCGTTTCAGAGTTACCGTTTTTTCACATACACGTCCGGTTACACTTGAAAATACAAACTGAATTGTATGCCTTTACCTAATTTCAATAATGCAATGGTCTGATCTCTGCGTTCCCTGTATGTCCTGCGCTCCTCGGAGTATCATTGGTACTTTAGAAACAAAATAGATTTGTCTATAGTATATTGTAACTTAAAAATTGCATCAGTACATTCACTCCAAAGAGTAGATGTTTCCGTACTTTTCCTCGTTAGAAACCTCCTGCAGTTCGAATCTCGTAAAACCCTAATTTTCCTTGACCAACCCCACGGGCATTATTTACTGGGTGTCTTCCGACCACGCACGGACCGGAACATCAAATGTCTGTAACTTAAAGTTGTGTCTGTCCATAATTCAACATCTGCCTGCCTCAGCACGGCACACTAACCTGGGCACTAAACTGGTTTTGGTGCCCCAAGAGTACGCAAAAAGGCCCTTCCAAGGACGTCTAGGATGAGAAAATTGACCTTACCTGGGTAGGGTGAGAAATTTGAAATCTAAGTATCACAGTTGAAGTAGTTCTTGAGGGAATGTGGGAAGGGTGTTAAACGTATGGAAGCGGTTGTTTGAGAAAAAGATCTAACTCAATGTGAAAGTGTGGTGTATTTTGAATTCTACTTGGGAACATTACTGCTATAATGAAATGAAGGTATGATCGTCGCAGTGAAACGCAATTTAAGCAATTGCGTAAAGAAGCCTGAAAAAAATTCAGGACTTCAACGGGGTTTGAACCCGTGACCTCGCGATACCGGTGCGATGCTCTACCGCAGTTCATATATGATTCATTTCATATATCATTAACACTCATTTCTTTCACGGGAACATATGAACCCACAATTGACCTGCTCCCAACGTCAGTGGCTTCATAGCTCAGTTGGTAGAGCATCGCACCGGTATCGCGAGGTCACGGGTTCAAACCCCGTTGAAGTCCTGAATTTTTTTCAGGCTTCTTTACGCAATTGCTTAAATTGCGTTTCACTGCGACGATCATACCTTCATTTCATTTCATTTCCGCAGTTCATATATGATTCATTTCATATATCATTAACATTACTGCTATAGTTAGGCTTTATAAGACCCCCAAAAGACCGTGCTAGGTAAAAAATTCAGTGTTCATGACAGTCAAATCTGGTGCCAGCAGGGTAGGGCATTTGTACGTAATTTGGCCACTCAAACGGGGAGGGGGGCTCCAGTATGAACACAAAATGGAATTCTTGTCTCAAGCTAATCTGGACGTGTCTTTGCCTAGCCCTAGGCCTCATTATTCCGCGCGGCCAAAGCGTTTTGGGTCACGTGGTCCGATCGAAAATGTGAGTGAAAATGTAAGTTTCCCGACCGTTCGCCTCGGATACGTCACCGAAATGAATTGACCGAGAGGGACTGGGAAAACGCCGTACAGGGACTAAGCAAGACGTGTCTCACGCTTTATTTGTCCCTTTGAGCTAGTCTGCACCAAGATCCGGCTTCACTTCGCTGCTATTTGACGTGCAACTAAAATAGACAAAAATATTTCTTTCCAAAACACGAAAGAAAAGCGACTTCTATCTCCGAGTTTGAAAAGAAATGGGATCATTTATAATCACGGTCTGAATAGAGTTGCCAATAGATTTGGAATTCTAAAATTTTTATTAGCATGCAATAACAATAAAATTATCTCAGAGAATGTCGGAAAGTCATATTTTTCATATTTTGTTCACTGGACTCTGGCTCCTGGCTCCTGGCTCCTGGCTCCTGACTCCCGATACGATGTTTCCGTATGGTGGCCAACCGCTGGTTAAAAATGCGGGCTCCAGTTAATGTCAAAGATGGCGGACGTTTCGTTGTTGTTTGTAGCATGTGAATTGAGCTACAACAGTAGCAGAAATAATTCTTTCCATGGATTACAGATCGGCTTTCTGCTTTTTGTATTGCTTTCTCCTAAAACAACTTGATTTGGATTTTTGTGCGTAAACTGATGGCTAAGGAATTTTTGTCGTACAGCGAGTCACGATGCTGAACTACGCTGAACTGGGCATCGAAGGTGACATGGGGAACAAATCCGAGCGGGCACAAACTAGCAGTTGAGACATCCAAGAAATACGTATATGGATTTTATTGACCGTTTATATTGTTTTTAGGGCGAAATTGTTAAAGTAAGTAAAACTGTGAATTAAATCTCTGTATGTTGTTTTTCCTTGAAAAGATCGCGTATATAGCTATCAAAAATCATCGTTAGAGTTTCTTGCACAATAATTTCAACAATTTTACCCTTACCAATGTTAAATCATTGTCTGATGAGTTTTCTGTTCGATTTCTCCTCATTCAGAGGCAAACGCACGAATATTGTGAGGGCCTGAATTTTGATGAAATATGCAAAAGTCGTTCAGTCACATGAACAGTTTATGTCAACACATGGAAGAAAATGAATTGCCCAAACTTTTTATGATCTTTTTCTGAACTTAAGTGATGGCTTTACCTACTCATGCAAAAGTTATAAAGATAAGCTGTTGCTCATCAGAGATATTGGGTAATAAAATACCCTTATTTTACGACTTACTCAAAACTTGGAAATGATGACCCAACTTAAGGGGACTAAGAGAGGGGAAATCGAATCGGCGACTTCAAAACGTTTATTCTGCTTAAAGTCTTATGAACTCAGATCATCTCTCAGTGCATTTACGTTCCAGGTGGCTTTTCTGTTTGTTGCACTGGCATCGTAAAGTTAGCTAATTAATTATGCATAAAACGGGCAAAATGGCGATTTTTATAGGGCATGCCCGGATCTCCCAGGGAATTTAATATTTTGACCTGAAATTCTGTCACATAAGTTAACTCCTAGTACCTAACATTTGTGCCGAGTTTGAGCAAAATCGGTGATTTGAGCATTATCACCCCCTGCCTGGTTCTGCCTGGTTTTCTCATGGACACACTCTTAAGCAACTACGACGACGACCACAACGACGACTTCAAAAAAACAATAGGTTTAATGATCAAAGCAACAGCTCTGCACGTGCATCACGCTTTTTAGTACATTTCTTTGACGTCCACTGCACGACTACGACATGAAACCTCCTAATTTCACGTTTTATGGAGGACGTGGACATACGACGACGAATTTTGAATAAAATCCTTAAGAATTCAACTCCAGGAAAAGTCGCCGGTATTTGACATATTGAGCGAGTCCAAATAGACACGATTAAAAACGCAAATTTATTTTTTTCCCGACGTTTTCACCGCCGTCGTCGTCGTGCTTGCTCAAAGGTAGTGACGTCACGTGCGTCCCTACAGCCAGTACAAACGCAAGGGTCTGGGCACGAGAAAAGCGTCAAACATGGCGGACTTGTTATTGGACTCAGACTATCAGGACTATGGCGGACAGTTGGAATTAACTTTGTAAAGGTGACCTCCCGCTGACGTTTTACTGTTTTCTTCTATTGTGTAACAAATTCGTCTCTCTTATGGCTAGTTATCCAACACATCAAGGATGAGCAGTGCCTTAAGTAAGTATAATATTGTTATGGCGCATGCAGACCTGCCAACCCCTTATATAAAGGAAAATCTGGAGACTCATGAAAAAAATCGAGAAATTCTACAAGTAGTGAGATTCTACTTTTCCCGATCAAGATTAAACGAACCCTTTTTCCGTTAGGTGAATTAACACGGATTCCACCAGGAAATTGAGTAATTTTAATTTCTTAGTGGACGGACAAACACCTTGTACCAGAATAATTTGAAGCATATTGCATTCTTTTTTACATGTTCAAGGGCTAAAGATGTAATTAGTTATCCGCAATAACACCAAAGAAAATCTTGTATGGGAGCCCGTGAAAATGAATGTCAAATTTCACAAAATTACATCTTACACTTGAAATTTTCAGAATTTTACCTGTGTTTTCACAATTCTTGTGAAAATATTTGACATTCCTTTTCTCGGGCTCCCATAAAAGATTTTCTTTGGTTTTATTACAGATGACTAATTACATCTTTAGCCCTTAGTTTTTTGTCCACTGAGAATTAAAATTACTCAATTTCCTGGTGGATTCTGTCTTAACTGTTTATTTAAATATAACACTGCATTGGTGAGACCCCTCTTGAGAAAAAAAAAAAACCAGATGCTGCTTTTTCTTGGATGACTCTAAACTAGAGGCCAGATAAAACTGAGGTCATCACAGGGGAATAGTGCTCAGCAAAGAGTCGTTTCTTCCGGATAACCCAACTTCATGGTTAAAATGTTAGGCAAGGTCCCATCAAGGCTTAAACAGGCACTAGAATTCAACAAGGTAATTAACATTTCATTTCAGAATGATGTTTCCCAAAAAACCCTGAGATTGGGAGTCTTGTTGTGAGGCAGTGAGAAAAGTTAAAAATTGTGAGACTCACAGCAGAATCATGAGAGGTGGCAGGTCTTTGCATGGCACATGTACACATACTTCAGCTAATTCTTGAGGAATGTTTAGGTAGGGATGTGCTGCTGGGACTCTGGAACCCTTTATAACCTCCAGCAGGCTTTCCTGGTTTGGCTGAATTTTGCTATCCTAGACTGGAGTAAACTCTTAAAATTTCTTCCTATCCTGGAGTCTCTGTTTTTTCAGAAATTACTGAAGTTGATGCTTTCTTAGCAATATTAAACTGACTCATTTTTTTGCATGTCAATTTCCGGTTTTCCCAGTCTAGACTAAAATTTCTCAACCAATTGATCAGTTTCCTGGAAAATGATACCCTATGCAATAATTCTAGACAGAACTCTCCAGTTAGAGAGATCAGAGTGATTTAAATGTTAAGACCAAAACATCTCAGGTTGCAAAAAAGTCAGTTTTCATGTGCATTGATTACAGTTCCTCTGTAATAAATTATGTGTTTCTGCAAAAACTTCACTTGTCTGTCGGGCAAGTTAAAAACAGAATCCATGGCACCTGCACCTAAAATGCAGGCCACTGAGTTAAGATTGCTTAGGAAGCTGTTTGACGTTGATAGCAAAATCCACTAGCCCTAGTCTATCAGACACTTTTCTCTTTGTACACTGCAACTCGCCTCAGAGGTACCAATTTTTAATATATTCTTTTAGGTAATGCATTCTGGCTTTTCTTTGTATCATTATTGTGGGGCTCTACAAATCCACTCATAAGAAAAGGAAGCAAAGGAATTGAGCAAATTCACAGATCAAGTCGTGCCCAACAATTTTGTGCAGAAGTCATCTTTCTTGCATCTAATTGGAAGGTATTATGAATTTTTGAACATATGTTACAGTCGATCCTGGCCTGGCCAAGTGGCCCATGGTGCTTAATGAGCCCGTGAATTCACTATTGGAAAACTGATTCCATTTGTTGATTCAATAAACCATTAATAATATTGTTCAATACCCAAATTCAGTAATTGAACATTGAGTGGATTAATGCCAAGCCTTTCCTGTATTTTTCTGGCATGATGTGAGCCTGGCCACAAGGCAGTGTTCACTTAGCATACAGTATGTGAAGCCAAAACTGTCTAGTTGTCCAAGAAAACTTTTGATTATAAAACGGCTTTGAACATTATTTTTTGTTTGGAGAACAAATCTTTTAAAACTGTCCATGGCTGCAGATAGGCAGTTTGAAATATTAGGGACTTTAAGATCTGGGACGCGAAGACTTCTAGAACGCGGTGACTGATTAAGGACTGGAACTAGAACGCCGTCGTTTGCGCGCGAGAAGTAAAGTTAAGATTTCCGTCGCGATGCAAGACGACGCGGCTGCAAACCGCTCTTTATCAGTTTGATTCTTCACGTATTCTTCGGTAATTCTTTCGCAGAAATAGCCATGGCATCATTTAAGAAAGTCCAAGAAATGCTTTGTTGTGCTTTGTTCTATAGCATCACCTCCACTTCTTCGTTGACGCTTCGGTTTGTCATCGCTTTCATCCGCTCATGAACCTCTTTTCTTCGTCTCTGACAGCTTCTCCATCGCTTTTAGTCTAACATCTTTCACTTTAGCCCGATCTAATATTGAAGTTTTTTGCTAGCTGTTCCCTGTGTTTCCTGTAATTCCGCTTCGCCACTTTCCTCCAACACGATGATCATATCCAATAGGTTTTCTAGTTCCGTTGGCTCATCGTTGTGTAGGGATTTACATTGACGAATTCTCTGCATAGAATGGCTTCATGATCTTGTGTCCAAAACATTACTGAACTAAAGGGAAGCATAAAAACACACGCAGTTTAATAAAATAAAATTAAATAATACAGGCTTAAAATTGGCTTTTAGCGGCAGATAAACGCAATAAATCGAGAATTGCAACGGTACAAGAGACGAGAAGAGAATCCAGAAGACTCCTGCATTCACTATTTGTAGTTTTAGCTCGTGACTTACTTGCAAGCCTTGCTCGAAGTAGCCTAAAATTCATCCGATTGCTTCGAGTCGTTTTCTCCTCTCAGTCAACAACTGAGGGAGTAACAACGACTCGAAGTAATCGGATGAAATTCAGGCTATGCTCGAAGTCGAATTCGAAGGCGCTGCCATTTTATAAGCTTCGTACACCTGAAAGAAATTTTAAAATAATTAAAGTCCTTTCATCTCTGAGATCTAAAATGTCGCCAAAAATTACGCCCAATGATCGTAGAGTGCTGATTTTACATGTTTAGAGGAATGTATCATCATTTAATTTAAGCACAGGAACAAATATACTCACGTTTTGTACAGAACGTCAAACTCGCAAAACCCACGTTCTCGACGCGACGTGGTGACACCAGGACGACGGCGTGAGCATGCGCAACATGTCTCCTCTTTGAAAATTTACTTCCGGTCGCGTCTTACAGCCGTCGCGTCTCGGATCTTAAAGTCCCTATTATTGATTGATGACAACTTGAAAAATTGTGGATCAGGGCCGTAGCTAGGTTTTTGTATCGGGGGGAATTATTGCTAGTGCCGAAGGCAGTAGCCTTGTAGGGGAGTCTGGGGATATCCTCCCCCAGAAAATATTCAAATTTGGAGGCTCTGAAATGCTATTTTCAGCACTTGTTATGAGGTATGTCTCTGAAAAATCGACCTTGAGTAAGTGTGAAAAAGCAGGTGATTTCAGTGCTTACCAGACTGAGTGCTGCTTATTTCTGAGGTCCTGTTAATTTGAAACACACCAAGCACTAGTACACTAAACATTTTGCAATACTGCATCCTCTCAATGAAAATGTAGAAATTATGGAAGTTTGATGCAGTTTTTTGGTTTTTGGTGGACCACTAGTACCTTTTGTTGCCAAAGCCATCGTGGTCCTTGCTGTTATGCACCTGTTAGCCATGATCAGACTGTGTATGTGATCGCCATTTCCTATCCCAGGATTCTACTCGCTGCTAGACTAGTTCCAGGCTGCACCGTTACAGACACTCTGTAAATTCAAGTGAACCTTGCAAATAGTACATGTACATGCCAATTTCAATGGGGGTTTTGCTTCCTTTTGTTACTATTTGCACACACCGTGGACCAACCAATATTTCTCAGCCATGAAAATGGCAAACAATGTTGCAAGTCACTACAATAAGAATAACTGAGTCTAAAGAAAATAAATCCATCCACAAACTTGATTTGTCTGTCAAGGGGGGCAGCTGCCCCTGGCTAGCTATGGCTCTGTGGATTAATTTTTATGCTTGAGGATTAAAAGGGGCTGTAGGTTGTTTACACTGTATCTAGCCACTTTACTTAGTTTCAATTCTTGTTCATAAAATGCATATCTTGTGATTTTCTTATTTCTTTTCTAGTACGTAGTTCCTTTCCTGTTGAACCAGTGTGGGTCAGTTGTATTCTACTTGACACTTGCATCAGTAGGTAAATATGTTGAAACCCTTTTTGCCAGCCTTGATTAATAATATTATTGCTTGTGGATGCAAAAACAGCATTTCTTTTGTTTGATATGCTTACAGACTTGTCTATTGCTGTCCCAATTACAAATTCTTTGACCATGCTCATAACAACACTGGCAGGACAGGCTTTAGGAGAAGGGAGAATTAATGCAGGTATTTGTAGTTCTGCTAAAAGTAATTAGATGATATGCCAACCATGGGTGTGGTAGGGGGGAGGGGGGAGGTGAGGGAGGGGTAATCTACATAAACTATACATGTGTGTGTGTGTGTGTGTGTGTGTCCCATAAATTATTTTTGTAAAGGGTTCTGTTTTTGAACAGATTCTTGTGGACAGGGTGTAGAAACTTCAGGCTGTCATTAAGATCCAGGGGCCAGGGATTTCCCCCGACCACTTTCATTGGAAAATAGAAGAAAATAGAACCAAAATAAATCCCTAGCTGTTTGATTGCTCGCCCACTTGTTGTATTACCAGGCAACTTGAAATCTTAGTGACAACCCTGAAATTGGGGAGTTAAATTATCTGAGTGGAAAGTGTAGACTACAAGCAGTCTCTCTTTTTCCTTTGGACTTTTGAGACACAGTAGATCAAGAGCATGTGCAAGGGGTCAGCGGTGATTGGCAAAGCAAAGGGGAGAAGGGCTGAGTGAAGAAAAAAGTTTTCCTCTGTGTCAGTCCCATTCCTCCTCCTGTTTAAGGATGACCACCACAGTCCAGTGGGAAATGATAAGTAGTTTTGAAGAAGTAAGTCCTGGGCCCGGTTGTTCGAAGGCCGATTAGCGCTTAACCTGCGTTTCCTTTTCTTGTGCTCAAAAGTATTTTCTCGGATAATTTTCTCTGTTGTTTTTAGAGCTTCCAAAAGAATTGCAGACAAAAAGAATTAAGACTGAACTGCTTTTTTAAGTTTTCAAATCTGAATTCAAATCTTGCACTAACCCTGGGTTATCTTAACCCAGCTTTGAACAACTCAGCCCAGAATACTACTTCAAACATGGGGTGGTGCACTTTTGGCTTATATTGTAGAAATAAGTAGCTGTATTTCATAGAACACCAACTGTCAAACATTTTTGTAAAGATTAGCACACTGAAGTATCTCATTTTTTATTGAGATTTATGGGAAATAATTATGTGTTTTGAATCACAATAGGGACATTTCTTGGGATGATCCTAGTGATAGCTGGTGTCACCATCTGTGTTGTGGATAAAGCTCCATGAGCAAGATACTCCTGAAACATTGATCAAGACAGGAAAGAGGGAAGATTGAACCCTCTTTTGGCTGGACATTGTCAGAAATGAAATAAATAAATGCCTTCAAATTCGGCTGGTAAGCGACCACCAAATGTTGGAAATTTAAGTGTTTGCTTACGAATACTTTGTCAGTATTCACGTCATCAAGTTTTAGTTCTTTATGTAAAATATCATCGACCGAAACGATTGGCTTTTGAGCACAATTCCTTGATTCTCATGCTGTCATATATTAATAGCGAAAGGTACGAATAAGGACTACTCTCTTCATTTCTTGAAATTCTTTCAATTTGTCAAACTTTCTTCCATTTAAATTAAATATTTTGAAAGAACGCTACATGCCACAATTCGGATTTAAAATCAGAGGAGTGTAAACAAGTGCATATGTAACCCTATCCCTTGAAGGCCAAGCAGGCCAAGCAGGTGTTTCAACACGTGTAGGTTGGAAACGCAGGCGGCTTGAGCTTAAGGGAGAGACCACTTTGATACTACAGCATTCAAATGACACCCTCCTTTTATTGAAAATAAAAGCAATGGCATTTATTGAATCCGACTTTAATGCGTTCTACCCATTAGCTTTGACATTTGAGTACTTACAGTGACGCCCAGTATTATCGCTGTTTACACTAGTATAAAGCAAAGTCACGAGAAAAATTCGAAATATCAACAAACATCAAACGTATTTTTTTCTGACAAATTCTCCTCATACCAAATCCGTGGAGAATAAGGGTGTCGAGATAAAGGGGTAATGGCTTTACGTTACGAATATCTCGACTGCCATAGTGACTAAAATAAACGCCATGTTTCTTTATTTCTCGGTACGTCAACTCTTGTCAACGACTTGTCCATGTCCATAAAGGAACTTTCTCCTTGAAGTCAGGCTTCAGGAGGCTGTAAAAGGTAAATGAAAGAAAGATGTCTGCAGTTATAACACCATTTAAAAGATTGAACGCTTTCTTAAATCTTTCGCCAAATGACTCCGATAGCTACGACTGCAGGTCCTCAGCGATAATTTTCCTAACTGTTATAACTTTGTTAGAATTTCACAAAATCATAAATTGGCCTTTTAAGAGATTTTGCTAAAGGCAATGGTACCATATAGTGTCGCTGCCAACAATTTTACTCTATTTACACAGGAAAAAGTCTGGAGAAATGCTAAAAAGTCTTTTTTTTCAAAGCTACAACAAGTGCTTCATAATTATAAAGTGATCTTTTTTCATTTTGGTCAAATCTTATTCAATCTCGCTCGTACACTTGCAGTGAGTACATCGAGAGAAAAACTTCGTTCCTGCTTTTTTAAGGTCTGTATTGATCACCTATCCAATAACCTCGAGTCTGGAAAAAAGAAATTATTGTTTTGGAAAAAAAGTCTGGAAAAAGTGTTCAATTTTGGATTCAAAAATCTGCACAAGCCCTGTTTACAGTTTCTAAGGGTCGGGGATTGTCGATTGAAGCAAGTGTTGAAACCGTTGAAACTAGCCTGAGAAAAGAGCTGACGTTTCCCTGCAAAATGAAGCCTGAGGAACAAGCGCAGAAATTCCATACTGATGATGTGTCACTGCTCAGATCTGGGTTTTTGTAGTAGTGAGTCTGATTGGTTGTACCACGAGGGAAATTTGCTTAAACCAATCTGAAGTACTTCCCAAATCTGGGTAGTAATTATGATTGGCTGAAAGTGTGCTTTAACCAATTAGAAGCACTATCCAGATGTGGATAGTTACACGTAATCTGACAGTAAGGAATTTCCTCAGACGTCATTTCGCTGGGAAACCACTGAGTGGTGACCTGGCGAAATGTCAGCTGTTTCCTCAGGCTATTGACACGGGCCTAAAGGGTACTTTAAACTGAAACTTTACTGTTCGGACAGTTGAATGTCTAACTAATAAACCACCTTTTTACTATCATCATCTAATGACCTACTTGCACATTTTAAAGTCAACGATCAGAAACGCCTGCTAATATGCTTGTGTATAGGGTATCCGAACTGTACCGAACTTTCAATCCAACATGAACGCGACAGTGGCGGATCCAGACCTTCAGATAAGGGGTGGGGCGGGGGGGGGGGCGGTCATCTACACCCTGAGATGAGGGAGGGGGCCCGGTCTTAGAAATTTTTTTTTTCGGCCCTTCGGGCCTCAGTTTGGTCTAAATATAAGGGGGGGTCGGGTCCCCCGGGCCCCCTCCCCTGGATTCGCACTGTGCGCGGCGTAATCTGTCAGACTAACCTGAGTACAAGGAAGGAGATACACAGGTTTTTATGCAGCCGTTAAAACAGCACATTTTAGAGCTGTGACAGGACTCATCCGAGGTGCATTCATTCTTTTCTGTAGCAAGGCATGACAACTTTGGCGGTGAATACTTGCACGTGAGAGGTTTACCTAAAGGACAGGGCAGAATTTGAGCAGGTTGTAGATGTTTATGTCGTTAGCGGACATTTTTTCCCTCTTTTTTGAGTCCGCGGATTGGTAGAAATTTAAAAGGATGTTTAGTGCTGTGGTAACTATTATTGATAATAATCAAGTTTTGTAATCACTACCACGATAAGGCGATGTACTCCGTCTGTCAGACGGATACCGCCGTTGTACTTGAACGAAGCAGTACCAAGGGGGAGGGGGGGGAGGGTCCAGAAACAAAACAGAACATTACCACCGAAGATCGAAGATTGAAACTTGTGCTGCCCGTTGAATTTGAACAAAGTTCAAATCAGGAAGCAATCAAAACAAAATATTTTATTATCTAACAAAAAGAGACGAATGAAAACTGTTGGACTGCGCGCGTCACCACTGCATGGGTCTTCCGATGTACGGTAATAAGAAACTCATACGTAAGGTTGTGGAAGGATGAAAATTATTTGCTTGAACAGTGCATGGGTTGGACCTTCCTTAAGTGATCAACATCAAATTTCTCCTTGTAATATCTATGCTTTATAAAACAGACTGCTTATGAGAATTAAAGGCATGATGACAAAGGTATATTGATACTTAAACGAATTCTCCTCACTACATCTATGAGAAACGCATAGGGACAACAAATGAGAATTTAAATGAAGATATGACAGATATTAAGGTTCAGATTAGGGTGAAAACAAAAATTTTTGCACCCGCGCCTCCTGTTAAGTGTCCGTCGTAGAGATATTCCCCGCCGTTTAGAGTAGACTGCAAAACAGTCTGTTTAGTGTAGCGTAAGAGTAGCGTAAGCACCTCAGTCTCGCTCTACGTTTCAGCCTCGCTCCAGACCTTTTATTTGACTGTTCGCGCGTACTTGAATAAGCAGAAAAGCGGACTGTTTTGCAGTCTAAGGGCGCTTTCCATTTGTCAGAACTGACTGGCCAGCCTATTCCCATCGTAATAAGAATTTCACTTTCAATCAAAACTAACCATCCAGATCATTCAAAACCTAAATATTATGTACAAAGGAGATGGTTTTTCAGCAAAACCTCTTGGAAAAAGCCTATTTCATTGCCAAAATGTCTGGTCCGACCATGGTCCGGCCGGCCAGTTCCGACTTTTGGAAAGCGCCCTAAGTTTAGAGAGGCAAACAAATTAAATTATTGAAGAACGCAAAGGATCAACGTTATGTGGTCACAGAACGTTTGTGTTTTTTAGAATAAGATAAGTCAGTTATATATAGAATACCAAACCGAACGGCAGACAGAAAGGTTGCTGGGTACTTTTACAGACATGAGTGGAACACTGAGGAGCGGACAAAATGTCCGGCCATCTAAGGATTTGACCCGACAAGACCTATTTTTGACCGGACATTGTCCGTTGACCGGCCGTTATTTCAAGCTCTGGCGTATGACAATGGAAACCCCTGAGGACGAGGTTGTTCAAATGCCTTCCGAAAGGTTGCTTTTCCTATCATGCGCATGCTCATAAGCTAACTTGTGTTAGACTTTACCGCTGGCCACGTTGACTTCCTTACGTAAACTAACTGTGTATGTCACCTTACCACATGAATACAGGACTGTCAGTTTATAGCTGTCTGTGCACAACTCTCCAATGGTTGTATTGCTTACTACTATGTCACATCGTCTGCGCCATCCACAAAGATTCTTTATCATGAATGTGACGTCCCCTGCACACTGAGGTTGGGTGACATTGTAAGGCAGGTCATGCCTGTTGTTAGTACTAGGACAGGCATTTGAATCAAAGTTACTGTACACAGCCTTGAAAATGACCAGTGCCCTTTTCTCGTCTTCACAGTCGAGAACTAATGATTCTCCTTGGCAAGTCTCGATGGTTTGGACTTGTCCAAGGCCTTCAACTCTTACTCCTGAAATAAGAGCAATACAAGTGTAAGCGCGCCGTACACTTTTAAAGCCATCTTGCACACTGATCAATCTGCGTTGTGTATCACAAGCTATCAGAGGTGGCTGAATCTTAAGGTGGCTCGACCCAGTATTTTTGTAGGTGCACCTTCCATCTTTGAGTCTCTTGTACTTAAATAAAATGATCTTTATTGTAAAAACATTATAACACATGTATTACACATAGACTTAACTTTATTATGATGATATTTTTCTGGGCGATCGGAATAAATATCACGTGACAATGACGTAACAATAGTTTTAGCTCTAAATCGAATTTCTGCCCTTATAGACATTTTCTATGGAAATGCTTTACGATACCTACACATTGGGTGCTTGTCTTCTGTTGTGCGAAGTTTCACAAAAATCTATAAGAGGAATTTCGAGATATCTTGGAATTTCCTCAAAAAGGGTATAAATTATGCATGAACTGAAGGCTGGACTTAATACAGACAAATTTGCTACTTTTTGGATGTTTCCGAAAGGTTTTTATCACCCAGTTCGTTTTGCAAATGACCCTTATACACTCTACAACCAGCTAAACGCAAGTAGACTTGCACGATTTCGAAAGAACACGAAAGCATGTGAATCAGTAAAACGCAATGCTGAGCTCTTTTTATAATTTCTAAGGCTACTTTCACAAAAACAGCGATTAAACCAAAATTCGTCGATAAATTTTCTTTAAAAAATTTCAGCGCTGTAATTGTCCAGTAAACTATAAAATCCCCGAATTTCGTCTTTATTGTTTTCTACAACATTAACATATTTCGGAAAGATTTCAGGGAGCAACCAAGCACGGTAAATTCTCGCGTGCTGCATGATGATTTCCTGGTTGCCTGTTGCTACGTTTTGACGAAAGACCCAAAAGCCAATCAAAATCCCTCATTTACATGATGTACGAGTCACAGTCAATCAAATCATTTTCCACACATTCGTGGAATTACAATGCGTTTTATTATTACGTTAAGCTGTTAGGCGCGTATGCCTTTCACGCATCCTGTAATTCTTACAGAGTGTATTCACATGACGTCACGGCGGCCATATTAGTGTCCCAAAACAATGAAACGGCGGCCATGTTGGTGTCCCAGACCAGTCCTCTGAGAGTTGAACTCTTTTCTTATGCAAACGCTTTCTTTTGTTCCAATAAATTTGCATAGATGCTGGCCACGTGAGTGAAAACACTCTATTAAGGGCCTGTTTACATAAAGGTGGGGGACCCCAGATAGGTGAGGTAACATTTGGCGGGTCACCCCACCCATCATGTAAACGTGATCAAATTATAATGTGAGATTATATGGACAGGTTGGATACCCCCACCCTACCCCCACCAAAGCGGGTTACTTCACTTACCTGGGGCCCCCCACCTCCATATAAACAGGCCCTAAATAAAAGCTCTTCTCAAGTTAAAGAGCTGAAAAATACCTCGGCAGGATTTGCCATCGCCATCAAGGAAATATCCCGGGCGACAGCGACATATGTAGGAGCCTTTGGTGTTGCTACACATGTGATCACATCCATGAGTGCCTGTACTACATTCGTCAATATCTATAAAACATAAAATTTTTTCTCACTCAGTTAAATCTCGATCTGATCAAGACCTGTTCTGTGTGGCCTTGAGATAATTTACTGTCGTAATGATTATAAGAGACCAGGCCCAAGTTGTTCAAAAGCTGGATAGTGCTATCCATCGGATAAATCACTATCCACTGGATAGCGCAATTGATTTCCTGTATACTTATCCACTGGATAGTGATTTATCCGGTGAATAGCACTATCCAGCTTTTGAACAACTGGGGCCAGAACGACTGAAGACTGAAGTGGTTGCGCTTAGGTAGGACGCTGTGGTACCGAGATAGCCGCGGATCAAAGAGAAAGTCAGTGAGTGAGTGAAACTGAGTTTAGACACATTCCATAAATTTGATTTTGATAAATTACATACGTCCTCCGACGCAGTATTTTTAAGGCTTATTTTAGCACGACTAACCGAAGCAGCATGCTGGAAATAAATCAGATACATGAACTTGGCGTTGCTTATCTAAGCGTTCTAAACACTTGCATCTGCCATTGTAGCTTCAACAACCGGAAAGGGAAGAAAGAAGCGCGTTTCTGTGATTTATGGTTGAATGAACTTACCTTGACAAGCAGAATTAATGAGCTGGTACCCAGGCGCGCATTGACAGACGTAGCTTCCAGGGGTGTTCAGGCAGGTGGCGTCCCCGCAATCTGGCGCTCTGTAATCTTTACATTCATCAATATCTGCAAAGAGCAACAGCGAGGGCCGTCAAATGGACTTTTCGTCCAAAACATTGTCCAGGTTAACTACTTTAAAAAACAATGCATCAGTGGAAGGGTATAACTCAAACAAAATCTAAGTGCATCGCGTACCGGTACATGTCGATCCACTATGTCGATATCCTCTTGGACAACGACAACTAAACCAGCCTCTGTAGTTCCTGCAGGTTCCCACTCCACATCTACCTGGCTTCTCCTTACACTCATCAATATCTTAAATAAACAGAGTAAAACACTATTAGTACAAGCCCGTTTCCATCTTTCAAAGCCAGTTGCACAAGGGATGAGTGATACGTTGATGGCTATATAACAATCTATTAAATCTTTGACATACCCCTCAATGCTATTTTCGACCTGTTTATTCTTCTTTGACTGATTGGCTAATCTTCCAAAGCGAACACTTTTTTCCCTCGGAGTGCTAAACGCCAATGAGAATTTTTCACTCTCTGAACAATTTCTTTACGCCAGTTGGACAGATGTTTCCTCTCTCCCGCGCCCCTCCCGCGCCCGTCCTCGTCTTTCGCGCGCATCACTTATCTCGCGCCCCATACTTTTTTCGCGCCAAACAGTCGCAGGTTAGGCCATGGTGCTTACCTTGACATTTGCCATTTTGCTCTTTGTAACCACGCCAGCACTCGCACCTGGTCTTCCCGTCATGGAGGTCTTTACAAGTGCTACTTGTGCTATACGGGCACTTAGAGTATCCCACAAAGTAGCAACTCCTTGCGTCTATAACAAAAATTCGGCGTATATTGAAGTTACAGGTTTAATACATGTAGGCAGCCATAGAGAAGATGTGCAGAGCCGAACAACTAAGTAAACGTCGTAGGTAAATAAAAGCGTTCACTGACACAACTGCTGGACAAGTGTATTTGACTGTAGGATTTTGACTGAAGGAGTTTGTAAGCACGAAAACCCAAAGATCCCCCTAGATCCACCTCTGTTGACACCACTGCCGCCCGTTTCTCGAAATTCCAGTAATTGACGAGCCCGAAAAACTATTGTTGCTGTTTACATTCGATATCGAGGTTTCAGTAGTTTGGCAGTTAACACAAGACTATCAGAGTAACAAAACCAAATTGACTGGTTTGTTAGCTAAGGTCCGTACTTTAATTCTTAAGATTTTGACTTGAATATTTGACTTTGGGCCTCAAAAGTTTCCGGGACTTTTGAGTAAAAGGTCCCCTGGGAACTGCCTGTCACTCCAGGGAGAATAGGAACAATCTTTCAGGGCAAAGATTTCTGGGGTCGTTTTGTGGACGATGTAAGCAATGATCGGATACTGGTTGTCACCGGATACCGTTCACAAAAATTGGCGAATTTGGCGAGCGGAGTTTTTTCATTACCAAGTCCCCCCACGTCTTCCCCTAAGCTCAATCGCACAAAAGAACAACATATCCCTCCCATTCTACACAAAGGCATAAGTGTTTTTGATACTAACCTTTACAGGTTCGTCCATCATACTTTAGTTTATAGCCACTGGGACATGAACAAATCCGCTTCCCCTTTACCAAGTTACAAAAATGGGAGCAATCACCATTTTTCTCCAAGCAAGGATCGATATCTGCAATGAAAGTTTTTTCTTTGATGTTTTTATGTACTATGAACTAAGCCGAGACAAATGGATGGTCACGTGGGAAAGAAAATAATAGATAGTTAAGCTGCATTTAAATCTTTCCATTGTAGGTGGATTGCTTCAAATAGATGTTTCTTTCCATCCTGCACTTCATGCTTTCTTAACACTGTTCGCAGCAAAGAACGCTTAGATACCACAATCACAGAATTAAGGGACAAACTGGAAGTTACTTAGAACGTGCTTTTACTTGCACTACACAAGACTACATCATTTGCTTTGCGTTAGTTTGTTCGTAAATTTTGGAGACTTTCCTTCGATACTGATGATATTTTTAGTCTATGGAAATTTTTCGTCAATGAGGATTCTGAATACTGTTTTTTGCACAGGAAAGGGCAGAAATTCATGGTTGTTCTTAAGGAAGGTTTACTGCAGGCTATTCACTGATAAGAAACTACAAGCTTTGTGAAAAACCTCTTTGACAGAGTCAATATATGCTACGTTGTTGACTAAGCACGAGGCCAAAATGACTGAATATTGGCTAAGTTCTTTTTTGCATATTTATAGCCGAGAAGACGTCGAGGTCAATAAAAGCGCAAAAAATTAAAGAATAAGGCCAATATCCAACGACCTTGACCGAACAAGTTTAGTCAATAAAGGATTTATTTTATGGCCAAAAAGAGAACTTTTTCTCGCGGGACCAAAGTGGGAAATCCCGAGCGGGAGTATGCTCGTCCGGGTGAACGTAGTCCTGAATAGGACTGTTGTTGTTGACAGTGACTGACGTTTCGACAACCTGTGCGGTAGTCATCTTCAGAGTCAAAGTGCATTATAAAGGTTTCATTTTCTTACCGTTAACAACTGTTGAGAATTCGTTCGCAGCTGCAATTTAGCATTATGTTATTAAGGAAAGCAGAAACGAAAATCTTTTGGTTAAGGTATCATAGGTTCACGGTGTTAATGTATCGGTCAAATCGAAGCTTCAACATCCCCCCCGGGCATACCCCGGGCATTTGACACCTTTGCCATCACGGGGAGGAGGGAATTTGATTATCAGAGTCTTCCAGGGGGTGGAGAATTCGATCCCCATGCGTTGGGGGTGAGGAATTTGAACTGCATCCTCGATTTCATGTGAAATCTCTGGCGTAACGAGCTATCATGGGGGACGCGGTGCTAGAGGATTTTCGTGGAAAAGATTTTGCCTTTGTGGCCAATTGGGTACAAGGAAAGGGCTTAAACAAGCTTTGTGCCGTATTTGAAGGTATTGAAATTTTAATATTTTTAATATTGGATTCAGGCTTTGAACATATCAATGTATTAAGTTGAGTTTACAATGAAATACAATACCTATACCGACGATTCAATACAACAATAAAAAGCCCAACAGAGGTCATTAGGGACGTACCATTAGAAAACTTATGGTGGGGGTGAGGGGGGGAGCGAAGTACAAAAAAAATACTCGCGCAAGGGAAAATTAAATGAAAAAAATTCATGCACCCCAATTAACCCTAAAAAATCCATGCTTTGGCCTAAAGAAATTCACACAAGGAATTTGATAGCGAGAAAAAAATTCCTGCGGCTCAAAAATTCCGCACCCCCCATAACTTTTCTAATGGTCCGTCCCTTACTTTTACCTGCCGCATGTATGTTAATTAATAAGGTGAGCGATGATCCATGTCAGTGAAATGGTCATGATGTAGTAATCTCAGTAGGTGGGATTTTTTTTATATAGAACGCTTTGTATGTTGCATGACACACGAAGAAAAGCTGAGCATTCATTGACCTTGTAGCAGCGATCCGTAGTCCGCTACACACTGATCCATTTTTAGTGTCGTCACGTAACGCTCTGTGTAGCTGATTACGATTTCCGCCCGCGCTTTGCTCGAGACTTTTCTTCGTCGTAAATACGCTAACAGTGTTTCTCAGTTTTTGTTATATTAAATGCGAATTATTTGCTGTACTTATAAAGATTTTGTTCGACAACTAAAGGCGTTTCTGCCGTCCTTCTGTCATTTACGTGCCTGTGAAATGTCACCTGGGTGGGGGCATTTGATCACCTGAATGGACCCTAGTGTGGGGCATTGAACGGCATTTGGCCCGGATAGGGGGGAATTTGAACAATAATTTTCGAAAAAGTCAAATGCCCGGGGGGATGTTGAAGCTTCGATTTGACCGATACATAACGCTGTTGCTTTGGTGTGGGCTGCAATGTTGCCCCCTCGTAGACAATCTGATCAAGGTCAGTTATGGCCGCCTGTTTGCCGAGATCCGTGAGGTTGTGATCATGAGAAGCTAACGCTGCCGCGGTATATTACACTTCACATATAATGCTTGATATACCAACCATAAGCCAGGTAGCTGATCTTGAAGCCTCGTTCAGCAAAAGAAGGATCACTGCGAAAGATTACGTTAACTTCTGTCCCTTCTATCTTTAAACTGGCTTGGCGAGAGGGTACTTGTCCACACAAGATCAAATGTTGCCTGTTGTATCCGACTTTAAATTCGATTTTAAGGAAATCAAACTTTTGGCAAGTTTGAGAATCCTCAAGCTGTAAGAAAAAGAGACAAACTTTAAAATAGATTTCAAGTTACGTTATCGCAGTATGATTTTTGTACCGCATGTATTCCAGTGAGAAACCGCGGCGCTTACGATAATTTTCACGAGTCAAATGTGGCGCTTATTCAAGGACGGCGCTTGTTGGAGGGCGGCGTTTACTTGAAATTTGGACGAGACAAAGATTTTTTAAGTACAGTATTATTATTTTTCCGTATTAAACTAACAAAATTAACGTCTTTTGAATTTGATTGTATCGGGGCCGCGGCGCTTATTAACTTTTTAGTCCCGCTTATTCGAGTAAATACGGTATTCGAGTGGAGAAGACATATCATGAGTTGCATATGGGTTGTTTGTCTCTTTGGCTTGTTCCAGATGTTTAAAATAGTGCTGATGGCTAAGCTCAGATTTAATGATTACCTTCAATGGTATATTGTTAAGTTTCTCTCTTTACCAGTTGTCTTTGTTTTCTTTACCGCGCTTTGCCTAACTTAGGTTATCGTCCCGTGAAGCCTGGGCTTCTATTCAGTCAGATGTCATCAAACAAGATAAAGTCCACCCTCGTTCCTTGAGTCTCTTTTTTTTCTTTACGTGAGACCAAAAGAGACCTGGGCCCAGTTGTTCGAACGCCGGTTAGCGCTAACCCAGGGTTAAATTTTTACCAGGGCTTCTTTTTCTTTTCATGAAAAGCACCTTCTCAGAGGATTTTCTATATTTTTTTAGAGTATCCAATCATTAAATTGTAGGCGAAGAGAATTAAACTGAATTTGCTTTTTACGCTCTCATATCTGCGTTCAAATTTCGCACTAACCCTGGGTTATCTTAACCCACCTTCGAACAACCCGGCCCTGGGGAACAAGTTTAAGAATTTAACTGGACATAGTTAGAGTAACCATGTCAAGTTGCTACAATCTAGTACAACCCTTCGATTCAAGAGACGCAGCTGGTAAAGTTATGTACAATAAAACCCCCTTACTATTTGATGCAACCACCCAAAGGCCACGGAAAGCAAGTCGAATAAACAATGTTTTTATGACTGAATTCTTTTACTTTGTGGCCGAAAAGAAAAGACGTGGTTATAACACAGAGTTTCCACTGTTTTTGCCGCTCCAAGGCCTCTACATAACGGTAGCTTGTTTACTCACCATTAAGTCCTCGATGGTTAGGTTCAAATGTGTCTTTCCGGGAGAGATCTGCCAAGTGCAGGTGATGTTATTTGGGTAGTCGTTTGGATAATTCGGAGTCGTGATTACACCAGATGAGTTTTTTAGCACGCCACCACAGCTTGGATCTAACATAAAAGGTAAAATTAAACAGTCTGTGCCTGCATGTGACTACAGTACGGCTTTATTTTATTGCAATAAAGAATGGGTAGAGGTGCCCCTGAGTGGTTGTCAAACCCTTACTCTGTCGAAGGCAAAAATCGTTCATTTTGATACCCTCAAAAGACCTCATTTAATGACCCCTATTCATTTCGTTTCACATACAGAGATGAACATTTTTTTGAACTACGATCATGAAAATAGCCTTTTTTAGGAAGCAATTGTTGGTATCGCAAATGTAGATCGCTTATCGCCAACCTTCTCACTCTTTAAAAGGGCACCGATCTTACATGCAAGATACCCTCTTCAAGACGCGCGCTAAACAGTGATGCTGTGTACCCTGTTTAAGACCTCAAGAACCTGAAAACCATATCATGTTTAGCGGCACATACCCGTTTACGCTTAACAAGGAAGTGTCCCTGGGGATATGGTTCAACCGGACTCCAGACTAATCTAAGGGGGTGTTTACATGACACCGGGGCGACTTTCGCCCCGGAGCGAGTTCACTCCGGTTCCCTCTCATGACTCAATATTTGTTTACATGATACCACCACAAATTTCATGCTGGCGCGAGTCACCCCGGGGCGAGAATTTCACTCCGGCACGAAATCTCGCAACGGTATCATGTAAACACGAAACGACCACCCGTTTCGGTGTGAAATCGGTCTGCCGGTAGACTGGAACGGGTAGTGCATGCGTAATGTTCGCGATTTTGAATCATGTGTGCATTTTATCAACATGAAGTGTACCTTCAAATAACGAGATGTGAAATAACCCAGTCATCATGTAAACGCGATACGAAATCAAAAATTAATGTCGGTATGAAACTCGCGCCGGTGCGAGTTTTTTGGAGCATAAGCAACGACGAGGAACGGCGAAAAACAATTGGTTTTACAAACAAAGCAACAACTGTGCACGTGCATTACGCTTTTTAGTACATTTCTTTGACGTTCATGATCGCTGCACGATTACGGGGTTTATGGAGAACGTACGTGAACATATAACGACGACGAATTTTCTTCTCTCTTTTTGAACCTTCACGAAGCCCAAAATTTGAATCATGATTTAGGTAATCTAAACAAATGGCTTATTTCCAACAAACTTACTTTGAACACTGCTAAAAACTGAATTTATGCTAATTGGATCAAGACAAAAATTGAGTAATTCTATTTACCCAGGGAGGGGATGAGGCGGGGGGGGGGGGGGGGGTTACTCGACCAATATTTGGGTAAAGGTCTGAGAGTTTGAAATCCTGACCCCACTTAGGACAAAAAAAATCCGAAAATACATAGTCCTTAGGACGAAGGACAAAATGCACTCCGTCTGGTTTTAAAGCCATTTAATGGTTATTGCAATAGAGCAAATTCACGTTATAGTCTTTTATTTTGCATACTTGGAGTACAAAACAAATTTCATCTCGCAAATCTAATCAATCTTCTGATAAAGGAAAACACCCCCGGGATCTATTATGGCACTCGCTACCAGGCAAAAATCATGCATATTGATGATGGGATAGACGTCAATTGAGGATATAGCATCGAAGACTAACAAAGTAACTAAGCAAGTACTATAAATGAATAATGCCATGGAAATAATTCCAAATTGAGTTGTACACTGTTAATTTCTTTACGTAGTAATTTACCAAATTCGCTTACTGTGATATAAAGGTGACATGCCTAATGCAAGTATAGATATAACTAATCCTTCTCCAATGATGTTAGGTAAAGCATGATGTCATGAGCTGCATGCGAATAATATTGATCAGGAAACGCTTAGCTTCCCCTAACAACACTTTACGTTGAAATAAAAGTGCATTTAAAATGTCATGTTCTAACGACACTTACCAGCGACGGTCAAGGAGCATCCGAGCAAACACAGCAACAAAAAGGGACGAACAAGGTTGGCCATGGTTAAGCTCAGTATCGGTACCACGGACTGCACGTACTCGTTCGAAAGGATGAAGTGCAAAAAGAAAGAAATCTGTCAGGATGAAATGAATAGTCGAGAGATCACATTACCACTGCCCACGCGCCAATGTCATCTGACCCGCTGTCACAACACAGTGTGCCTTCAGCCTGCAATCCCGGGCCCTCAATGACACAATTTTTTAAAGGACAGCAATATCTTTATTTTAATTCTCAGATATACTATAAGCCTCGAAAAGAACACACATCAAGAGTTTTTTTGTCTGTGAATGGTGAAACGTAGGGATTTCTTGCCACCAGATTATACCCTTTACACTTATAGTGAGGGTGCATCTGGAAAGTACTCTTGGCTGCATGACAGAGTTATAATAAAAGGTCGTTTCGGCAGCGTCATGGGAAGGATTTTCGCGCGAATGAGTGAGCATTTTTCAGCACTTAAGCTTTCATCAAAGAGCTTTGCTTACGCGGCGAAGCTTGTAGTTACGCAGGCTTATTTTGGCCAAGTTAGTCATAAGTGGTCTTGGCCTTGGCCTGGCTATTTTGGTATACTACTCCAATCCAAAAAAAAAACACAGTGATTTAAGATACCGAATGCATAGTTTACCGAAGTAAGGGATGGTCGTCCCAAGTGCCGGAAATACATTGACAATATTAATTTTTATTTCAAATATATTGCTGAAGTTAGTCTGCGAACAGTCTCTCTTTTTCTTCAGATTTAGTGAGGGAGAACGTGCGCGCGAGCATGGTGGCCTCACGGCCTCGCGCCTTCAGTCACTTGCGTGGTCATTTGCGTGTCTCGCGTTTTGCTCGACGGGCCAAGAAAAAAGAGAGACTGCTCGAATGCGCAAAGGGTCAAGATGAAGCGAATCCTGTGTTCTAATTGGCTAGCCTCGTAGGCAAGGATGTAGCTGGCGAATACAGCCGTTTCTCCTTGCTCCTTGCCGCCAGGGACGGAACGTCTGCGACTCAGCGACAGAAATTCCATAGTGATGACGTAAATCAATCTTTACATAACAAATCCGGAAGTCATGGGGTTCCAAATGTAAATTTGTTTGATTTTATATTTTAGCTCGTCGATTATGGCAAAGTGTCAGATGGTTTTTCAATTTCCTGGGAATGTTGACTGTTTTGCAGTAGATTCTCATGTTTACTTTTGACCTTTGTGGCCTTATCCTTTTTATCAGGAGCCCATCTATCATTCGTAAACAATTAGGGCCAATTAGGTTGGCGAACACAAACCACTAGGGATAACTGAACGCGCAAATTAATATAGACCCTTCCACGGTTTTTTCAACTTTTGACATGGACCAGTTAGGGAAAGTCCGTCGTCACGACTAAGAGCACCTTAAAATTAGTAAAACTGCCAAAAACTTGGCAAATTTACTAATTTTATGGCACTCTTTCCAGTAGTGACGACGGATTTTCCCGAACTGGTCCATGTCAAAAATTGCAGGGTAGTAGCAAGGTATATTTTTTTCAAGCTGATCCCATTTTTTGACGCAATTTTTTGACCCCTGATCCCAAAATTGCTGTAAATTTCGATCCCTGATCCCGTAAAAATACTTGATCCCACGAGTTTCCCTATATAATTTTGCCTCTCTCAGGACGAGAAACAATTCATTTTATCGTTTATTTGTTTACACACATACCCAAAGCATAAGGCGTCTACCTGAATTAACTGGATCTCCCAGATTCCTATTTTCTTGCTTATCTCCCATGGTAGAACTTGATGTTTCACAATAACGGCTTGAATCAGGACACCCACACAACTTATTTTAGATCTATAACACATTTACTGTACAAAGAATCGAGTCAAACGGATATCATACTGCTTGGAACTCTTACTTAAAGACACCAGTTTACTCAGTAGGTCTATTCCGCTATTCCTTCGTTCCTCTTCATTCTTGTTATGCTCATCTTGTTAATTGACGAGAATAGGTAATGTCTCATCTTGATGAGTAGGTTGATGCAATATTTTGCCTGAGACACTCAGTCAATTAAATAGAAACTTTACATTCTAAAGAAATGGAGTAGTTTTCACATGCGTCGAATAAGTTATATATTCTTATTAAAATTTTATATACAAGTAGAAAGCGCGAGTAATTTTAAAATTTCATTCCCGCGAAAAAACCAAGACAACATTCTTAAATGCTGAAAAACAATTCAAGTCAATATTTCTGAACATTTCAAGTCAGCAATTCAGATCATATATCTTGTTACTCTCCTGCCCGATCTGCAACAATCGGCTTCAAAGTGAGTCGGTTGGTCATCTTCCTCACTGTTGTCATCACCTGCTCCTTCCTCATCAGTGCTTTCTGAGTCAGTTTCTTTGGACCCGTTAGCCATATTTTTAAGACGCTTCTACTCACTTTTGCTCAGGAGGTACCTCTCACCATCCAGGTCAACCGATGCAATATCTAGAATACACTGAGGTGGGTTCTTGTAATCCTAAATACCAACGACTGTACACAAGAGGATCCTCCTCTGACGGTTCTAGCCAGTTTAGTTACATGGTACTCTCAAGGAACCCATCACTGCTGTCATGAAGGTCCTCACGAAGGATGGCAAGGAAAAAGGGCTCCAAATAATGTCTCCAATTGTGTTTCAAAGCAACCACATCTCACTTTGAACAACAACACTGGACGAGTTTCAACTAGAGGGGCTTCCGCTTGTCCCTGGTCCAATCTCTGAAGCTCCTCAATCAGGTCAGGCACATTGCCTGTTTGAGGGGAAATGATTCGTCGAATCATGCTTTAAAGAGCCAGAGGCAGAGCATCAGGCCTTTCCTTCGTTTTGCTTCTGACTCTTTGCTGCCGAACACCTTGCTTAAAAATTCCTTGGCAAAGAGTCGCAAATCTCTTGCTTCTGCTTGCAAAACGTCTTTGTTTTTAGCACTGTCTCCTTGCCTGAGACCCCGGGGGCCGGGGACTCCCAGATGAAACAGACGGGGATGCTCGTCGTCTCGCTTAGGGGTGTAAATTTTGGATTTTGGTCTCGCTTAGGGTGTTCCGGGCAAAGCGCCAATACTTTATGCCGCCAAGGTCTCGTTTAGGGTTCCGCGAAGAAACACAGAATTACGCGAAGAGAAACAGAAGTCAAATTTCAACTTGTTTTGTTTACCGTATTCGATGATTATGTCTTTATATCATTAAAACTCATTGCATGTCGTATTTATGTGCTTTTAAGCGGTCTCTTTTAGGGGTCAAAATTTGCTTAAGCCACGCCCAGATTGGTCTCCTTTAGGGGTCACAAAAAGCTTGAGTCACGCCCAGATGGTCTCCTTTAGGGGTTAAATCCAAAATTCCCGACGAGCATCCCCGTCTGTTTCATATGGGAGTACCCCCCCCCCCCCCGGGCCTGAGACTTTCTTTCAGTTAACATTTCGTTTCAAGTGTGAACTGTTATTGAAGAATTTAAAGTAGAACTTCCATAACCCTAACTCGCTTGACTCTAAATCCACTTTAACTCGAACTAAATTTAATCTGCCTTCGGTCCATATTCAGTAATTTTTACCCTGGAATTCCCTCTAGTTCCCCTGCTGGTTCGAAATGTTTTTTAGCCTCCCTTAGGAGTTTGAGTTTGCTGTGGTTCGCCAGTATGCCAGTACGTTAAAATCGTCATTTCCGAAGCAAATCGTAATCGTCGCAGTATTCACCTGTATTTAAAAAATCTGTATAGTTTATTCTTTGAAGAAAGGGTACTGTTTAATGATAGGTCAAAGAGATAATGCATCACTCCCGATGCGATCAATTCATGATCAATTGTTAGGATGTGTTCTCAGTATGAACTAGTGTGCCAGAGTATGCAGAGCTATGGCCGGTCTCTTCAGAAATTCTCGAGCGATCCTCTGCGTACTTGTGTCTTAATGTACTAACCTAGTTGGTGATTTCCTCGAACTTCGTTGGTAGGGTGACCAGGAGCGTGATCTAGAAAGTTCATAGTTTGTGAAATCAAATTTAGCGAAAAATGCTGCAGATTTCAGCAAGTACAAAAGCGGTAAGTCAAAATTAAAATCACTTTACCTTCGACGTGAGCGATCGTCATTCTTTTTCTTTTTCCCCATGGTTTGTCAACGAAATACTCACAAATATAGCGAACAAGTTACCACAATGTTCTCGACGGCCGAAAACGGTGAGACAAAAGTTCAACATCTATAAATGGACCAACGTGGTCACCATGTGTGCCATGTTACAAATGATGTTATCAAGGACACAAATTAAACGGGACAAGAGAGAATGCCGGAAATCGAAAATTATCAACGACTGCGTGACAAACCAGAACTGAGGATAACGCTAATAACTTGTAATAAGCCGTTCTAGATGCAAAAAAAATTCCGAACTCCAAATTTTTTGTGATTTTAATAATTATCACACTCAGCTATCAGTCTGATCCCTGATTCTATGAAAAACGGTGCTGATCCCGATCCCAAGGCCGTGATCCCTGATCCTAAGGCTGTGATCCCTGATCCCACCCTCTTGCAGACCTTTGATCCCTGATCCCATATACCTTGCTACTACCCTGAAAATTGGGTCATGTAGCAGCTGCTGCGTTTCCCTGACCCCAAACAATACTAAAACAATTTGAAGAATGACATGTCATTGTTTCCTGCGACCAATTAGGAGAGACCTTACGAGCAGCTCCTACACAACTGCAAAAATTGAAAAACTGTGAAAGGCTCTATTCCAACCTGCAACCAGGCATGCCAATCCTCCCACCCCACGCCAGGCAGGGAATATGAGTCGGGTAGCCGCGCTAAAACTTAATGTCACCTGCAGTTAATTTACCCATTATCTACAATTTTACGGAACAAAATATCCCTCTGAAGAGGGAGTAGTTAGATGTTTAAATTTTTATCTGAAACTGTGAACTCAGCAAAGTACCTGGGAGTCACTCAGACCTCAGATGGAATCGTCATGTTGAAAACATTGTATACAAAGCAAATCAATCTCTTGGTTTCCTTCGAAGAAATCTGAGAATTAATTCACCTAATTTAAAATCTTTGGCTTACAAGACCTTGGTCCGACCGCTACTTGAATACTCCTTAACAGCATGGGATCCCTATACCAAGGAGAATGTGAAGAAACTGGAAATGGTACAGAGACGTGCAGCTCGGTTGTCTTAAACCGTTTCAATTATTTATCAAGCCTTGATGAAATGCTACAGGAATTGCAATGGAACACCCTTGAAGAAAGACGGAAAAAGGATAGGCTAGTCATGTTCTATAAAATCCACAATGACCAAACTGGAATAGACACTGGGAAATATCTGAAGCCGCTGGGCCGAGTTAGCCGGCACATGAACAACCAAGCTTATGAGGTCCCTTTTGCTTTCACTGATTATTATAAATTCTCTTACTTCCCAAGAACAATAAACGAGTAGAACGTCTTACCAAACGAGACAGTAAATGCCTCTTCTTTGACGGCATTCACAAACTACCTTTAATTTAATTTATAATATTATTTATTACTTTTATCTTATTTTATTTATTTATTTATTTATCGACCGCTGGCCAATTTGCAAGAATCATCAATTATGTGATGGAGGCAAAGTAGTGGTAGATAGATTATCTCGATTTTTGTTTTCACGTTGGATCGAATTTTTCTAAGGATTCTAGATGGACATACTTAATTTAAAGTTGTCAGAAACTGACAAATTTACTAATTATGTTGATTTGTGTCAATATCAATACATCCATTTGGAGTTCTTCATTTCAATTTATTTTTTGCTGATAATTGCAATATGAAATCACGTCGACAAGTTGACAAAACAATGAGATCCCAAAGAAGGACTGCGTCACCACCAAGCTTTTTTTTTACTTTCTTAGCTTTCTTTTCTTTATTCTTCTTTCTTTCTTTATTTGTTTGTTCGTTTTTTCTCGTCACGTGCCCGATATGAATTATTTGTTGTCTTAATGAAACAGAAATGTCTAAAAAGGTCTACGCGTGAGACGAGTTTTTTGCCGTCAGCAAAGTCTTGAAACGAGGAGCCACGAATGTTTCAAAGAGTGTCTAGTGTGTTCATTTGTCATACAGATGAAAAAAGCCTTCAACTTTAGTTTTGCTGATTAAGTGAGAGAATAGTGACGTATATCAGCGCAAAGACAGTTTTTAACACGGCAATTTTTTATAATGGGTTCAAAAGACGTGTAACTGCGCTAGTACATAAAATACAGAGCTATTACTGTCATTTAAGAGGAGAAAGATTAAATATATTTTTTCCCTCGATAGCATGAATAAACTCATGAAAAATAAGAGTATTACCTGTATAAGGCCATTTAAAATCTCCTACCATTTTACAATAGCTTCTTGAAATCATGGACGGGCTGACATAGACTCGAAGCGAACTCAACAACAGAGGTAAAACAAATAAGTTAAAGTCGTCCATCTCAGCAATCCATAAAAGGCGGAATGCATGTACACCAATAATTACTGACAGTAGAAAAGACGAACACAAGTTTAACTGCCTTTTCTACTAGGTGTTTTTTAAATTAATTATCTGCAACGCAGCTGGACTTTAATTAGTTGCTTTCAAATGACAAAACACAAATTTTGTTTTAGATACTTTTTTTATAAGTAGGATTTTTATAAACAAACTGGTTATCTTAAAGGCCTACAATTATAAGTTTAATCGGTAGGTCTTATTAAAACGGCGAGTAAACATCGTTGAAAACAACACAACAAAAAAAACACACACACACAAAAAGAAAAAAACACAATTCAATTATCAAAAATGGGAAATTGACATGTTCAGTAATCAACACCGTCCAAAAGAAAATTGAATTCAAAAAGCCAAATCTCACATAAGTGCAAATATATGGCGATTACAGTATTTAACGATTTTGAAAAGGAAAAACAGAAACAAACTCGAAGACGACAGCTCCCCTCGTTTTCCCTCCGACGAAACGTTCCCAGCGAAGGGAGCAAGGAGAGACGGCCGCTGTATTTGCAGGCTACTTGTTGTATTCTTGGGATCTTTGACTATAAAACATCTTAATTATTTGAAAGAAGATCATCGCAGTTGATGATCTTCTTTCATATAATTCTTCTTCACCCCAGAGTTCTTATATATGATTTTGGAATAATTTACTAGGTTTCTGCGAAACTACCCACCCACCCCTCCCCTAAGCCAACATTATCACTTACTTCTCACTTAGGGCAAAATGTTGGCTTAGGGGAGGGGTAGGTGGGCAGTTTCCTAGAAACCTAAATTAATCCATGATTTTCATATATTTATAACTTTATAAAACATTTTATCTCGATCTTAAAACAACCCTCCCACCCCTGATGATTACTCAGACAGTTCTTTTCGTACCCTAAGTTTTGTTGTATAGATGTCTGATTATCCAGGCTTTTGGAATGAAATGGAATGGAACGAATGGAATGCTTTGTCGAGTCCAATTGCTCGCTGTCAGTATGACGGTAGGGATCAGTTGAAATGATTAGCTAACGAAAAAAGAACCTTCCTTAACCTTCCTTATATTAAAAAAGCATTTATTGGGGACATTGTTTACATGTCTCCGTTGGAGAAAGGTGAGTCACACAAGGGACAAGCTAGGAATGTTTAAAACTACGCTAAAATTAAAAAGATCCCTTTCAGCAAGTGTCAGTTCAGCCCTGCAGAGCCCACTCGGATTCATTTCAGCCCTAGCTAATTGGACTACAGTATATTGGCCCTGATTATTTAAAGGGAGTCACATTAGGGTCACATTAGACCCAAAAATAGGACTATATTTTAATCACCAGAAGGGCCCCATTTTAAGGCGAAAACAGATCTTTCTGGCTTACAGTGTATGTAAACAGTACTGCACATTCTAGGATTTGAAAGGGATTTACAGAAGGACCAGATAGGCCGGCACTACATCATGGTGTCCCTTACCTCTCCATACCTCCCCACCTTTCGGTATCAACTCCATCCCAAGGAAAGATAAGGTGAGGTTAGTAGGTATGTGAAAGGTTCAACATTTCACAATGAAACTTATGAGAAAGGGGCACTCTTGTCTGTCAGAAACTGATAGAAGAGTGCAAGGGACTGAACCCCGGAGCTGAGCTTACCCAGTATAGAACTTTGTTGAGTAATTAACCCTCTTGCCCTGCCCCAATGGCCGCCCTGTGCTCGTTCAAAGCATACGCTTTCTACTTGTTTGCTGTCACTCCAATAGTTTACTCTACAATCACCTTTTGGCTTGAACTGAAACAGATGCGTTTTTTGGTTTAGCAATATACACTTACTCAACAACAACAGACAACTCAGAGGAAAAAAACTTTTATTTAGGATTATATTGCTCCTTGCTTCAATTTACGCTTAACAATAACTTAAAGTTGAGATTAAACAGGTTGCCTGTGCCTTCCATAAAAACCAGTGGAAGAAGGCAATTCAGACCGAGTAATAAAATTTATTCAAAAAGTTATTGGTGACCGAGATGATACGAAATGATACAAATGCAGGTTAGACACAGTAGTTGAAATATCGAAGGAAAGTAATAAAACTACTTCACTATAAAAGAGCATAAACATGACTTAAACAATGTAGGAAATAAGTACGTATAAAGATTCCTTTAAAACTAACCTGTTGACAACCATAGTGAACGTAATAACAATGTTAAAACTCAAGCTACAGTATCAAATTACAACGATGAAAGTATAGTAAAATGAAGTCATTCGTGAGCGCCAGGAATCCGCTTTGAGTTTATCACTTATTGTTCTAGTCTGCCTGAGAAAACAGCCGACATTTCACGACGACATCACTCGTTTCCCAGCGACTCTATACTGATGACGCGTCACTACCCAGATCTGGATAGTGCTTCTGATTGGTCGTCCCTTGTGGGAAATTTATTTCAGCCAATCAGAAGCACTACCTAGATCTGGGTAGTGACGCGTCATCAACACGGAATTTCCGCACCCGTTCCTCAGACGTAATTTAACTGGGAAACAAGTGGTGGCGTCGTCGCGATATGTCGGCGGTTGATTTTTTTTCTTTTTCAACATTCGTTTGTGAAAAATATAATTTGAAAATAGCCTTGCATTTGAATGTTACATTGTTTTAACTTTTTCTATTTTCCGAATTTCGTAGGAGGAAATCTAGACTTTTAATTGTTGTACCTTAATACTTATGGCAGATACGAGGGAGTAACGAGCCTCCCTCAGTAACTTGTCCTGTTTCAAGCTATTGCCTTTTTAGGTCACACCTGACACCGAGTAGGTTTTGTGTCGAGTTGCACTGGGGGATTGTTTTGGGGGACGAATCTGGAGCCAGATTCTTGCACAATGTCTTTATAGACCGATAGGGACTTTACGATCAAACGACGCGGTGGCATCTAAAATGTTGCTTAAAAAGGGAATTTACGTTCTTCCAGTCTTTATCGCGATTATTCCTACCCATTTACTTTATCAAAAGGAGGCTGGCTAATCTTGGGGGCGAGTGCACGAAATGCATGAACGGCGGCTATACTTGCTGAAAGTGATCACGTTCAAATTACTGACGAGAACGTCAAACAGTCTCTCCCAAAAATCACTGAGACTGGCATTGCGGGAAACTTTACCAATCAAAGTTAACATTCGGCATATTTCGACCGGTAGTCATAAGTGGAA
This sequence comes from Porites divaricata, assembly GCA_038088405.1. Classification (NCBI taxonomy): domain Eukaryota; kingdom Metazoa; phylum Cnidaria; class Anthozoa; order Scleractinia; family Poritidae; genus Porites; species Porites divaricata. The sequence goes on from JBBMOI010000001.1 coordinate 19,147,909, forward strand.
AGCGAGAGTGACACGGGAAACAACGTCGAATGAGACCTAGCCTGCAAGCAAGCTCTCCGGGGCGCTCTGGCGCCCAGCCTCCAAAGCGCCCCGGAGAGCTTGCTTGCAGGCTAAATCAGACCTGGCGGTATTTCAGAATTCAACAAGAAATGGTTTTATCTCTATTGCCTGGAGAGAAGCTTCCCCGTAACAAAATGTGAAAGTTATCTTTAATTACTTGTATACTGCCTGATTAGAGGACTGCAAGCCCTCGTGTTTATGAACATTATCTGGAAGTCTGTCTGTTCACAGACATAAAACTGCTGGATAGCCTTTGCGAGTCCGCGTTATGCTTGTCAGCGGCATCCACACTCTTCAACAACCATCCCTTGAAAGGACCTGATAGTTATTTCACCAGGCGATTTTTCCACAAACACACTTATGCCTCTAAGTTTCACTGGTACACAGCACGGTTCACCAGCGCCATGATCCTGTCCAGATGAATGTAGTATCGTCCTTATTACAGCATGTCCAGTCGGGTGGACCTGGGCAGAGAAAATCAGCAGCAGTCATTTCAAGCTAATACAGTCGAACCCAATTATCACGAACAGAGCGCGTAGGTCAAAAATGCGGGATCAGACAAGCAAAAAGTCCTCAGGACTTTGAAGATTAGTTTGTTTTCCAATCACAACCTACCTCTCCAGTTCACTCGGTGATCGTGTTGTCTATTCCTGTGATCTTTTAGACTGTAAAAGAGTCGTTTGGTTTTTCTCAAAATCGCTTTTTTTCACCAAATAGCACAAGAAAATGAAAGAAAATGTTTGGAGATCACCGTGGAGAATATGTATGGCGATAGGTTAATCTCAATACAACGTCGAACTCCGAATAGACATCGGATATTAAAGAGAGCAAAACTGAAAACATCCCTTAGACGACAATTATAATTATTCTTGGTGAAATATAAGGGGCGACAGGATACACTGATGTGATAAAAAAAAGTAATAAAAACCCTTTCTTGAAAAATTATGGCCCGCCCTTACAAAGTGCAGATTCAAACAAAAGCCGGATCTACTAGGAAGCGCTTGCAATAAAAATACCGTAACATGATCATAACTGCTCGATCCTACACTTTGTAAAGGTGATTTGCATTTTTATTTTTTTCTGGTGGTAGCTTTGCGATCTCACTGTAGGCCCTCTTTGCTCACTTATCTTACTGAAACTCGCTAAGCTCGCTTTGAAGCTGATTTATTAGAGATCGACTTGTAGCAAGTCTACCCGATCCTGAAAAACCGAGAAATACGGAATACCTACTTCAAATTTGCCGAAAATGAAATCTGAAAATGAGAACTTACGCTTTTGTCCAACGGAAATTTGCATGCTCCTCCACATCTGAAAGACTCGAAGGTACGAGGAATGAGAACATCGTTCATGTTAAGATGTTTTCTGACGTGCACTGTCATGGGACGTTTAGAACAGGGACCTTCATCACGGACAATTGCACGGGGACGTCTAGATATGCTTGTCATCTTCTTTGTTTCACTATACAATTAAAGAAAAATAGAGTTTGAGTTTGAGTTTGAGTTTGAGTTTATTGTGTTATAAAAACAAATAATATTACAGGTTTCCTGGCACCGCAAATAGCAGAGCTAGTCCAGGCGGGCCAGGAAATATATAGGAAAAAAAGAGAAGACTGCTATATATTCAAATGTTTGTAAAGTGAGAGAAAAAAGAAGAAGAAACATTTGTGGGCTATGATTCTAGGCAAGAGTTAAACAAAAATTAATTAAATAGCTAAATAACTTGATAAATACAGTCAAAATGTTCTTTTCTTCATTTCAAAAATTATTTCATCTAAATCATAATAAGTATCACCAGTTTCAAGTATATCAAATAATAGGGAACGAATTTTACTTTTAAATTTTTGTTTCGGAGACGTGCGTATCTCAGTTGGTAGACGATTCCACAATTTTGCACCAATTCTCGAGAAGGAGTTCTTTTGGATTTCAAGATTAGATTTCATTACGTAAAAGTTTTGAGATTTAGACGATCTGGTGTTGTACGAGTGGACCCTAGAAAGTGGGAGAAACAATTCCTGAATGTTAGCGGGTACAACGTTATTACTCACGTCAAACATAGCTTCTGCAAGTAATTGATAATAAAGAAAGTTTACTGGCAATATTTTTGTGTTTATGAAAAGAGGAATAGCATGATCTCGGGGATTGGCAAAGTGTATAAAGCGAAGTGCACGTTTCTGGAGAATTAAGAGTTTGTTAAGTTGTTTTTTGCTTGTTTGACCCCAAGCAACCAAACCATATCGAATATAGGGTGCTATTAAAGAACGATAGATTGAAATGAGTGTGTTAAGGGGAACAAAATGCCGCAGTTTAGACAAAAGACCGACGGTTCTACTAATTTTTAAAAGAATTGTATTGATGTGGTTATTCCAAGAAAGTTTATGGTCAATTAGAACTCCTAAATATTTTACAAAGTCTTTACATTCTAACTGTGAATTTCTATTTGTACTAGCATTATGGATAAATAGTTTAGGTGTAAAGGAGAGTTTCTTTTGATAAGGGCGAAAAATAACATAATTTGATTTTTTAAGATTAAGAGTGAGTTTATTTGAGGTTAGCCAATGATAGACTTGTGTAAGTTCCTCGTTCATAGTTATCTCAAGTACTTTAAGATTTTTATGGGAAAATAGTAAATTTGTATCATCAGCAAATAGATAGAATTTTAGTTTCGAAGAGCAAGAGCAGATATCATTGACATATAGAAGAAAGAGAAGTGGGCCTAGCACAGAGCCCTGTGGGACGCCACAAGTAATACTTAAAGAGTCTGAACTAAAGGATTCTATGATAGTTGTTTGAGTTCTTTGCTTGAGATAGGACGAGAACCACTCATTTACAATTCCACGAAATCCATAATAGTCCAATTTTTTCAATAATATGTCATGATTTACTGTGTCAAAAGCTTTCTTTAAGTCAATGAAGACTCCACAAGAAAAATGTCCCTTGTCCATATTTGACTGTATTTTATTGACGATGTCTAGTATGGCATATTCAGTTGAATGTTTTTGCCTGAACCCATATTGTGATGAGCACAGGATTCCTTCCTTATCTATAAATAATTTCATTCTCTTTTGCATAAGTTTTTCGAAGATTCTATTAAAACATGATAATAAGGATATTGGTCTGTAATTATTCGGGTCTAGTTCATCATCGGCTTTAAAAATTGGGATCACTTTTGCCATTTTTAGCTTTGATGGGTAATTTCCAGTCTCCATAGACAAATTGAAAATGTCGGTTAGTATAGCCTTTATAGAGTCACATGCATATTTTAATATAAAGGTTGGGCAAGAGTAAAATCCATGTGACTTATTAGCTGGCATTGACATTATTTCAAGCTTAACTTCATTAGGAGTTATTGGTTGAAATAGAAAAGAAGATGAAGGTGATTTTTCTTTATAAAGAAACTTGGTAAAGTGTTTCTCAGAGCTTGGGAGTTTAGCAGCTAATTTTGAGCCAACAGTTGTGAAATGTTCGTTAAAAATATTGGAGATTGTTGATTTATTGGTAGTAACTATATTATTATTTAAATGTTTAAGTGTATTTATGCTTTTGCGTTTATTCCTTTTACGATTTAACAAATTATTGATACCTTCCCAGGTCTTTCTCATGTTATTAAAATTTTCGCTGAAGTAATTCGAATAATAATTCTTCTTGCTTATACGTATTAGATTAGTTAACATGTTCCGATAGATTTTATATTTTGAATTATCGCCATTGTAGAAGAGTTGATTTTTTGTTTTTATGGCAGCTCTTATTCCCTTGGTTATCCAAGGTTTAGATAGTTGTTTAATCCTCCTTTTAGATAGGATCTTTATGGGTGCATGCTTGTTCAGAATTTTGTTAAATTTACTATAGAAAGTAGAGAATACATGATCGACATCATCTCCTCTTGATCGGAGTATCTCATTCCATTCTACTAGCGAGAGATCATTAATAAACTGGTCATGAGAGAAATGCGACCGATCGCGCGTTTTTCGATTCGAAGGTTTAGGTGACACGTGGGAGCTTTTTAAAACGCAAAATTGCGAGAAATGGTCGCTAACATCAGAAACTATATTACCGCTCGCAATAACTTGATCAGGATTGTTTACAAAGATATTGTCAATTAGTGTTGCCGAATTTTTCCTAACCCGAGTTGGCTTGTCAATTGTTGGAATCATGTAACAACTTTGTAGGCACATCAGGAAATCGTGGCTATAATTTGAGCATTCTAATTTTAAAAGGTCAAGATTATAATCTCCTAAAATGCAAAGTTGCTTTCCTGTTGCCGAATACCTTTCTACTGACTCTTCAAAATACTTTAAGAAGCGATCTGGATTGTTATGTTGCCTATACATAACAGCGCAGACAATGTTTTTTTTCTTAGAAAAGCATATTTCAATCCACAATGCTTGGAATTCATTGTTTGTAGTTTTTTCTATGACACGATAGTTATATTGTTCATCTATGAAAAGGCCTACGCCTCCAAATGATAGAGGTGTCGGTGCATATTCAAAGTTGTATCCTGGAATGTGAAAAGCAGAAGTTTCCTCATTTGCATTGGTAATTTTAGTCTCCGAAATTCCAATTAAATCAAAATGAAAGTCAATTTCTTGTAGAACATGTACTTGTAAATTTTCAAGATTACTATGCTTACTATGATTACTATAAAATATGCTCATTTAAGGCGGCTCGACTGAATTTTTTTGGGAGGATACCTTCCAAGTTTGAGCATTAACTACGTCGCCGTGAGTAAAGATATAGGAAAACGATTACCACAACTGTATTATATAAAGATGAAAATTTCTTCTAATCTGAGTTTTATTGTAATCGGAGTCGCCATGGCAACGTAACGACGCTATTAGGTTTTTTTATTTATCTTTGTGTTTCTCTGTACCAGGAGTTTTTTAAGAAATCGCTTAAGGGAGTTTGTACCTGCCATAATTGCCTCAATTATAGCAAAGTTTGAACAAATTCTGTGAGAGCGTTTTCGAAAAATTTTGAAACGAAGTTTTAACCATCCTAAAAACAGTGAAATAGCATACTATCCACACAATTAGCTAATTTTTTAAGAAAATGATAAGCTTTGGAAACGCGGCTTCATCTCATAGTGGTAATTATGGTAGGTACAAACTCCCTTAAGCGATTTCTTAAAAAAAAATCCTGGTACAGAGAAACACAAAGATAAATAAAAAAAGTAATGGCGTCGTTACGTTGCCATGGCGACTCCGTTTGCAATGAAACCCAGATCATAAGAAATTTTCGTCTTTATATAATACAGTTGTGGTAATCTTTTTCCCATATCTTTACTCATGGCGACGTAATTAATGCTCAAACTTGGGAGGTATCCCCCCCCAAAAAACTCCAGTCGAGCCACCTTAAGGTACTCTTCTTCCATTAAAAATAGAGTGGGAACGTCTTGAAACATATTGCTACAACATAAAACGTCAAAATTACAGTCGTATTTTCTCGAGTCTCTTTGGATCGCTGTAAGGTATGGATCAGATGCCTGTAAGGGCGTTTGTTGTGTCGCCCAGAACAGGTGATATCATCCTCGGAGCCCCAGTGGCAGCTAATCCAGACAAAAATCATTGTATGCAGCCAAAATTTTACATATCCTAAGGGCTAGACTGAGAGTTTCCCCTATTGTTCCGTTATTCTCTCTTGTCTAGAACTGGTTAGTTAAAACTTCAGGTGCCCACCAGGAACTCTCATCTCAGGCCTGCAAAAATAACCCGCCGTCGGGACGACTGTTTTCGCAGGCGAGAGAGAAAGACGCTGTTTGTTTTCGCAAGCTATTTTCTCTCTTTCTTGTTGTAAGCTCGCTTTCACTGCAGGCAACTGCGCTAGCCCTGTTAGTGCGGTATCTTACCGCAACAAGCTACCCGTCGGGTCTCCAAGAATTGTTCGCCCCAATAATACTGCCAAGCCTTCTTATCAAGAGCTTTATCTGCAAGATTTTTGTTTTTAAAATTATCCAGATATCACCGTCGGCACGTTTATTTAATTTTGAATCGGCTCGCTTTGAACTTTTTTAGGATGTGGTTATTGTTTTTTTTTTAGATTTGATCTAGAAAATGAAGTCATAACGACCCTAAAAACGCAGGTCTTTCGATTTTATCTTTGATTTTTTTTCTTGCTAGTGGTAAGGGGCTTATGTTGAGATACAGCAGTATTGCGTTTTCCCCGCGAAATGACACCTCAGAAACGAGCGCAGGGATTCCATACTGATGACCCATCACTGCCCAGATCTGATCCTTTTTGGAAAAAGGAATTTTAGCGGAGGGCGCGCTGTTTAGCCACATGGGCACGCGAGAATTTTAAAATTACAGGAGAAGTGCTTGCCGTCCTGCTCTTTTTTAGTTCTCTTGAACCTCTTATGGCATGTACGCACTACAGGGTAATGATTGTGAGGGAAGGCGCAACGAGACTCGGTGAGCAGTAAAAACAATGAGGGTTGGTGTAGGTTCCCTCTCCATTTCTTCCTTCCTATCTTTTTCCCGCTTTCTGACTTCGCGCAGCAGTGCACCATGTATCTGAACTCTTGGAATAGGCTACAGAACATGTGTTAACACACCGGGTTTATGCCCTCTGCCGTACCGTCCGTTGTTCTTGAAACATTACTCGAAGTACGTTATCTGATTCTCCTGACGGTGCTAATTTTAGATTTAGCGACAAATGTGCTTAGAGTTTGCCAATTTTTTCCATAAAAGGTGCTAAACTGAGTAGCTACAATTTCAAGGATAAGAATTAAAGTAGTTTATTTAGTTCCTTCAAGGGCTCCCTTTTTTACCTCATTAAGGATGTTATGTCTCTAATTCCTTGCACTTTAGTATTATCAGTTTCCACGATCAGCAGCGGCCTCTTTTTTCTTGGTGCTTTTAAGTTGACCTCAACTAACAGAGACTGCTTCATACGCGGGACATGTGATTTCATCTTGAAATATACACCATGATTTAGATGAGGCGAGAATATCCACTTTTTTACTAAAGCACGAGCCGGAAACACGTACCACCTGGTACCACCCCGCTGGAATGCTTTGGAATAGACGGCTGTACGAGAAAGCTCGTCATACAGGACAAGTCGTCTACGCTGAGGGAGGGGTGAATCGGGAACAGTAGTTTTTATAAGTGCACGGATTTGAGCTGAAACGATCCTCTCCTCAGATCCAATGTCGGAAGCGCTGAGATTGAAGAAGACAGTATTGAGTTCTGTAATGGCTGTAAAAGAAGGAAACTTTATTGTAAAAATATATACATAAAAAGTATTTCTTTATTTCATAGATTCCTCACGATCCATATCAAATCTTGACATGGAGAATAGTAGAGCTGTTGTGAGTGATTGTTTGGTGGAGAAATCTGACACTGCTTCGAGTTCGAGTTTAAACTTGTACTCTGGCCTATTTGAAATGGAACCTGTTGTAGCAGGTTATAACTGTTTTTCCCATTTAGCAGGATAAGTCCGAGGTTTTTTTAATATTAACCTTTTTCCTTAGTGTTTGCCTTGGTAGTTGTGCGTTAGTAGTAAATAGCTGATATCTTTTATCACAATTATATTATAATTATAGGTTTGGATCAGTAAATAAATATTCTCTTCTCGGTTTTCACATGACTCAGATGACTTCACCAAAATTCAAATTTCCAAAGAAATAGCAACTCGTCCGAGTATTTACTTTCGTGAGGTTACAGCAGCTAAACACGTTTAATTCATGGTACAAATGTTTGGTTCCAAAGAGATGTTTCTGTGATAGAGTGCACTTGAATTTCTAAGCTTTTGCGTGCTGAGGCATGCATTTCAGTATGGCGGCCAAGAAAGCTCTCAAGTAGGTTAAAAATGTTACCGAACTTTTGAGATTTGCTATCTGAACAGTGCTTGTCTTAACATAACCTTACTCTTCACAACATTGTTTTAATCAAAAGCGATGATTCACGATCTTGTAGCAAAACTAAAAAACAGATGCTCAGCCATGTTTGTGCCCCTCAAAGCTCTACACAATAAGCTTTTAAAATCTGGGTAAGACATTTTTCTCGCATATGAAAAATCGCACAGACCCGATTTTGGGGGGGGTCTTCGAGCATATTTGTATTCTTTTATTTCCCAGACTTTACCCTGATTTTACCTTAAGGGTTTTGATTTTTATTCTTGGTAAGCGTAACAGTGAAAACCACCGATACGTTGTTTCCCGTTGTTAGTATACGTATCTGAAAGGAGAGGTTCAATGACCCAATAAGTCCAATAACAGTTGTTGCAGCCTTCAGCTGAAAAAACAATTGCACTTAAACACTTCTGTTGTTACTCTATTAATAAGTAAATTACATCGGTTTCATTTCATGCGAGGCCTATACGAAGACGCCCGAAGATTTCCGTGTTCTTCGAAGCGAGCGTTTTTGAGCGCGCTACCGATGTAAATCGGAAAACTTTTCAAGAACTTTTGAGTTTTGCAACCCCGTACCTCATAAAAATTTCAAATAAAAAGAACGAAACAACATTCTTAGTCATTGTCTTAACATGAGAGGTACAGGTATCATTCCGGAAACGGAACCATGTCTCTCCATGTTGTTACCCGGGCGGGGACAATTATTGCGGCATGCTTTGGGTTTCAAGTGTATTTCTACCTGTTTACTCTGAGGACGAAACTCTTGTACATGACCATTCAAGTGAAAGCTTTTTTAGGGAAGTACTTTGCATGATGCCGTTTGATTTTCCATAGCGTGAGATTTGCCCTGAACTTTATTGCCGTGATGAGCAAGTAATAGTTTCCTTAAACAGGATGTTGTACGTGTTTGTTTGGGTTTTTTGAGCCTTAGAGATCTTAAATCTTGTGACATGAGGCACGAAAACCTTTAAGGTGCTATTTTAAGAATTTTAAGTTACCGTTTGGTACTGTTCAATTTAATAACATGTCTTTATGTCTTTATTTCATAGAATAGAATAATACATATTCTGTGTTGCAACAACTATTAAGAAAAGAGCCAGATGTTACAAATATATGATGAAGATAAAAAGACAAGATGAAAAGTTTAAAAAAGTATAAATAGCTGAGAAAATGGTACATTGGCATACCCAAGTTATAATTTAATATTAAACGATTTTTAAAAGTGTTCATAAACCTTTGGGTGTTAATTTTTGGCCTAAGAGCAGAACTATACGATGCAGCAGGTAGTCTCCTTTGCTGTGGGAAGCATGATTAGAGAGGATGGCCTTCCGGCTTAGATACATTGCAAGGCGGATCCCTCTACTAAGAAAAAAAACCTTAAAAAAAAAATCATGCCCTTTAGTATTAAGTGCTCTTGAACTTGATTTTCACACAGTTATTATTAAAATACAGATGGCAGAAAGAAGAAAGCTGGCTTTCGAAACAGGAGGACACTCACTCGCCCAAGAAGAACTCAATTTCGATATCTGCCGTTAACTAGTTGGAATGCGGGCCTCATCACAGAATAGTGCTGTTTAGTGATAGCCAAAATTAGTAATTTTTGTTCTGGTTTCAATTATCACTGCAAATAAAACTCTAAATACTTAAAAATGAATCCTAAAGATAACAGATGGTGGCGCGAAACGTTTTGATTGAATTGAGCGCGAGGGAGGTGAAGGAGGTGGAGGAAAGACTCGAGGCCGAGGGGCGCTCATCATCGTACATCGTGCGAAGGTCATACTCCTATGTAAGTTTCCCATACAAAACGTCGTTTACGTGGTTCATTGATACTGGTCAGCAAACCTCTTTCAGCTGACATAATCGACTGGGTCCCATACGAAGACCATTTCTGTTGCCTAAGTACGCTTTCACATCAAAAAAACAAGTTGTGCTCTGAAAAGTGGAAAAATTTAGCTGCTGTTTGGCCTTTCGAAGACAAGCCAGAATTGTCCAACAACATGATCTTGCAACGCGCTGCCCTCATTAATGAAAACTGTTAGTGAAAGCATCCCGAGGCTGAATATGTACCTGACAAAAATGTTACATTGTTCTTCAATACGAGTGCTGATTATTATTTTTTTTTTTCACATTGTATATTTATACTAACAAAGGACGTTCCTTTTTGAGACCACCTTAAACCCTTTAATTTATTTTAATTTCCGCAAGGGCAGAAAAACAAACAAGGTTCGGTTCACTGAAACAGAAAAATAATTATTGCATTGATTTAAGCAGGCTGCTAGTGTATCCCTTCTTATGGGCAAGATATGGGCGTTTAACTGTACATAGCAGTTCCTAACTAGTTCCTGAGTACTTTTCAAAAGTGTAGTGAAGTGGAGTATATCTCATTTCTAAACTAAATTAAACATATTTAGACTCAGTGGAAGGGGTGAAATTTGTTCGTTTTGCAACTTGCCACAAACCTGAGGTAAGTATATTTGTTTTATGCTAAAAGCTATACATATAACTTTGCTTAATTACCTTGTCCAATAAAACAGTGAACCGTTGGAGCGTTCCTATCTGAGTTTTCCCTAAAAATTTCATCGTTAATCTTCTGATTGGCTTCGTACATCTGTACAAGATATTCAGGAATGTTGTGAACGTCTGCGAGGTTTAAACCGCCCGCGATCTTATTCACCAAAGAGAGGTTGTCCGTAACGTTGCCATTTTTTAACGGAACTAGCGCTAAACTTTCCAAGCTAAGAACTGCCACCCAAATTAAGTTGTAGTAATGTATCATCTTGGAAATGGTTTTTGTTATCTGAAGCGCCAAGTTATATAACTTTACTTGTGACTTGATTGTTTATTGCGTAGCAAAAAGATTCCCTCCAGGGGGAATTGTGTGCTTGTCTATTACTTGTCACTCTCAGTGGTTGTTTTTTTAAAACAGAGATGCGTATTAAGCTGTGCTTTTAGACGTAAAGTCAGATTGTTTAAGAGATAAAAATACAAATCTTATGTTACAAGTAGATAAAAAGAAGATTATTTACAGTAACCGCGATGTCCCCATGTATTTAGTTTTTTATTGTATCTAAGTGCTAATATAAGATTCATAAAAGAGTCAGTTTTTAAAACGCATAACATCCATCTTTGACCGGTAACCAGGTCTTTTTACTAAGAAGATATAAACGGAACGAAATTTCGTTTTACGTGACGTCGGCGAAACCTTCAGGGTCGGTTATTAAACCAAAGTCTAACTTAGGCCGCGGTTTAACTGGATCTCCAGATCTCTTTCTTAGTGGGTTAATTTAAGAAAATAAGTGCTTTACCAGGGTACGCTATATGCTTTATTGAAATTGTTCACGGTAAATGATGTTTAGATGAAAGCGTTGAGCAAACTGAAAATGGCTTAGAAGGCGGTTTTGTTAAACACGGGCTAAAACACGGGCTATAGCAAACCGCAGTACTGTAGTAAACTCCGTTTAAATAACTGGACATCAATGTTTGCGGTCATCATCTTCAATAGACATCAACTATGGCTTAAGTAAAAGGGGTTATTCTATGTTTGAATGTAAAACTTCCTGAAGACGTCAATGTAAGCTAGCGATTAAACGCGTAGGAAAATAAGTAAGTTTTGAGGGGTTTTATTTCAAGGCAGTTGAAGTGAACTCGGTCGCGCACGTCATGGGTTATTTTTATCCAAGGATTACTTTGATCATTTTTACTATGCTGATGAATGATCATAGGTATGTATTCCGACCAAAAGATAAATCAATTTTAAACCCAAAATAAGCACGAACCTTAGAACACGTGTTGCATGTCAGAATGATCGCGGGAGGGTGAGTAAAAATATAATACAATCAAAAAGTAAACACGAAAATGCATAGAGAAGAGAAACAAAATCAACAACATTAACAATTGACTCAGGTGTATGTAGAGGAGTACAGGTGTAAATATGCTTTCACCATATGATTAGGATATGGCAGCATGGACAAAAATGCTAGTAACAATAACAATTAAGCGCTTGTCTGGTGTAAATGCCTGACTTAGACAAAGTTGTTGAGAAGAGTTTCAGGAGCACCAGCCAGGAAGATCCTAGAATGAGACGGATCATCCTGGCGCCATACATTTTTCCTGTAGGATCTTCCAAGTACAGTAAGTCCCGCTTTACAGACACAGGCTTAATGCGGACACGTCATTATTACGGACAGTTTGCTTTGTCCCTGGGAAAAGAAAGCTCCTACTTGTTTTCTTAATTCAACCGGCTTATTACGGGCATTCCTTTAATACAGACACTCAGTGTCTGTATTAACTCGGGGGGCGGGGGGTACTCGATATTTCCTTGGGTGGGAAGGTGCGGCCCGGCCCCTCATACCCTGACCTTGTTTAATCACAGAATTCCGATTTTTGATACCCGGTTTAAGACATTCGTAGAACATACGCGTAGGCTGTTTATCGTCCAAGAAAAGATACCCTGTTTAAGACAAAAATTGATAAAATCGATACCCTGTACTGGGATCTATATATTTATATTTTTTGCAAGCCGCCTAAATAAAAAACTTTTAAAGTTAATTTCCCCCGACAAAGCTTGATGACTGAGATAAAATGAATTCATGATCCTTCATTGCCATTATATAGAAAAAGGTCCGGAACCAAATCTCGATTCTATCATGGGAATCCGAAACTTAATCTTGTTTTTATTTCAGGCATGAAATGAAACATGTCCTGCTTGAAATCGATCCCGTTAAGGTGGCTGAACACAGTTTTGGCAGTTTGTGATTATATGTCATTTGCCAAATCTTGGCAGGAGAAAGGTTGCTGCTCACAAGCTGAAACTTGGCAAGTGAAAAATGTACTGATAAAAGATTTTGATTGACAGGTAAAAGTTGACGTTTCCGTAGTTTCCATGGCAACATGAACGATTGAATACAACCTTAAAATTTCACTTTCTCTCAGTTTACATGAAATTCGCTCATTAGATTTTCCTATCAACTTGCACACAGCTTGCTACAATTAATCATTACCATTTGAAAATTATTTCACCAAATTTTAACAGAAGGGTTTTTATATAATCAATAATTTAATTGCACTGTAATAATTAAATGTGTCACAAAATTCGTCTGTTCAACGTCCATTTTAAAGTTCTCATTGCTTAAAATACGATAAAAGGAAAAATTCTGCCAAATATCACAAAATTCTAATGAGTAGATTTTGAGAAATCGTCTTTTGTGTACCATTGCTTTTTCGCCGCCATGTTTGTTTTTCTAATTTAAAACACGCGCCGTCACGCAAGTGCCCGCTGACCGCCCGCAAAACTGTGTTCAGCCACCTTAACTGACGTGTGCGTGTTGGGTTGGCATATATCAACCGATATGATATTTTTCATACAATGCAGCAACAGCTTCTTTTTTTTTCTTTTGTTCTACTTATTTTTCCATGGATGCACATTTTTGAACTAAATTCTGAAAAACGAAAAAAAAAAAACAGTGGCTTTAAAGGATAAAATAATACAGATCTTTGCCGCATATTAGACATTTATTCTGTTTTCTCTATATCTTTGATTGTAACCGTTACTTTTGACAGTTGCCTGGTAATTGATTTCCAAGAAGTTATGAAACTCCCAGTAGCAATAAATGTTCAAGACCACTTAATCTAGCTCCATCAGCCTTATTATTTTTCATGTATATATATTTTACGAGTTTTATTTTTCAAGTCGTTATTATGCCTTTCTGGAAGGCAGCAAATTCTTAAAGTCATCTGATCATCATAGGAATGAATGTGATAAGAAATGGAATTGTATATTAGATAGTTTCTTCCTTTCTTGACAAGCAGGAGGAAAGTGACCGTTTCCGCTCCTCCATCAGCCGTCAGACCCTGCCGGGGGCGGGTTCATCAGAGCATTTTTGGTCCTAAGAGATTCATAAGATAAATGAAATCATGTCATAAAATCAACCACCAAAGGCTGCCGTAAGCCCGCACCAAACACATATTATTAGACTTAGCTTTCGACAACCACTAGTGATCGATAGCGGTTCGTGACAAATTAGGCAGTAAAGTTATAAATAACTTTGTCTTTTGTTTCATAGCATTGTTACTAGTGTTACCGGCGCATGCCAATGTATCAAGCGTGCTCGTATGGACAATCCCTCACAAGGAACGCTAATTATAGGGGGCTTAAGTAACCACAGTTAAGGGCAACGGCAGGGAAGAAAAGTCAGATTCAAACTTTCAAACTTTTTCCGTCTCGTTTAATTTTACAAATGCAAAGGATCTAAGTTCAGAAAAAGAAGGATAATCGTGGCCTTGTGTTCACGTCCTGCTAGCAAAATCTTCGTTTTTCTTCTTCTCGATATCTAGGAGGAGGAAAGGGCGCTGCAGCCCCAACCTTTGAACGAGTCAATCTTGTTTTCTCTCGTCAAACAGGTTTTTTGAGTGTAAGCATCTATTTATTTATAAACAGATGGTCATGACTGAGCCCACTGTAATAAGCACAGTTAGGACTGGGTTTGAAGCTGTATCTAAGTAACATGCAGTGCATGCTCACCAAAGTCTTTCTCGGGTTTGTCAAAATCGAGGACACAAAAGAAAAGGCTCTGCAGGCGGGATGACGTTAAATTAGTAATCAGCAGGAGCCTATGTAATTAGGCAGTGGCGACGATGTGTGCTGCACCTGCAGTGTTAAGTTTTCGTTGCCGTCTGCCGGCGTTGTTTAAGCTCCCTGAGAGCTTTTTAATAGTAATAGTTCCATATTGTCTTGTTATACTCCAAGAAGCTGCGTACATCATACACTGAACAGAGACCACATCATGCGTCAAAAGATCGCTTACAAGAGGTTAACAACAATTCGAAACAATGACAACAATAGAAAATAATAAAACCGTCAGGCCATAGTAACCGAAATGTTAGCCAGCTGTCCGATCAGCCTCGCCTTTAATTTATACTTGTATCAAGTAAGAACCCTATGATTTTCCAGTTTCAATTAGTGCATGCAGTTGTTATAGACTTCAGTCTTAAATAACATAATCAATTTTATAAACGACACGTATATGTGCGGGAAAAATCAGTCTACCGGACGTATCAAAGGACCATGGGAAAGTGCTATTTTTATGTCAGGCGAAGTGACGAGAAAATTACTACCGATTAAAAGTACCTGTTGAACCCGCGGGGGGGCGGGGGGTGTACTCCGGATTTCAAGTGACGGGAATGATCGATCGATTGCGGGCAAAACTCGAAACCAAAACAATCGCTTGGGCTTCCAACAAAACCCAAAAAATTTCCTGCACCAGAAGCTAACCCCTAAAAAATCCCATGCTGAATTTCCAAACCTTCAACATTCCCAGAAAGCGTAAAGGATATAACGCGAAAATAAGAAGGCAGCCAGGATACGCGGGTACTATCACGATACCACTTTGAATACCCAAACAAATCCCTACTTAAATCAAGCCACCCAAAAAAATACTTGCCAATTTTCCTACCCAAAACAAAATCCCAGAATTGAAAATTTCAAACCTCCGCCCAAAATCCTTCTACTATCACCCCCTCACTTGAACTCCGGAGAACCCCCCCCCCCCCCCACCCGCTCCTGGGGGTTGAACAAACCCTGTTCAAAGAACATTTTACATAGAAAGACTCACAGGCCAAACAACTACACAGGCAAGTGAATTCTAAAAATGTTTTACAGCCCCTTTCGTAGTTTTGAACAGTTGTTAACATCAATAGGGGTCCCACGATCCTGGCCTCTTTTTGAAGTTTCAAAAATGTTAACGTTGAGTTGTAAAAAATTCCCTAAACCGAGTTTGAGAAAAAACCGACTGTTTTGCAGTCTAAACGTCAAGTAGTTATTGGAGCTGTTTAAGGCCTGTTTCAAACGTCGTGCTACTGCCGTGCTAAGCTGGCTCGACTGTAGCTCGACTGCAGCACGACCCTAGCACGACTTGGTTTCAGACGTCGAATTTAATTCAGTCGAATAGAACGGCTGTTGTCGAAAACAAAACACAATAATAAAGAAACGGCTCAGCAAACTTTGAGTTCGGCACGGCGATAGCACGACGTTTGAAACCAAGTCGAGCTACTGCCGTGTAGCACGGCCCAAGGCTTGCCGTGCTACACGGCAGTGGCACGACTTGGGGGGTGTTTACATGACACCGGGGCGACTTTCGCGCCGCGACGAATTCACTCCGGTTCCCTCTCATGGCTCTACATTTGTTTACATGATACCACCACTAAAAGTCATGCCGGCGCTAGTCGCCCCGGCGTGAGTTCACTCCGGTTGTCGCACCGGGGCGAGAATTTCACTCCAGTACGAAATCTCGCAACGGTATCATGTAAACACGAAACGACCACCAGTTCGGTGTGAAATCGGTCTAATGTTCGCGATTTTGAATCATACGTGCATTTTATCATCATGAAGTGTACCTTCAAATAACGAGATCATATGTGAAATAACCCAGTCATCATGTAAACGCGATACGAAATCAAAAAGTCATGTCGGTATGAAACTCGCGCCGGTGCGAGTTTTCTCATGTAAACACCCCCTTGGTTTCAAACGTGCTAGTGCCGTGCTAAAGTGGAATTTAATTCGATCAATTGAGTTAGGCACGGCAGTAGCACGACGTTTGAAACGGGCCTAAAACACACTGTGGAAAACACTCCTGTGTAGAGACCTAAAACAGTTATTTTTAGTTTTTCAAAAGAAGTCAACGAAAAATGAAACGTGCGCACGTCACTGCAATGAGCATGGCATTATATTAAGAGCGGCTGTCTGTAAATATCGACCAGGGGTGGGAAAAATAAAAATTTCGAAAACTCCAAAAAAAATTCAGTGGACTACCCTAGGTACCTTAGTAATGAAAATATAAATTTTACTTTCATCGGTTAAATATTTTTGCAATACAGCGAGTGTAAAGATTGACCTCTTCACGGCCTCCACTGGGCCGCTTTTTCGGGACGCGCGACAGGGTAACGGAAAAAGCTCGATTTAAGTCTAATTCAAACATCATTCAATTCGCAATACTTCTCATCGTATTAAAGGAATTTCAAAATAAATTTTGAGTGGTAATATGCTTCAATTGATTGCAACCAGAATATTTTACGGATTTTAAGATACTTGAATAATTTTGAGGATTTCACCCGAGCAAAATTTTGTCGAAATTCGAAGGCCTAAAATTCAACCCAATACATCGTTTTAAGAAGAAATAGATATCTGACATTAAAACGCAATCTTTAAGCTTTCGAAATATGGGTTCAAAACTTTGGGCAACATGTGAAATGAATTTTTGGGAAAGCGAAATTCAGGGAGCACTTGAGTGAAATTTGACCTCTCTGACTTGACAGTTATGAGGTTCGGCGCGACACGGTGAATTCTAAAACAAATCGTTTAGCCCAGGTACGTTTAATTCAGGCGATTCCAAGTCCCACAGTGATAAACACGTAATTTAAAAAAAGTAAGATGGAAAATTGTACCTCAATGTTTAGCCAAAAAGAAGGTCAAATCCCGGCTTTTTATCGTAACCTGTAGCTTAACACTAATGTAAACATGAAGGTCAAGTACTCGTATCACGACACAGCAAAGTGTTCAAACTTTACACCAAATATCTATGCTTTCTAGTAAATATGAGGTCGGCAATATTTTTGTTTGTACCTTGTGTCCCTGCTTGTCTTCATGACGGCAAAAACTGAGACAAACTGCAGCTAAACCCCCGCGCACTCGACGTGTGTCAAGGAATGCTGTTACGTGAGTCGAGAATGCGTTACATAACATGACACAGCAGGAGATTTTTTCTTTCGTCGTAAAAAAATGTCATCTCTTATGAACATGTTATTATAACTATACTATTTTTTCTCCCCATTTTATACCTCGCAGCTGATCGCAAACATGTGAACCCAAACGTCATGAAACGTGTCAAATAGTATTCATTAGCGTTATGTAAATACATGTTTTTTTTTGTTTGTTCGCTTTAAGTCAAATGTTACTTTTCCATTCCCATATTTGTTCTAATTTATAACAATTGCGAAATATCCTAAAGCGTTGTGTAGAAGCAGGTCACGGTACTCTCGGAGACCGCTTTCGCAATACCTTATTTTTAGTAAGAAAGTCTCCCGGAGTCATCGAGTTCTTGATAGCGCGGTTTTCGTTAGAAATAAAGTTTTCGGTAGCGAGAGCTCCGCTATAGCAGACGTCTAGTACTCCCTGATGTGCGACCACACAGAGTGTGAATATGGAGCGCTGGTTGGGGGTGAGTGTGGTTCAAGTCGATCAATTGAGCGCCACATTGTAGAAACACTGCAAGCCAGTTTTGCCAACTGTGGTTTAAACACTGAAGCAGAGCTGTTATTAGCCAGGGCGGGTAAGTTTAAGACATGATTATACATATATATTTGTAAACCCTACAGCAACGTTAGCAAAAAATGTAGTCTTTGCCTGAATGAAAAGTTCATAATCATCTGTAAAAAGAACTGTGTAGCCTCAACAGAAGAAACGAATTAGCAAGTTCATGCCCCCACAGAAACCGATATGTACTTGGAAACTTTAGAGTAACGTAGCTTAAAACCCGCTTATATCACATTTTTATAACGACAGATAATCTCTCTTATATAATGTTTCTGTTACCTAGCAACCCTTCAACAGTTTCATATAACCTGAATGTAACGCATCTACCATAGCAACCATTTAAATTTTCGCATTTAACTGCCAGCCTTCCAATTCCAACAGTTCAGTCGTCAAAATTGCCTGATGAGTGTGGTCCTTGCACCATACGAAACAGTTCTGTAGCAATAAAACGATAATTACTCGTGAAACCTGAACTTCTGTGAAGTTATATCTTTTAAAAACTCACTTTTCCATTTTTTTTGCTTGATATTGTTAGTTATGATTTTCCATCACTCTCTTTTTTGTATTTTCCTCGCAAGAACTTTTTTCTTGGAATTTTGGCTTGAAAGGTTTTAATTTTGGGATTTTTCCGATCCTCACATCTTCCCTAAAAATCTAATGGCTATCCCCAGTCCACAACAGAACTCGGCAGACCAAGCGCAGTTTGCTCTCATATCTTAAGGGAATAGGAAATAAAATTCCTTGTTTTATCGTCATTTTCACTTTTGTCCCAGATGTATTTGAATTTGATCACTCAAAATTTCAAATGACGATTTGCCCGAAGCACCGTGACTAATTTGGCATCGGATGGCGCTGCCGACAATAAATATTTTAGCTTCGTTCAAAAGCGCCATCGTTTAATACTTAGAGTACTACACTTACGAGATCCAACTGGTACAAGTATCATCATAAGGCTGTAGATCAACTTTGACTGCGCAAAAGAAAGCGTCCTTTCTTTCCTCCTTCTCTTTTTAAAATGATGGGGGGCCAGAGCCAGGGGAACTTTTCTAATAACATTTGTCGGCAGGCCATCCATGCCAAATTCGTCACTGTGCTTCAGGCAAATCGTCATTTGAAATTTTGAGTGATCAAATTCAAATACACCTGGGATAAGGTGAAAATGACGATAAAACAAGAAATTTTCATTTCTATTCCCTTAAGATTGAGAGCAAACTGCGCTTAGTCTACCGAGTTCTGTTGTGGACTGCTGGGGATAGCCATTACAAGCTATTACATTTTTAGGGAAGATTTGAGGATCGGAGAAATCCCAAAATTAAAACCTTTCAAGCCAAAATTCCAAGAAAAAAGTTCTTGCGAGGAAAACACAAACAAGAGAGTGATGGAAAATCACAACTAACAATATAAAGCAAAAAAAAAAAAAAGGAAAAGTGAGTTTTTAAAAGATATATAATGTATAATCATGTCTCAAACTAACCCGCCCTGCATGGCTAATAACAGCTCTGCTTCAGTGTTTAAACCACAGTTGGCAACGCTCAATTGATCGGCTACATTCCCTGATGGGTAGGTTCTCTGTGCTCAAGTATCTGGCACTTGAACCACACTCACCCCCAACCAGCGCTCCATATTCACACTCTGTGTGGTCGCACATCATCAGCGACTGGTAGACGTCTCACTACCGAAAACTTTATATCTAACGAAAACCGCGCTATCAAGAAATCGATGACTCCGGGAGACGTTCTTACTAAAAATAAGGTATTGCGAAAGCGGTCTCCGTGACCAGCTTCTACACAACGCGTTAGGATATTTCGCAATCGTTATAAATTAGAACAAATATGGGAATGGAAAAGGACTATCTTTAAAACAAGGAACGGGGAATCGGGGAATGGGAACAGGAACGGGGAACGGGGAACGGGGAATCTTTAAAATGAGGAATCTTTAAAAGCGGGAATCTTTAAAACGGGGAATCTTTAAAAGCGGGAATCTTTAAAACGGGGAATCTTTAATTTAAAAGTGGGAATCTTTAACAGTTGCGTTCCTCTTGTTCTTGTTCCGGTTGACCGTTCTCACAATGTGTGTAATTATGGTTTTCGATACTAGTGGTTAGATCACCTAAAACTGGATTTATCTTTGGGACAATTTAATGTAGAAAAAGGAAGACATATGTCGCTGTTGTTCGTGTTACTGTTGCTGTTTATTAGGTGGCCCGAAACATAGGGTACATCATTATTATATTATTATATTTTTTACATGTTATAGATGATATTTGAAATAATATTTATGTCGTCCTTGTTTCAAATTTGCAATTCACTTCCTTTCATGTTGTCGTGGTTTTAAAATTCCCAGGGGAATAAAATGGGTCTTCTCGAATTAAAGAAAATGTGCTAAAAGTGCTGGAATATTTGGCTTATTCGAATGATTTATAAAGCCGGCATCAGTCGAACTTAACAAACAGTGTCCCTTTGTTCTAAATATTTAAAGATTCCCCGTTTTAAAGATTCCCCATTTTAAAGATTCCCCGTTTTAAAGATTCCCGCTTTTAAAGATTCCCCACTTTAAAGATTCCCCGTTTTAAAGATTCCCGCTTTTAAAGATTCCCCGTTTTAAAGATTCCCGCTTTTAAAGATTCCCCATTTTAAAGATTCCCCGTTTTAAAGATTCCCGCTTTTAAAGATTCCCCGTTTTAAAGATTCCCGCTTTTAAAGATTCCCCGTTTTAAAGATTCTCGCTTTTAAAGATTCCCCATTTTAAAGATTCCCGCTTTTAAAGATTCCCCTTTTTAAAAATTCCCGCTTTTAAAGATTCCCCGTTTTAAAGATTCCCGCTTTTAAAGATTCCCCATTTTAAAGATTCCCCGTTCCCCGTTCCCCATTCCTATTCCCCGATTCCCCGTTCCTTGTTTTAAAGATAGCCATGGAAAAGTAACATTTGACTTAAAGCAAACAAACAAAAAGAGGGAGATGTATTTACATAACGCTAATGAATACTATTTGACACGTTTCATGACGTTTGGGTTCACATGTTTGCGATCAGCTGCGAGGTATAAAATTGGGAGAAAAAAATAGTATAGTTATAACATGTTAATAAGAGATGACATTTTTTTACGACGAAAGAAAAAATCTCCTGCTGTGTCATGTTATGTAACGCATTCTCGACTCACGTAACAGCATTCCTTGACACACGTCGAGTGCGCGGGGGTTTAGCTGCAGTTTGTCTCAGTTTTTGCGGTCATGAAGACAAGCAGGGACATAAGGTACAAACAAAAATATTGCCGACCTCATATTTACTAGAAAGGATAGATATTTGGTGTAAAGTTTGAACACTTTGCTGTGTCGTGATACGAGTACTTGACCTTCATGTTTACATTAGTGTTAAGCTACAGGTTTAAAACGATAAAAAGCCAGGATTTGACCTTCTTTTTGGCTAAACATTGAGGTACAATTTTCCATCTTACTTTTTTTTCAATTACGTGTGTATCACTGTGGGACTTGGAATCGCCTGAATTAAATGTACCTGGGCTAAACGATTTGTTTTAGAATTCACCGTGTCTCGCCGAACCTCATAACTGTCAAGTCAGAGAGGTCAAATTTCACTCAAGTGCTCCCTGAATTTCGCTTTCCCAAAAATTCATTTCACATGTTGCCCAAAGTTTTGAACCCATATTTCGAAAGCTTAAAGATTGCGTTTTAATGTCAGATATCTATTTCTTCTTAAAACGATGTATCGGGTTGAATTTTAGGCCTTCGAATTTCGACAAAATTTTGCTCGGGTGAAATCCTCAAAATTATTCAAGTATCTTAAAATCCGTAAAATATTCTGGTTGCAATCAATTGAAGCATATTACCACTCAAAATTTATCTTGAAATTCCTTTAATACGATGAGAAGCATTGCGAATTGAATGATGTTTGAATTAGACTTAAATCGAGCTTTTTCCGTTACCCTGTCGCGCGTCCCGAAAAAGCGGCCCAGTGGAGGCCGTGAAGAGGTCAATCTTTACACTCGCTGTATTGCAAAAATATTTAACCGATGAAAGTAAAATTTATATTTTCATTACTAAGGTACCTAGGGTAGTCCACTGAATTTTTTTTGGAGTTTTCGAAATTTTTATTTTTCCCACCCCTGGTCGATATTTACAGACAGTCGCTCTTAAAACTGTGAAAAGAGGATCTTCGGGAATCAATAAACAGGAAATTCTGACAAATGTGGTTTTATACTGTTTGTTATTAGCGCTGGAGCTGACGCTATGTAAGTTTAAACCAATTTTTTTTTAGTTTTCAAGTCGTCATTAATAGTATTGTTGCACTATGAGAATAGTTTGTAAATTTTTGACAGGGCGTATTATATGTTGTCCAGTTTATTTTATTATAAGCAAATTTAAGTTTTGGAAACAGTTCTTTTTGCAAGTGCCTGCATATAATATTTTTCATATTTGTCATTTTTGATATTCCCTCTTATACAAGTACCTCAAAGAATAAATTATACAAATCACCACTTGATTCGACAGGTATCGCCTGGTATAAAATAATCTGGTCTTTTAATAGCATCTGTTTCAACTTTACTTTTTACATAAATGTCCATGATTGGATTTCTTACAATAAACAGATAATTTTCAATATTTACAATGTATATGTATAATATTCTGATGAATAAATATATTAACCTCTATCTTTACAAAACAAGTGAAATTCAGAGGAAAAATACATATTTTCTTGTTAACTTCACTACAATGCAGGAAATGAGGGGAAACAAGCCGCCACTGCTATATATGATGTTTACTTTTTCTTTTTTCACTTCGATATTTCTTTTCTTTGTACGTCGTTTTGTATTTTTCTCTCATCCGCTCATTTAACGGGTTGGGGGTGGTAGGTGGCTTGGTGTAAAAAATAGTTTAAAAAATTTTCATAATGACTACAATGGAATCGCGATTTCCTTCAATCTCCTTAGTAAAAGAAATTGATTCGAAAATTCGGGGATAAAATTACAGGGGGGGAAGGGGAAAGGGATGCAAGTTAGTATTAGTATTAATTATCGAGAGTTTGAGAAGTCAGGATTCCTCTGTGGTGGATGAGGCAATTGTATTTTGCTTACGCTATCTATTCCATACAAATCTCTTCGCGATAATTAGCTTGCAATAGAGTCCATTTTTTCTTTCTCCTTTGATGACTTTAAAACGTCATATGAACACGACGCAGAAATTTCCTCAGTATCCGGGTTCTTCCTCCACATCCGGGTACGTCGGAGGGGCTGTTGGTTCATTGCCATTTAGTGCTCTCCTTCTTAGCACACAATCAGCTATTGTGTCCTGGATAAGCTGTTCGTTTAGAGCGATGTTGAACTCGACTAAGCCACTGAGCCGATCGAAGATCTCATGAGTATATTTTAAGTTGAAAGTGCTGTAACGTTTATCAGAATCATTGAAAATTGGGAAATTGCCATCTTTCTTCTCTTCTTTTGACAATCTAGGGATTCCTTCAAAAAGGGAAGAGATAATATGCTTTAGGCAAAAAGATTGTACTAGCTCTTAAGGTCATACCCGTCAACGTTGTGGAGCTATGTATTACTAAGGTGCTTTACATCATTTTCCAACTACATTTTGACTTACAAATGTAAAAATGAACGGTTGCAGATGGTTTTGGTTTGATACTGTACGATCCGAGACCACTAACATCACCTGACCGATCCAAAAACAAGGGTTGACCGAGGCTAGAAAACTTTGATGCCAAGAAATTAGGCAAGATCAGGTTTAGACGCCATACTTTTGTATAACGTTACAGAATTGTCATAGAAAGGTTACAGTCATTCACCGTGGTGATGAAGTCCAACAATAATGAAGTATTATCGTTTTTCTCTCCATCTTTTCACTTGTGATGTATCGCGACTTATCGACTGTCTACTGCTGTATTCATTAGTCACAGCTGAGGTCTTCTGATTGCCCTGCTCTCAATGGTGCTTTCCAACAGCTGCCTGTGATTGACGCATTTGGAAGGGCTTTTTCAATACATTTACACCGGAAAGAGTAATCATATTTGACTTAACTGCTGTGTAGGTCTCACCTGGTCGAATGTAATCTCTGTAAGTCTTGTTGACGAGAACAAAGTGAAGCACTATGGGACATTCAGGATTGGTCGGATGTTTAAAAATATAACACTCTTTCCAGCCCTCTCGATCAAACTGCTCGTCCGCATCAATTGGCGGGAAAAGAAGACCGTTTCTCTTGGCCCACGCTTCAGCTAATTTAATGTTCTATAAAAGAAGCAAATGCGCCGTGATTTAGTACAAAATTTCAAATTCAACATAACCTGCTAAACTTTTTGTCGGCTTCTCTTCTACTAAATAAAAGTGTTTTTATTTCACTCTAAATAAAATGCTTTAATGACTTAATAGAAGTGACGCACGAATTAACAAGATTTTTGTCGAAATCAGTTAGTTCTTATTCGAATACCTTTGTTATAAAAGAAGGGAAGCTCGTGTTATGTTCAAATCAAGAAATGAACCAGTTTTACAGAGTTTAGTCATCAGGACAAACAGAGAAGTCTCAAGACGTTTACCTTAAAAGGTCTTTCCTCGTCCGCCTCGCGGGCGCTGAAGTCAAATGACAAGATAAAATCAACAGTTCTCTCTTTTCGGAGGAGGGGAGGGTAGGGAGAATTAAACATAAGTCCCGCATCTATAAGCTCCATTCGCTTTCTTTTTGTATTGTCTACTTCCAAGCATTCTTTGCTGCATTGTGGAAGAGTGCCATCTGTGGTCACTGCAAAGAAATTGAAATTTAGCTTAGTAAGGTGCTCGAGTAAACGACAGTGAATTAATAATATATTAAGGGCGAGACTGAATGTTATACAAGCGCCAGGAGTCCTGAATCAAGCGCTAGTGAATCTTTTACTAAGCGCCAGAGAATCTTGTATTAAGCGCCCGTGAATCCTGTATCAAGCGCCAGTGAATCCTGTATTAAGCACCACTGAATGCTGTATCAAGCACCAGTGAATGCTGTATTAAGCGCCAGTGAATCCTGTATCAAGCTCCAGTGTACCCTGTATTAGGCGTCCGTGAATTCTCTATATAGCGCCAGTACATCCTGTATTAAGTGCCTGTAAATCCAGTAGCAAGCGCCAGTGATATATGTTATCCGCACACTGACGGGCGCCAGTAAGTCCCAAGCGTTTCGCGTAAAATGAACTGTATTAAGAGGGCATCGCCTAATAAACACAAGAAAGGGGAATATAGTAAGGGCTGGATATTTTATGGAGAATCATGGATAAGGACAAATACCTTGTGGTGAACTAAGTCTCAGGCCTCGAAGAAAATTATGAACCAGGCCGGCTCTCTTCGATCGACTCTCCAGGCCAGGTAGCTTTTCCAGCACATAGTCCAGGACTTTCTTGCGAAATTCCTTTTTCTCTGATTTCGCATTTTTTGTTGCTTTACCATCCAGCTTATACGTCTCTTCATCCGTTGCCATAGCAGTTGTAAGTTTCTCCATAAGAGCACTTTCCACGTCTTCTCTCTTTTTTGCTTTTTGGAGCTCTATGACGTCATCGTCATCGTCATCGTCAACATAATTGCCCGTTTGGTCGTTGTCTTTTGGGAGAAACTGTTTTTCTGCAAAAGAAAAGAAAGGAAAATTAATAGAGATAACTTCTAATCGCAAAATACCTCATAGTGGCTATTTTGAGCAGATTATGTGTAAGGAAACTCCGTTAGAAACAGTTTGGGCAATATTTTCGACACACTGCTATCAGCAGTTTATAAAAGGAGCCTTGCTCAGTTGGTAAGTAGAGAATCTGGCCAATAGCAAGGGGCAAGAATAATAGATCAATTCTGGTCCAAGGCATCAAAATGTTTTCAGGTTTACTAGAAATGCGACTTCAAAGTGTTTTTCTGCACTGAGTAGGCCGGCATTTCTTCATTTGAACTGGAATGATGTTTATTACTTTACCTAACAGTTGCTGTTCGTCGTCTCTCTCTTTTATTGCCTTCAACTTTCCTTCTTCTTTCAAGACTCGCTGCAACAGTATAGCGTAAAAACTGCCCCAGATTCCTGAATTAAAGAGTGAACAGTGGATGTCAAATTAATTCCAAAAAATAACCGCTTAAAGGAAGAGGATATTTTTGAGTTACTTAAGAACACACTTATATCAAACCTTGAAGGTAGTACAGCGGAAATTCTGGAAATTTCTCAACAAGTTTTCCGCAAAAGAATTTGCTTCCAAACAATTCTGTCTTCATGAATGTGCCATACTTGTCCATACCGATCTCATAAGGAGTAAATTCAACCCATTCTGAAGCACAATAAAGCAGAAACTGTTAAACAAACGCAATATGAAAGATATAAAACTGTTCTAGTGAGGCCTTAAACTGCTGTTTAAAAAAAGTAAAATCCAAGATCCAAACTTTCGCCGGTCCGAACGGCATCATCAGGGATGATAAAATTAATTGCAAAAAAACTTCAGGAGCAACGGTGCTTAAAAATAACTCAGAGTAAGAAGATTTTTATAAGTTACTTAAGAACACATTTCTATCAAACCTTATATTGATAAATATATCTCGTATTTGCTGAAACACAATTTACCTGCAAAGGACTGGGCTGACACATCTCGCCTGGAGTTGATAGCGGTGTATATCGGCATAGGAACCGCGCCTTCACCCACTTTCTCCTGTTGTTGGCTCAACTTCACTTTGTTCTTTTTCTGTGGAATAAAACCTCATATTACTATGAGTAATATTTTCTTTTAACCCCTTTAACCCTAGACCAAGTTGTGGCAACATTATTTGTTAGCCTGGCTTTCGAATCAGTGGACGAAACCCTAAGGTGTTCAGTTGCTATGAACTGAACTGACTTCTTGGTTAGAAAGTTTGCAAAGTACAGCTTATTTCATAAGTTACGAAATGAAATGTGTGCTCCTTCGTTCAATTTTTTTAGCTTTGCGCAATTTTTAAGATTGAAAGGGTTAATAAAAACTCATATTATGAACTGGTTTCTCTCGAAGGGGGCTTTAAAGGGTTACAACGACGGCCTCATAAAGCTCACATAGAAGGCGGCTAGCTTTACCGAGTAGTAATGTGATATCGCAGGAAGAGCCTAAGGACATGCTTATCTTTCGCGTGTTCTTTATACCTCTTAATCGTCTGCCTTTAATGTTCCAGCAAGCCCAATAAACACTCATGTTGCTTATGGTGAAAAATCGAGAGCTGATTGAGGTTTTACAAAAATTTGTGGCAAGACTCACCGGACCCAAGAGGCTCTCTCCAACGCAGTGGCCATAAAAATCCGTCAGACTTACGGGCTGTCCTTTCTTCCATTTCTCAGTGATATCCTTGACGTAATGCATCACTCTCCTAGGAGTAAGAAGCCACAAAGGCCCCCACTGAAGCTGTTCCCTGATGTTTTTTTGGGTCTCTTTAGGGTCGATTTTGTCGCCGGCAGTTTGCGAGTATAATAGAGAAAGTCCCCTAAAGAATTAAAAGAAATTCCTTCAGTTACAGTACCATGAAAGGATGCGAAAGACCATCACACAGCAGGTACAGCAGGGTTGAGGTTGTGGTATTCCCTTTTTCCGTCTTTCCTAATCTGAACATTTTGTCGCTTTACTATCCAACTGCTGTGTCTCTTTTTTCATTAGTTGTTATGGACGTTTTTACTTTCTTCATAAGCGAACTTTTCAAGTCGTCTTTTAGGTGCTGTATTCATGCGAGCTGACTTTCTTGGGTTATCTGTGACCATACTTGATACCGACGGCATACACACTTTTGCGGTGAGCCTGGCTTTGCACCATCTCGGGACATATGTTTTGGACAGATGCGATTTTGTTTCTCCTGCTAGTCAAAGCACCCTGTTTTAGCGGTTTTCTAACTCATTTTTTATCTCTATTTTTCTTCTACTTTTTATCTCGGTTCGCGAGGGAACCTATGAGGTTGACGAGCGCATGCTTCTAAGAGAATCGCTTACCAGGCAGAACCAGACAACCCTGTAAGGTACGTCACACAATCTAAAAGGCCCAATTCTTCCAGGGCCCTGCAGGCGGCACTGAAGCCTGTGGTAGCTCGGTAACCTCCCCCAGATCCAAGAACTGCGATCGTTGGTACCTGAGTACAACAAAACAACGCACTAATTTACACCACTGCAGTTTTCACAAAACTCCTTCCCCACTGCACTCCTCATTAGTGCTAGTATTGATCAAAACTTTCTGGAAAGAAAGATATAAGCAAGCTTGGTAAATCTGATGTTTATGAGTATTATATAGATCATTAACTGCAAGTCTCTGGTTGTGAACCCGTTAAACGAGACTATAATCTTGGCGGATCGGGTCTGGGTTAGGACTAAATTGCTCAAATACTCCTCCTACCTCGTCGATGTTTTGAGGGCCACGTTCCCCCAGGAGCTTTTTCATCGCTTCAAAAACAGTAGCTTTTCTCTTTTCCCGAAATCCTTTCTCTTCATCGCAGAGCTCCGAGCTGTGCCGAAGGTCTGACTGCTTCTCAGGACTGAAAAATTAAATATTTACAAGCTAATATAACAAAGGAAGCAAGAAAATGTTTAATGCATTCACTAAAAAAATAGTGAGAAATGTCGCAAACTTACACGTCAGAAGCTTCCAGGATGATGTCTACCTCTGAATGCTAGAACATATACAAAAAAGACTTATTTTGTAAGTAGGCAATGGTGGGATACAGCAACAACACTGAACAAAGTTTTTTTCGCACTGCATGTAGTACAAAATGTACCAAAGAAAACTTTCCTGGATGATTATTTAGTAGTGAGTTAGGTTAGACAACGAGGTCGAGTGCTTCGTTATTAACAGCACTTGACCAGAGCTGTACGATTATTGACCGAGGGTAAATTAAGGACATCACACGGAGTTTGAATTTTCTTAATCTTATTTTACTTATGAGTTATCAACCTTTTCCACACAGGGGCGTCGCTTAATTTCATGACTTGCTGTACTTACCTCTCCAAATCTAAGTGTTCTGTGCTCTGGTTTATCGAGTTGCAAGTTTTTTAAAGGCAGACAAACTGCTCCTCCAATTTGATCATCATCGTTGTAGTCTTCATCCCATAAAGTTAATTCTACAACAAAACAAGAAAAATGGCTCGACATGTGTTCTCCTGATAACGATCGAAAGAGCTGAAACTTTTTTCGACAGAAGGGTGTAGCAAGAAAAAGAAAACATTTCGCATCACATCTGATGCAGCGCATTTAAATTCCAAGACTGAATTGTTCGGCGAATTTTTCTTTATCTTTTCTCTTTTTTAATGTTATTATATGTTATTATTGTATGATAGAAAGTTAGAGCTAGTAAGTGGTTATTTTAACAAACCTAAGACGTTGTTTTCTTCGGGATCGATGTGGAATACAAAAGGTTCTTCATTCCATTCAGGATTCTTGTTGTTTGACACACATTTGGTTCTTTTAACAACTTCAGCAGATGTAGGAATCTGCATCTTCAAATATGGATCTGGGGTATCGACTGAAAAAGCACACAAAAGTGAGTTTTAAATATTTAGGAATTGGTTAACCAAGACTTGATGATATAACGTCATACATCAGCGGCGTAAAAAAGAGAGGCGAATCAGTAATTTTAAACAACCTCGTTCTTAGTCTCTTCCATACCTCTAGAGGGAAAATGAGCAACAAATGAGACGGGTACCCTGCGGGCGAGCAGAGGTTTCCTTCTGGCATGGCTTTTAGCATTTCTGACTGACACGCCATGCGAACGACTTTACAAATGCTAAAAGCTATGCCAGATTAAGAAATCTCTCCTCACGGGGTATAGTCCAGGCATTTTATCGCGAAAAGTCGGCCAACCTAACACTAATTGCAAAAGAAGGTTTTTTAACGGATTTTGGTCCAGAGACATGTCCTTTATAACATATCAAAAGTCCCCAAAAATCCGAGTAGGGGAAGTTGACGAAAAACAAGTCTTTTAAGACTAATACTGAGCAGCATGGAAACGAGGTTGTATGTACTGCCTGTTGTGTTGGGAGTTTGAAGCCCCGTACAGCATGGGCTAGTAAAGACTGAGAGAATTTATTGTGTTTTCGTAAGGAAGTCTATTTATGTAACGATTGAATGAAACAGCTCTTCTGTATGAGATTCTTAAATCTGAAAAAACACGTAAAACCTGTAGAAAATATCCACGATTGTTAGCGATCTAGGTGAAGCAGGAGAAGTATTTAGCGAGGAATTATGTCTTCTGCAAGCGAATTTAGAACTTTAAAAGGATAGTTTTAAACTGAAAGTAAAAGTAATATCGTGTTCTAAGGTAATATAATGCAAGAGAAATACATTTGACTTGAGAGTCTTGAGTAGAGATTTCCAAAATGAACTGATCATCACACCTCGGTGAAAAAACCTGTACTTCACTTATCGCTTCGCGCTTACTTTTTTCTGGAGTCACAAAACTTAGTTTATTGATAAATTAATCTATTTTTTTTCTTCAAAATTTTAAGAAAAAAGTCTAGGAATCGTATCGAGTTTTATGAAACTGGCGACCATTTTCGCTAAAACCGAAGGAAATATTTTCTCTGACTTATGAAGTAATAAATATAGCGCGCGCCCTGCAATGCCAAAATTCCGGTTCAGGATGAAAATTGCAAGGTCAATGAGAATTCCAATACGTTCATTCGCGTTTCGATTTTAAAACGAAAATTACGGGATTGAAGGTATCCTAAATATACTGAAAAGAAAAATTGTCTTATGACTCAACCAGTCTCAAATTTACAATTTTACACTCTCTAAGAGAGGGCTTTTCAATGACAATTATAATCACTAACGTTGAAACGCGGGTACGCGCGGTAAATCTAAAAATTACAAAATTACAATAATAAAAATAGTAAGTAAATAAATGTTCACTAGGTTTACAACTGCAACAGAAACTTTAGAAAATACAATGAAATAGATATGATACAAACTAAGACCGATAAGATAGGAAAGCAGCAAATAATTTGGCTCTAAGTACAGTTTACGCTTTAAATTACGAGTAGAGTCATAGAGTTTGAGGAAATTATCTAAATTGTTCCACAGACTTACTATAGGGTAAAAGAATGTCCTTTATCCAGACTTACGGTTTTAAATAAGGGTATATGCAGAAGTTGAGAGCTTCTGGTCGTGCGACCATCACGTGTTAGAAACGTTGAGAGGTAACTTAAGGAGCGGAGCCAGTCATACACTCAAAGAACGCACGGCGTTACGGAGATACAGCTGAGACATTTCTTTCAGCAGCGGAATAACGTGGTCAGGTTTTTCTGGAAATACAGATAATCCGGGCAGTGGCTGGTAGTCGAGCCTAAGTTCTGGACCACTTAGAGCTTGAGAAGGTTTGTGTCCGCTCGAGATCAAGTATTTTCTGTTGCAACGGTCTTGCCGCCTGCCCCAGAATAGCTTCTTTAGTTAACCAGATGTAACTTTTAGTCTCACTTTAGGCTAGCAGTATGAGGTGCATTTGTCGCAAGAATGCTGAATGGTATTGTTGGTTTTCACATGACGTCACCAAAATGCAAACTAAAAAACTATCGATCCTACCGAGATTTTACTTTCACGATGCATTAGAACAGCTGAAAACTAATTTTCATACAAGTTTTCGCTTCAAAAGGATTCTTGGTTTTGTGATAGAGTACGCTTGAATTTCTAAGCTTTTGAGTGACGCGGCATTTACATGACGGCCAAGCTAGCTGTCATGTAGGTTAAAAAAATGACTTATTTCAGGAAATTTTGCTATCTAAACAGTTCATGTATTAGAAAAAGTATTACTTTAATGTTTATGAGTTTCTCGAAGAATAAATTCAAGCTTTTGTAGCAAAACTCGGTAACAGATGTTTCTGTTGGTTTCCGTCCGCCATGTTGGAGCTCATCCTGATGAGCTCCAGCATGGCGTCTCCATACAAAGCTCTATAAATTTGGGTAAAACATTTCTTCGGATATCTCGTATACGAATTATTCCTTCGACCCAAATCTTGGCAAGGGTCTTTGTATATTTACCTCCTTTCATTTCCAAGATTCTGGACTTTATCTGTCGAATGGTTTTGATTTTTATTTTAATCTATTTTGAATGGCGTGACACTGAAAACCAGCAATACAGTGTTCCCAGCCGGCCCGCAAAGAGTCTTCGTGCACAAATTTCTCGAACAAGCTGTAGACTACGAAATTTGAGATTCGTAAGACAGCGTATTTAAAAATTAATTTGTATAAGGGACATGTAAAATTGAATTTAAGAGGGGTTTCCTGGTGGTTATATAGAACTTTTTTGTCGCGAGTCTTGTCTCGTAATGTTTTAGCAAAATCAGATCTCACTGCTGGGGAATACCCAGTTTCTAAAAATCTTCAATATTTTACTTATTCAAATGATATAATTTTGGGAACTTCTTTCACGACTAAAGGCCTAAAATAATTTTTCTTAAGAATATATTTTTAGTTTTGGCGAAATGGCTCGATTTATGTTAATAATAAAAGCTCAACAGCAACTTCCGGTTGACAGCCTCGTTTTCATGCTATGGGAAAAAGGGACTCCTGTTAAGAGTCGTGTTTGGAGGTGTTTCCATGCTTGGATCTTTGGGGACTTTTAGTATGTTCATGTATGCGATATTTCTAACTGGTCTATGATGAGAAAGCTTCTTTTGCAATTAGTTTTAGGTCTGACGATAAAATGCCTGGACTAGTAGGGACCGGATGAGAAGAGAGAAACAAGGAACGCAGTTGAGTTTATAAGCTGAATGCAACGGCGGTACAATTATGTGGAAAATTGAAATCCGGTGGTAAGAAAGAACTTTCTGTTGTCTAAACTGACTCAGCTAGCAAAACGTAACCTAACTACCTCGAAGCAAAGTGGCTCTCTTGCCACTTTGCTTCGAGGTAGTTAGTAGTTTTCGGTGCTTGGTATTAACTGTATTGACTATTTGTAAGCCTGTTTTTGAAGAAGATGTTTGGCGTTGTTTGGTTTTATAGAAAAAAGTGTGTATGTGCCTGGTTCCACAGTAAAAAATCAAATCCAGTTCTACTTACTCCAATCGTACCACCCTTGCGTGACATTCCTGGCCCTCAAAACGTTAATTTTCAGAGCTATGCATGGTCTTGGAGAGGCCTAAGAATGAAATGAATTACTCATCAGAAATTATCATCTCATATATTTTGTAAAGCTGTCCAAACCAAGGAGGGATAAGAAATCCTCCTGCTCGCTTGTTTAACGGATCCGATCAAAGTTTCTGCGCTATTGTAATATTTCTCGTGACTCTTACTTTACTCTAGTGTAATTACATTGATGATTATCGAAAATAGAGCGCTTTGATTGGCTAGGAGCTTCGCTCTATCCCGCTATAATCACCGCGCGGTGATTATAGCGTTGAAGGCTAACAGTTTTCAAAATGGCAGCCACATTTTTTGATGTTTCGGGGTCGGAAATTGATCAATAATTTTATTTTCTCGAATAATCATCAATGTAATTATACTAAAACAATTAGTCGCCGAAGGCGACGTGAATATTTAACAATTATTCCTCGAGCCCGAATGGGCTCTGAGTCTATAGCCCATGAGGCCGAAGGCCGAATGGGCTATTGACTCAGAGGCCATGAGGGCGAGAGGAATAATTGTTTTAGTAAAATCCAACTAGGTGGTCAAAAATATCGAGAATAAAAAAGTTTCAGCTCTTTAAAGTTAGTCTTTAACCCTTTGTTGCCGCCAAAAAGCCCGCGCTTTTCGCTACTAGTGGGCTATAACATATAGCCTAGTAGTAGCTCAACCAATCAGAACGCAGCATTGATAATAGACCACTAGTTGGATTTTACTAATGGCGAATAGTCACCTCGACTTCGTCTCGGTGACTATTCGCCGATATTCACGTCGCCTTCGGCGACTAATTGTTAATTAATAATATTTTGCAGCCTAAAAAGAAAAAAGCAAGAACACATGACGATGTGTCACATGAACAAATATAGTGACGTTGAGTTTTGGTGAGCAATACAGATATATAATGATATGATCAGCACGTTGAAAATTGTAAAGTGATGTTGTGAAAGCATTCAATGAACAGACTGAATGTCTAACATAAGAAAGACCAAGAAATTTAAAGCTAATAATACTAATATGACAGAGAATTCGGCTTTTCTTACTTGTAAAAACTGCGCAATGTCCCCTGTTTGTTGGATTGCTTTTGCCTGTGCTTCGTTTTCTAGAATCATTCTTCTTTCTGCAAGAAAAAGACCTGTTTAGTTAGAACTGCCATACGTCCTAAGGTATGGACACGTTAACACACGGCACGTGTAATCCACCCACGTTCGCCCACGCAGTACGTGAGGAGACCCATGACAAGCGTATCTGACTCAACACCGCTATTTTGATGGCAGCTTCCTCAGTTCGTTTGTTTGTTTATCTTATTAGTTACACAATGATAATTTAAAATAAATTTAAAACAATAACAAAGAAGTATTAAAATCTATGGGCAAGACAGTAATGACAGGGTCCGATTTTTGACAGTTCTTCGCCGTACGGAACTTCAGCCACTGCAAGATTGAACTGAATCATTTGATGTTCGGAGGGGGAAGGCGGTTCCTAAAGGTCTTAACATGTTATGAAATGGTGTGTTGATTTCTCGTTGAATTCTCATATGCCTTGCATTATTAAGACCATTTTCTTCCCGATTTTTTAAAGTAAAATTCACGATCAGGTCATTATTAACCATTACATTTTTTTCTTCTCCACTTACCGTCGCAACTATCTTCTTTGTTTTGAGTGACTTATTCCAAAATGCTTAGAGTAACTGCAGCCGTTAACGTGTGCAAACAACACAGCAGAGAAAGACTAAGATCGCTGTGTACGTGTAAGTGCGCCGTCTTTTATAATGCAGTCTCTAATAAATGAGCACCGAACCGTGATAGGAAATTGATCTCTTGACGTGTTTGTACGTCATCACAAATAGTAACCGGAAATTTCGTGATTCTTCCCACTGGTTTTTCAGCTAAAGCAGTTTACTTGGTGACACTGTCAAATGGGTAGAAGACTAATCTTAGCGGAAGTACTTTTACGAAATACATGACAAATCGAACGGTGATTTGTAAACTGTCACGAAGGCAACCAAAGACTGTGCTTAGCTATTTTAATGTTTCTGAAAATGCAAATTGCTCGATCACGCGAAACCTTCCTCCTCCAAATATTGATTACAGATGCTTTGCATTCTTGATAGTAAAAAACAATGTTGAGCTTCAGTACTAAAGGAAAGTTTAACTAATCAAAATACAAGAAAACATAACGGAAGGTCCTAATAGTTTAAGTATGTTCTTAGATGTTTATACAAGTCACACTCAGCTGCGGAAGAAATTGTGTTTGTTTCCTTCGTTATACGGGTTTTGCTTTATCGGTAATGGTATTTTCAAATTATAGGTCTGCCAAGGAGAAAAAAAAATATTTCTGAGAGAACCCATTAAAGTCTCGTTCATGGGAATAAGATTCGTAGAAAGTAATAAATAAAAACTCAAAGCCGAGATCTGCTCAAATAAAACTACCTGTACTAGAAACATTACAATCGGCATGATTGGTGTACCTTTGAAAAAGATAAATAAGCATCTACTTTCAATGACTTATTTGTGAAAAAAAAATTTATTACTGGTTCTAGTTACTTATTTTTGCGAATGATTAAAACGTCAAATTCCAATGCTTCTCTGTCGCTTTGAAAATATATCGATATCATCGTCTAGTTTTGAGTTCAGTTTTTGCCAGGAGAACCTCTCTTGATTTTACCTAAGGCTCGCTCACCCACTATCAATTAAAAGTCTTCAAAATAAGTTTATTTTTATTAATCATGTTATTTTACTAATTTATTTTCGTGACTATGAGCCCTAGAACGACTAAAATCACTGTAACCGAAAACCATAGACTGCGAGCAGTCCCTTTTCAGTCAGTCGAGTCTAAGCTCGGTAGGACTGGAGAGGGCGAAATGGCCGAGAGGGAAACTTCTTGTTTTTTGCCGTTTCGCTCGCTTGGCTCGATTTCCTCGCTCGCGTGACCATCCTGAGGGACTGCTAGCAGTCTACGAAAACCATAAAGTAAACAAATTCAGACCATGATTCACGCATCTTAGCAGTGTGCTCTGACAGTTGTTTGAAATGTTTGACGCACTCTTTCTTATGCAATCGTCACGACAGTGATGAATATAAACTCTACCCAATTTTATTTGTGAGAAAACCGTTAG
The DNA here is from genome assembly GCA_038088405.1 of Porites divaricata. Taxonomy (NCBI): domain Eukaryota; kingdom Metazoa; phylum Cnidaria; class Anthozoa; order Scleractinia; family Poritidae; genus Porites; species Porites divaricata. The sequence goes on from JBBMOI010000001.1 coordinate 19,184,292, forward strand.
GACATCGGTGAAAGGGGAGTCCCCTTTTATTACTAACTATGCCCGTTGCATGTGGAATTACAATAAGACGTGGGCACAGGTTTTCGCGGCATGACAATGCGCAATTCGATAGCCGCAGCTGTAGCCAGCGCCAAAGGAAAAATTGCTCTCTTAATTTTCATTCTTCTCAGTAAATTAGTTCACCGCCTTCGTTCCCGGTGCCCACGCAATAAACCATTCAACCGTGTATAACCACTGCCGGGAGCAAGACCGCCACCTAGGAACGAATGAGAAATAACACGGAAAAAAGAACTTGATCAAAACAGGAACGATCTGTGTGTGTTGCCAGTATGAGGACAGTTTAACAGGGTTTCAAGATCTTTCAAGGCTCCCTGTGGCATGCCATGATGCAACATTCATTTTCATCTGTGCAAAGGTAACACATGCACTGAACCGTCAAGCAGCCGTTGCTTGGGTTATACTTTTATTCGCGATTGATTTTTATTTGATATAGGACGGAAGTCTACGAGTTGTTTTTATTTCAAATTTTGATTAAGTATTCTGAGAAACAAAGGAATCACGAGCCATGGGTCGCAATTTATGAAGTTTATAGCACACAGTGTTACATCATCATTAATTTCATCTGAGGTAGCTTCATCAACTTCATGAGCCCCTTTACTTCCTCGTAGTATTGCACACAAATATCAAGTTCTTCTATGAAGCTGATGCCTGCAATGAAATCAAGTCAGCTTATGTAAGAGTAGTCAAACAGAAGCCTGGCCCTTGCCTAAAATTTCGTCCATTTTTCTCATATATTAGTCTGGTAGTCCGACCCGGGTTTGTGATCAGTCACAGAAGCACCTGCCAGTTCACTAATTTTAAGCCCAATATTGAAGGATTTGAGGGACGATTTCAACAACAGATAGTTTTCCTAATGATTAATTTGTTTTCGTTCCTGTAACAACCACAAGAGCATGAATAATAAATTAATTAACAAGAATGATCTGATCATCAAGCCATACTAGAACTAGTCTGCTACACAGCCGTTTTTAGTGTCGTCACGCAACGTTCGTCCCCACTAGTGGGGAGGAACGTTGCGTGACGACACTGAAAACGGCTGTGTAGCAGACTATACTAGAACCGACCGGAGTGCAGAGATGTTCCTTGAGCTGAAAAATCCAAACAGGCACATGGGGTCTCTGGAAGCACTGAAACATAGTTTAAGCGATATTAAAACTGTTCCATTTAACATAAATTTACTCCTTTTCCCTAAGCTGTTGTCTTTTGTCGTATTTTATGTGAAAGTTCGTAGACATTGCCGGCCCCTCCGTGCAGTAAAATCTGGTTAATTTCCAGGCAACGCAGCATGAGTAATGCTGAAGAACGAAAGCTTCAAAAAATAGTTTTTATGTATCTGGTCTTCATTACGTAAGGTCTTTAATTAAACTACTGATTTATACTCAGGCTTCCAATATGCGGTATGTATTTGTATTGCTCGGAGCAATACAGCATTTATTATCCAAAATGCGAGCTTAACAGACGGCCGGATGCTTTCAGCTTACGGAAGAGGTTATTATTTTTTGTGAGATAAATAAAACAGTGCCATGACTCCTCACATATAGTGAAAGGGAAGTCCCGTTTTCTTACTATGGTTACCACAACGCGGAAGATGTGGAACAAGACTGGCCGGCGTGGGCATGCATTCGCGGAATCACAGTAACCGATAAATTGGTCGGAACTAATTACTTCCGCCAACGTTACTGCATGCAACTTGACATAACAACGGTTCTCGTCGAAACAGAAAAAAATAAATAAATAATTAGAGCTACCAAAGGGAAAATGGCCTTTTTGTTTTCCATTCTACGTTCAAGAATATTGGCGCACCACGTTTCCTTACCTACGCAATCCTGGGAATATTGTGTAAGCACTGATCGAGACTACCAAGACCGCCAGAATGAATGAAGAAATAACACAGAAGCAAGAATTTTCTCGGCAAAAAGGGAACGATCAGCGCGTTCCTTACGGAGCTCAGTTAGTGCCACCTAATTTTTATCATCAAGTTTCTTTTTAACGATGTTAGTTTTCTCTTTTTTTCGGCACGCCTGTTATATTGGCACGACCATTCTCTTTCGGCACGACTTTTTTTGGCAAGACTTTTTGTTTTCGGCACCATATTTTTTTTTTTTTGCGGGACTGTTTTTTTTGGGCACGACTTTTTTTTAACTCAACATTGGTAATCATATATGAAGTATCTACCTCAACATTTCAGATCACCGCTGACCTATCGCAGTTTCATTTGATCAGAAAATTCAACATCGTGGCCACAGGGTGTTTGAAATGTCATTTTTTGTTATTTCTGCTTTTAATATCATTTTCCACGTGCACGGGGGTTTTGCCTACCTAAACGCCACCTTTGAACGTCGAACGTGTGGATCTTATTGAACGCTACTTTCAGTTGGGTCTTGGCTATAGTGAGATCTTACTATTCTTGGGATCATTGCATGGCTGTTTTTTAAGTCTCCGACAACTAAGGAGGATAATGAAACAGCAAGGACTTAGCAGGCGAAGGAACCGTTCGAATCCGTAATGTTCCGTTCGTAATGCGCATGCTCTAGCCGAGTGTAGACGTACACAGGTAATAGCATTGCGCTGTGCATTACATATCGTTTGAGATAGCACATTAAAGTATTAGTGAAGTGAAGTGAAGTGAATCCTTGAGACGTTTGCAGTCTATTGAGCAAGAGTTACGTGGCACCGACTCCACCATCTTGTTTGATGAATTACGATGACCATGTGCTCCATGCCACTACAATAATATTGGTCAGCGGTGACCTGTCCTGGTCGTGCCGAAAAAACATGGCGCCGAAAACAAAAAGTCGTGCCAATGAAAACGGTCTTACCGAAAACAAAAAGTCGCGCCAAAAAAAAGTCGGCCCCAAAAAACAATTTTTCCGAAGAAAAGATTCGTGCCAGAGAAAAAGTGACGTCCTGAAAAAGAAACTTGATGATAAAATTAGGTGGCACTAACTGGGCTCCGTGTAATAGGAAGGAAGTCTACTAACGTTGTGGTCCTTTCAATTTTTGATGAAGTATTCTGAGAAACATGGAACTGAAGGAACCGCGTGCAATGAGTTGCTATTTAGTTTATAGCACAGTAGAGTGCACTGCAGGAACCTCGATATAAAGAAAGGGCCGAAGGGACTGGCAAAATTTGGTCCCTTCAACGAGGTTTCGTTATATCGAGGTTCTTTTCCGTATATTTCACTATTCCTAAGGTGAAAAAAAATAGTTCGTTATACCGAGGATTTCGTTATATAGTGGTTTGTTATATCGAGCTTCCACTGCACGCGCGTTTTGTGCTCTTCAGTTGACAGGAAAAGTCTTAGGCAAGGAGTAGAGATATGATACACTGTAGTTTCGCTGATTCAATACCAGTAAATTGTGGGTATCTTAATTTGAGTCCTCCATCTTCTCGATACTAGTTTGTTAAATCATGTATAATAATGGAAACTTTATTTGTGTTTTTGAATGTACAATTGTAAATCTCGCTACGTATAGACAATTTACAAATGCTGCTTGAGATTGAATTATTAAAAATAATAATAATAATAATAATAAAAAGCAAACAACAAAAACAAAACAAAACAAAATCAAAAAAACAATTTTTCACAAAAAATCAAAATTGCATGAAGTCTGGGCTATCCCAGTTCCTGTTTCTACAACAAAAGATGTAATATGTTGCTCTAATGGCTATATTTATCACTTTCTTGATTATATAACGTTGCTGCTTTTTGTCAATGCCAATGTCATTCATCATGTCTAAGAACGTGGAGCATTCATTGGAGAAAACGCCAAGGGAACTCATGGGGAGATTTACAAATCTCACACATCTGTAATTTCTACTCATTTCGTTGATCAAGTTCACATATTTTTCTTTCTTACGCACTGCATTGTTGTTAAGGTTGGACTCGAAACCAACTGTTAATTCTAGAACATATAGGCACTTGGACTGGATTAGGAAAAGAAGATCTGGACGATAATTTTCACATAGTCGTCCCTCGATTTATCGCCTCCTTCGAATAATCGCCCCCTTTAGACGGAAATATTTAAAATAATCATAACTATAACAAAATTGTCAAATCTGATTGGCTATCAACTGCCCTGATTTCAGCCTTAATTGGACAGTTTAATAGGACAGTACGCGCCATCAAGCGCGAGCTTAAAGGGCTTTTTTTTTCAATGCTAGCAAAACAAATGTCGAATTTCTTGTGTTTTGATGCAAAAAATAGCCTATTATATCACAAATTTTGTTAAAGTTATGATTAATTAGTAACAGAACTTCGTGTCGTCCAATTCGGTCAGTAATCATACTCGTGATTAAACAAATCGGACTCCCGCTACGTGGTCGTCCGATTTTGTTAATCACTCGTATGATTACAGACCGAATAGGACTCCACTCAGTCCTGTTACCATTACTAATCGCCTCCCTCGAATAATCGTCCCCCACCCCTCTTGCCTTCTTCTCTTTCTTTTATCCCCTCCCTGCCAAGTTAAAGTAGAGTCTGATCCAGCAAAACTGATAAGTGCCAATAGGCCATTTCCGAGTTCCTGGCCTCTGTTTCAAAACAGGGTAGGTGCTCAGCTTTTGATATGAAAATCATTTTTTTCATTCTCATGCAAATAAAACTCATTTTCACAAGAAAGGTTGTGCACCTAGCCTCATTTTGAAAGTGAGGGTTTTTGGAACTCGGAAGTGGCCTATTCAACCCTGACACCGAGGCCTTATCGACATAGCAAATTAATCAAGGAACCAAATTTGGAGCACAAAAGCCCGTATGCGATTTTTTTTTTTGTCTTAATGGGATGCTGAAACAAAATATTTAGAGCAAGACTTCCAGTGAGCAATATTAAGAAATAATCGCCTCCCTCGAATAATAGCCTTCACTCGAATAATCGCCCCCTTTTTGTGCGAAAAAAATAATAATCGCCCCCGGCTATTATTCGAGGAAATACAGTATATTAAATACAGTATGCTGATCAACACCGCAGGGCGAGTGTCATGAACGTAAGGCTCGATCCAGCAACGTAAACATTGCTAAAAAAAGTCGCGGTTTGTTGTTTTAATATTTGAGTGGTGTCGAAGTTGTGGTTACTAGTAACTCAGTGTGTTCAAGTATCCTGACAAACAACAAACAACGAACTGAGGTTCAATCCATGGCACTTTATGACGTCAACTCCTGCCTTTCGTCATCACTTTATAAGCAGCGGTTCAAAAGCCACTTCCTGAACTTCATCGAAGCACTGTACAAAATTTCAGTTCTTTTGTGAAACGTAACCAATGACTGTACCGAAAAGATGTACGGATACTTCTAAGTTAAACAGCAGCCATATTAACCAATGTTGGCTAGCGCTCCTTTCAAAAAATCCTTTGATGACTTATCTGAATAAAGTTCATTCTTCTCAGGAGTTTTGGAATCCTACTAAAGTATCTCCTCAGTGTTAGTCACTGATATGCTAAAAGACCGATATTAAGGGACCATTCAATATTCTTCTGTTCCTGTAACAACCACAGGAGCATGACGTACATTAAAGGGGCTGTGTCAAGATTGTGTGGTTCATGTTTACAATGCCAATCACACGTCCTTACTGAGAAAGGCAAAATTAGAGTTTCGTGTCAAATCAATATGTCACCCAAGCATTATATCAAACGTTACAAACAACAAAAATGAACTGTTAGGATAATGAGTTTTCAAAAACCACAATAGTAATCTGTCTTCGCTGTTCTCCAAGTTTGCCCATCCGTTTCTCCTTTTGTATTTGCTGTCTTATTTAAGCCCTTGTTTCATGTTTTGAGCAGTTATTTTCATGTTTCACTCAGTAGGGTTTTTGCGGCAGGGGCACCCAACGAGAATATAGTTCAAAACCAGTTAAACACAGCGGCATTGCTAAACGTATTCTAGTATTTCAACGGTAGATATATGAAACATTTTTAGAGGACAAAAATATGCCTCTGTTCGGATTTCCTAGCTGAAAGTCTAGTGATCCGAAAATTATAGGGATCAAAACTTACCTTTTCGAAAATTTCCGCCAGAAAAAGGGCTCCCGAAAATTCTAGGTGACCTTTTGAAGGTAAAAATCCGTTAAAATGGGCAATTATACCATTTTTTAGATGTTCGAAAACCCCAGGACAGGCAGGCAAGCAAGAAATTTTACAACAAATGATCCGAAAATTCTAGATCTCAAATCCTCCTCCGAACAGATATTTTCCAAAAATTGACGTTGGGTGCCCCAGGGTTCCCATTGTTTGAAATTTGATGAATTTCAGTCGTTATACTACTACATGAGAAATTTCTGCAATTTGATTGGCTTAGAGCAGTGGTATTTCAGCTTAATTTGAAATACCTACATGTGAAAATTACAAACCTTTTGCGGGTAGCGGTATAAACAAATAATAGCATGATTTGTACGTGATATTTGGCAAAAATACCACTCGTGATATTTCAAAATTGTCTAAAATTTCACTCGCCTAACGGCTCGTGAAATTACGTATAACAATTTCGAAATATCACTCATGGTATTTATGCCAAATATCACTACAAATCATGCTATTACCTATACTAACACAGCTCCTTTAAATCGTCTACTACCAACCTAACGATGTTCGAGTAGCTAGCTATAGATAAATTCAAAATCCAAACGTGTGGGCATAGCAACTCTGAAGCAAAAAGTTAGGAAACCGGATGTTAATTACAGTACTGAACCTAGATAACTCGAACTCGGATAACTCGAATTCACCACTAACTCGAACTAAATTTCCTTTCCCTTAAGCAAAATTTCACTAAGATTTACCTCGTTAACTCGAATTCCCCGCTAACTCGAACTGTTTTTCGTTTCCCTTCAGAGTTCGACTTACCGAGGTTCTACTGCATTATTTTTTTACTTTTTCGACTTCGAGCTCGGTGATCATTCACAGTTACTTAGAGTAATGCACGACTGTAAAGCGAGATTGCTACCCCCCTCCCCCTCGTAAAGCAAGATTGCCAAAACCCTGTGCTGTGTGAATTTGGAATCATTGCACCCACTCCTGTTCATTTAAATCAGAGTTAAGTGCAAGACTCAGTCCAATGATCGAATTAACAATAACATCAAAACACGGAAAGTAACGGTCGCGATTTAGAGAAGGAAAGGCCCAGGTCTCCTCTTTATTTTCGGGAGAAATTAACGCATTCGACCCCGGAAATTTTGCCCACAACACACGTTTTGAAGCTAATCGAGCGGTTTTCTGGTCACTATCCCGCTATAAAGCGCTAAAACTTACCATAAGGCCATTTACATGTCGTACACTTGGCGACCTTCTGATCCAGATGCAAAAATATGAATTTGAAAATTCACGTCTCGATCTAGTCTGCGTAGAACGGCGGTTTTGGTTGGGCGCAAAGTAAAGGCGAGGGCCGCTCAGTCTGAATCAAACACGGAACTTACATCCTTCAACATTCATTGGACACCAGAACTGGGTACAACAATTTAGAAGATAGTCTGCATAACAAGCGCTTTATGAGCCAAGCGAGGCGAACGTGGCATTTTTGGCTCATAAAGCGCCTATAATGCAGGCTATTTAGAAGACTGAGGCCCTTTATTGTACCTTAACTTAACACACAGCGGAAGGCGTCATGTATGTCCTCACATTGGTACCCCACACTTAGCGCTCTTTCTTTATTAGTTAATGCGAAGCTTAGAAAGGAGGGAGGACTTGCCGTAAATTCGTCACCAAATATTTTCTTTTTGTGCACGTGGAAGGAGAACGAGGTTAGGAATGGTAAATGTCATGTAAATGTAATTTGTTCACAGAAGAAGCGCTTGTCATTCAAATGCATCTTATAACAAAAGGAACTCGGAAAAAAACTCGCCGGGTTTTATAAACGTGTTTTTTCTATTGGCTGGACAATTCAGCCTGGATTTAGTCAGAACCAGGAGAGAGACGTCTGTTTCACTGATTCAGTACTCCGCAATGCTTTCGTAACAGTAAATTGGAAACAATTTATTATGAGAATTCAGTCTTCTGTGCAATTAGCAGTATCTTGATAGAAGTTTGATAATCATGTATGATAACTGATTTGGATGACCTTAAGAAAATCCTGGTCAACACCGCAATGGAAATATCAAAGCCTAAGCGACCATTCCGTTTTTACGCAAAAGCTAAAAGACGGTCGCGGTTTGTTGTCTTGAAATCCTCCTTCTGAGCAACGGAGATCTTTCATCTGGCACCTTGGGATGGCACTGGCGAGCTTCTCACTACACGGGTTTTGATTATCCAGTCATCGGGGGTGTCTGCTGAACTCCGTCTTCAACTTCGGTGCTGCAACAGAAAAGCAAACTGGTGTTAGTTGCTGAAACAGAAAGTGAGAACAGAAAACCAGGAGGGTGTTTTACTGTGTGATTTGAGAAGGACTTTAGAAGAGAAGTCTGGCGCAAATTCTGATTGAACAGCAGACTGACCACGTACCTTCCAGCCATATTCTGAATCCACTCTACTACACTGTTAATAAGATTTACAGCCAAGTTGACAGCTATTACGGCGTACTCCTGAATGACAGCTAGCACATCAGGCAACTTCTCTACGATCTTCTCCCCGAGTTTTGCAAACCAGGAAGCCACAGAGGAGAAGAAATCCGGAGCAAGTTCGTAAACCTTGTAAGCTAAGGTTGTTAAAAGTTCTTGCGCCTTGGCAAGGAGTAATGGAACGTTCTCTGATAAGAAATCCCAAACTATCACCAGGTATTTATGAACAACCGGCCACAATTTATTCCAGAGGTCTGTGACGTAGTCGCGAACAATCCCGATATACACTGGGGCCTCGGTTTCAATCTGTGCCGGAAAAAGTTGAAAAGGGTTAAAATGCCATTTCAGACTACTAGTAACAATTTGCTTCTTTTTCTTTTTCTTTTTTTTTTTTTTTTGAAGTTAATTTCATAATAGTAAGGGAATGTCTTCCGTTTGTCAGAGACTGAAAAAAGGGCTTTGTTTGTCTCCGCGAGTTAACTTCTACTATGCAACATTACTTGTAGGGGGCGAAACTAGGAACGTGACCGATTTCAAAACTTTCTGATGCGCAAACCACAATGTCCTGTTCGTCAGGGAAGTTATTTTAGTTTGTCTTAGGAAGAAACATGAACCCACAAACAAGGCTTTTCTTCATCCTATATCGTGTAATAATTATGTAGCACGTTATGTTGATTAGACGACGATTCCACGTTAAATAACCACGACATCTGGGATTTGAAAACTATTTTTCAGTTTAAAGAATCAGTACCAACTTTTACCTGCGTAACATGACGCACCTCTCAACATCTCACCTTTTCTAAAAGCTCTGGTATTTTTTTGTTAAGATAATTCCTAGCTGGTTTGGTTGTGTCCGCTATAAATGTTCCAGCAACTACAAGTTTCTCCCAGATAAAGGCAGCTGCTGGATCGGAGTATTCTCTAAATTTGTTGTAGTACGTGGGATAGTTTTTCTGTATCCAGCTGCAAACGAATAAAACATATTTCAGATAATTTATCATGATTTCGAAGGAAGCATCGTAGCCTGCGTTGCAGCTGGCTCCAGCATCTTCTAGACCATTGGTACAGTCCGTCGCAGACGTTCTATACAGCGGTTTAGAGCGTCTGCGCCTCGGGCTAGAAGCTACGAAATGCACGGCTCTGCTAAGGCTTTTAGGAGTCTCTTACAGGACACGGAGGAGCTTTGACGTGTCAATTATATGGCAACAGCAAATGAGCAAAACTATTACTACAATAAATTATAAAAATCAAAAAGTGTACAAGATAATGGCCAACCCGCTCGAAAACGCAACCCAGTGCTTTTGGGGGTATTAAAACTTAACTGTCTTAAAACTTATAGTGGAATAAAGGACAAGCAAATTCCATTGAGTCTCAGTTGAAATTGCTAACCCTGCATGGGTTATCTTAACCCAGCTTTGAACAACCCGGTCCCCGGGGCCCATTTCTCGAAAGTCCCGGTAACGTTTCGGGCCCGGAAAGCTGTTTTATGTTTGTCGTGCTGGTATTCAATATCAAAGTTTCAATAACAAATTATTGAAAATGATACAATGAAACTATCAGTTAACGAAGCAAAATTGAGCGGTTTGTGAACTAGGAACTGTTCAACTTTTCAACAGGTTTTGAGTTTAAAATTTGCCTTTGGGCTCGAAAAGTTACGGCGGCCCTTTCGAGAAACGGGCTCCAGGTCAGATTGAGTGTGAAATTTGAATTCAGAAATGAAAGCTTGAAAAGAAAACTCAGTTTTTAAATTCTTTTCGTCTACAATTTGAATACTTGATGCCCTAAAAACAATAGGGAAAATTATCCGCAAAATGCTTTTAAACAAACCCGAATGAAAATTTCACCCTGGGTTAGCGGTAATCGACCTTTCAACAACTAGGACACTGGGCAGCTGTGGAGCACGGAAAAGACGGTAACTTAAAGAAAGTCGATCTTGTCCCTGCCACTCGGAGCGAAGTACAAAGCCTGATTTAGGGCGCGTTTGATTGACCGTATTCCGGAATAGGAATACACGAATAATATCTTAAAATTCACCTATTTTGGCGTCCATATTCGTAAAATCTAGAAATACGGTGGGAATAAGAAAATCAAGATGAATGTATCATTTCAATGGTCCAAAAATTCCCAATCAAAGAGATTTGTCACATATTTCTGTATATCCTTATTCCGAAATACCATCAATCGAACGCATCTTTTAAAGAAACACCGCAAGTACCACTTGTAGTAGCTACCTGTTTGCCGTACTCAAACTCTTTGCTACATGTCCATAACCTGTCAATGCCGCTTCTTCTATGCCATAATCCTTTGCAATCTGTGCTGTTTTGCTCGCTGTTAAAGTAAATGACGGATGGACAATGGTTGTTTACCATTTACAAGCCGAGGGTAAATCGGTCTGTTAACGGTTTGGGCAAAATTCAGGACTGGTAAATTTCGGTCCGGAATCGCGTTTATCAATTGTACAAATCAGTTAAAACCTGAAGCTGGTATCAAAGATGGATTTGAAAAAACGGAATTTGAATTTCCGTCTGGAACATTTTGTCAGGAAAAACAGGACTTTTCAGTCGTTCCGCTGCTCCAGAAATATTTTTCCGCTGGAACGACCCATATAGTCCTGTTCCATTTACTTTCCAACAAGATTTTTCCGGAAACGTTTTGTACATGGTAAACAACCAATAGAGTGATTTTCGTATGACCTTGAAATGAAAGCGCGCGAACAAAACAGAAATGACAAACGAACGGAAATAGAGCGATTTGATTGGTTTATCGAACGGACAGACAAACGCGTCTGGCTTTTCATTGGTTAAGCGAACGCTCAGGTGAAAAAACTTCATGCCCGAGAACTTTCTAGAAATCAACCGATACTTCGCTTTGACGTCATACTGCAACACGATTGGCCAATCAAACAATGCCTTCTCCATATTAGGGTTTCTTTGGCGGGAAAACAAAGAGGCCATGTTTTGATCTTTTCATCCATTGGCTGATGAAACAAAGAACGAACACTTACCGAAACCTTTTTTCAAGGTCATACGAAAATCGCTCTATCAGAGTAGAAAAAGAGTTGACAAGTAGGGATCCCACAACAGTGGAGGATCCAGGGAAGGGACCCAGGGGGACCGGCCTCCTCCTTATTTGTAGACCGAAGAGCCGAAAAAAATTTTTGCCTCCCCCCCCTTACTTATCTCAGGGTCTGGATGACCGGGGCCCCCCTTGTCTAAAGGTCTGGATCCCCCACTGCATACCAATAAAAGAAAAGAAACAAAAAAAAAATTAAGGAAACCCATGATTACAAGGAAAAGATGTTAGAATAAACAGACAACAAACTAATAAAATCAGAGTACCTTTATAGCCTTTGTTTTTATAGATGTCAACAGCAATAGCTGCTACCAACAAGAACAAAATTAACTTGAAGAGTTTTCCAAAAGAAAACAAAGATCCTTTTCTCCGAGCTTTCTTTTCGTCCACAGCCTAACAAAACAAGGACAAACCACAAACAAATGTCTTACCATTGTAACGTCATAGAAAAGAACAGAGAATGAGAAAAGCTAGTGGTTAGTTCATCGTGAATGAGGATTTAAGAAGGCCGGGAGGAGTGTAATTTAATAATTAAAAGCAAAAAGTGTAATTTGGTGATTTGCATGAAAAAGTCGCATGCATGGGACGCCTTTCGCAAACGCAACCAACACCGGAAGGAATAATAGTGAATTAAGTCAGTGGAAATTAAAATAAACTAAAACCACGATAGAATAGGTAGCGAAAAGTAGTCGATATCAAAACAGACATGATTTAGGTCGTTCTACTTCTTTTCTGTTGATTTTTCCCCACTATTTTCCAAATCGATTTTCCCAGTTGCACGGGAGAAGACGCTCTTTAACATATCAACAGAGAGGAACGAAAACTAACTCGAAACAGGTGGAGTGACATAACATCGCTGGGGGACATAACCCGCAAGACACGACTATTTACCTGTGCCCCCTCCAAAACAACACCACTTAGGACCTTTTAGTTCTCGTTAAGTCAAAAACACTAATTGCCACTAATCCGTCTCCGATGATAACGCATAAATAAGTCTTATTTACTGCTTATTTTCTGTATTTTTGTGCGACACATTCACACAGGATCTCTGAAATTGCTTTATGAAGTTAAAACTGGAAGAGGGTTGCGAAGCGACGACGAATGAATTTGAACAAAAAGCTACTAGTGCGATTTTGCCACTAGGGCGTAAATTCAGGACAATTTTAGCACCAATTTGAGGGATATATTTATGAATTACATACATTACTGATGTCCATAAAAAGCCCTTCACGTTCTACAGAAAAGAACTTCAAGGATTCTCGACTCGTGAAAAAAAAAGCAAACAAACACATGTATAAATCTTGAAATATATACGTGAAAAGTAAAAAATAATTTGCAATGTTAGCACACTGCTTCTCACTGGGTTAACACAACAGGTGGTAATAAGTATTATACAAACTCACCGATCTGCTTTCTTCAGCCATCAAGTGCCGTGTTATCAATGTGGAAATGTCGCTCACTTAAAAGTTTTGTTTTCTTACTAAAGGTTATAAAGCAAGAAAACCTTGGCACTAACGCAACTTTCGTGGAAAACCCGGCAGTGCAATGAAAGCAACCCTGTTCGCAAGCTGCTTTGGATTCAAATTATCACATGCAATTCACGTTGCTTTTATTCGCGAGCCAATCATAGAAATTTATCGGATGTCAATACGTTATGATTGGCAAGTAATTCAGTGGATGCGGGATGATAGCTGGTATGACTGTATTTAACGCGTTACCATAAACAACCTGCAGAAGTGAGTCAGTTTAAAAAGACAACTTTCCACATATCTAGTGAGGTTGGCACGTTATTTGTGCCCCTTTTAACATGAATATCACTTACATTAAGTTATGCCTTACCTGACAAGCCTTCACACAGCTGCTGAGACCTATCTGATGAGAAACAAAGCATAAGGGTCCACTCAATAAAAGCTATATATCAATTATGAATTATTAAACAGTCTTCATAAACACTAACAGGTAACCAAGATGACATCTCATATAACGTACACAATGTCACACCATTTTTTTACTAGCGAAAAGGCTTCAACGCCTTTGCAGTAATCAGTGCCCAATAAAGTTTGACTAGCGTTACTATAAAAGAGCCACGCGTAAGCAGGCAAAATCTGTATCGGAAAAGCTCTGTTCAGTGAACCAATTTTAAAGACTTTCCCATCAACAAAATACAGAAAACTCACTACAGCCAATCGTCAAGTAGACCAACAACAATTTCACTATTCCGGCGACCACTTTTTGGGTTGCAAACAAACTGCTTGCTCACTATGTAGAATCCCTTACAACGATTCTCACGTTGCTTGGAGCAACGTCACATTTTGGAGTCACAATAAGTTACACCAATTGATCATGCAATAAGATTAAAGAGATATAACAACCAACAAAAGCTACTATCATCGTTTGAATTTTCCGTGCTTGGAAGTATTAAAGGTTATAATTAAGAGTGTTTTGACAGGTGTTACTGCTTCTATGGTAACCTGTTATGGGAAGAAAATGACCAAAAATACCCGAACAGGTATAAGGTTACGAACCGTTTGGCTACAAAGGCATTTCGCTACAGTGAAACCTTGGAGATTAGCTAGTTCGCTTTTTCATAATTGACGTGTTACGATGATAATCCAGCTCAATTTACTTTAAACGTGAACATTGTGATACAGTAATGAACAAAAGTGATGAGATAAGGGCTGCAAAAATTATCAGCACTAGTGCTCCACCTTATCGACGTTATCCAAAAGTTGCCTAACAATAATTTGTCGTGGAACGTTAAGAAGAACGTAGCTTATCCCTCATCACCAACACCGATAGGTCGGGGAGGAGGGGGGAGGGGGGAAGGGGATGGTGGGGAGTGAAGATGATGAAAGGTTAATTCTCAACCTTTTGGACAATGATTTTTCTTTTCAACCAAACGCATTTGTGAAGAGGAATTATCACAGTTTAGGGGGCGGATCATTAGAAAAGCTAGGGAGAAGGGGCGGGACTCGAAACTTCTTTATCCCCATAACTCTTGTAAAGGTATTATTGTAACGAAACGACGGGAGACCATGAGGGAGGAGAGGGGGGGAGGGCAACTGCGACGAGCCGCCTAATAGAAACCTACCTTTGCTTTTCCGTTTTCCAAAAGTGAGTTGTTTTTCGCTTGAAATATTTCAACGACGTTGAAGATTTTGCTCTTGAGAACCTGTAATGTGAATTATACAAAGGGGTAAATTAACGGGACTCAAAATTCAATATTACATTTCCACTACTTCCTAGAATGCAAAACAGTCGGTTTCTTTCCCTTGTGAATAAACTGCTGTTAGCGAATCAGCGCCTTCCAGAGAATGAGCGGCGTCTCTTTCCAGTCTCTCTTCGGTCGCTCAAAGACCATTTCAATGTAAGACACAGAGTCAAGGTTGTACTTACTGTGCTTAGGGAGTCCCAAGCGCTGACTAAATGATTCAACAGCAATCTGAAAGAAATACAAGCATACTTTTAATTAAACATCACGGTGAAGACATCCGACAGGCATGACTTTGATGGGAGAAAAATCAGCGAGAGGATTTGCACTCTTTTTGTAAGAATGTGTGTCATTTTCATGCCCAGGCTGGATACTGTATTCTTATCTTTCTGCCAACTTGAAATTTAAGAAGGCAACACTGTACAAACAGAATTTCCCGACACTAAGAATGCTATTATGTTCTCCACCATTACTTCCATGTACCAACTCCTCTTCCAGACTCCCATGTCGTCCTATAATACTGCACACAAAAAATAGCTCTATCATGTTTCTTTTCTCTTGCTTAATTTTATTAAAGAAAATTGTTCTTGGCATGCGTTTTTACTCCAGTGTCTCGCAACAATTGGCCTTTTTACAGCGCTAGGTCGCATCAACAAGGCTTTTCTCTTGCAAAAAGTGTTGTGTACAACTTAAGAATTTGCAATTAAGAGATGGAAATAGGATATAATAGTTCCGCTAATTTTGAGATTATAAAGTCTAAAAAGTGATATTTTAAAGCATTTTGAATAAGGAAAGAAACAACTGTATCGTTGGAAAAAGGTGCTGGGCTCCAAGCTCTGTGGTTCAGCAACTTTCGTCATAAAACCCTTAAAATTTTCCATGTATCCCAACACAAATAAAATCTTAGCCTTTTGTGCAATCACCTCTAATAAGCTTTCTGGTTTAGTTTCTCATACATATGTACTCTCTATCTCTGTCCATTGCCAGAATTGTTAAAGCTGTATCCCATCATTTTTGCATAAAGAAGGTCACAGCAAGCTGTCAAGGGTCTTTTTTAACTAAACGAGTTTGCCTTATAAACCATGGCCTCCTTTCACCCTTACTCTAATAATTATTTCTACAGTTTTGATTTGTACTAAAAATGATTAAACGTCATAAAAAAAATCATTGTTTGTACTCCAAGTTAATCCCATCGATCCTAAATCATCCATAATCTTTGGTGTGGAGCACTACACTTTCAGTATTTTCCACTTTCATCTAAGTAATATTTTGAAGGTTTCCCTCAATCTCAAGATAACTTTAAATGTTTCAAAATAATGACTCAAGCTCAGCTGGTGATGACAGTTGAACTTACCCTGATTGTGGCAAGGTTGCTGTATAGCTGGTCTCCCATTTTGTAAAGCATTCAGCATCTTTTTCTAAACACACTACCAGGCAGCTCAAAACCTACATGACAAATGATCATACCCAATTTGAAGCACTTGCCTGATCAACATACAGTTCCATTTTTCACTTGAAGCATGTACCACGAGTCCCGATTTTTCTCTGAATAAAGTGCCAGCCAAAACCAAAAGTAGAAGACAGTTCAAGCGTATCGCCAAAGAAGAAGAAATACTGAGTAGCATTTTCTAGTGTCCAAACCTGAGCTTGATTTGTAAACATTAGATACCCCTTTGAACTGAGTGGGTGACCAGTACAAAGGTGACAGCACTAATCTCTCACCTATGTGGCTAGGGGTTCAAATCCCAGAGGTGACACCACATGTGGGCGGAGCTGTTGTTGTAGCCCTTACTCCAAGAGGTTTAACTACAGGTATTATGATTTCCCCCCCTCCTCAAAACCCGATATTTCTGAATTCCGACTCGATCCGGAATGGTAGACAAAGAACCACAGTGTGGATGTGCTACCTCTAAATTGACAGTTATCTATTTATTTATTGCATGTATTATAAGAGGAACAAACATGAAATTTTTACAGTACCTCTGTTTGATATTCCAGAGGAAGATCGTTGCTAAGACGGCCAAGGAGGGGTGGAAAATACAACCTGCTTACAGATCTGGACTCAGCATGGAGTGAAAGCCTCTGAAAAGATAGTGGATGAAAAATTAAGTCTTTACTTACTTCATGAGTTTAGCATCACAACCCTAGACAATGCTTTATTAAGGAGACAACAAAGCATGGCTTTTTAAGCTTTTGAAATTTCCCTATGCCACAGCTTAACTGAGAAAGAAAGGAAAATTCCATGCTTTGCATTAAGTTTGAGAATTCAATACACGTACTTATTTCATAGTGTTGCTTGATTTCAAGATAAAGTTTCAATGAAATGAATTGCAATTATTGTAAGCTCTTTCGGTATAACCCCTGTTTAATTAAACTGAAATCTTAAGTTGTTCTCCGAGTGAAATTAAAATCCTTTTAAAACTGCACAATTTACATGCAATAAATTCACGCATTAAAGTAATTATCACAACTTGACAAAAACATCCTTTATTCTGTGACATGATGTTGCGGGGTACGTTTTATGATTCTCACAGAGCCAAGACCCCTTTTCAAGAACTTTACAGGCCCGTAGCAGGGGGAGGGGCAGGGGGGCTCGAGCCCGCCCCCCCCCCCCCAGAAATTTTCAGAGGAATTAAATTCTGCTACTTAAGTGGAATTTTTCTACTAAAATGGACAGCTGTCAATGAAAGCTAAAGTTTCAAAGTATTGTCGATCACAGTAAGATTATCTACTGTTGTTCTTCTGTGCAATTTGGAATTGTGTAAATGAACGAAATCGCATTTTTGCTCTGCCAAAAACAACCAACAGCTTTAAATATCTGCTTATTAAGCATCAAAAATAGTCAGAAGCAAAATGGATCGAAATGCACCAATTTTCCGCGAACGATATCCCAAAAAAGTTATCTATTTCGTCAAAGTCAATACAAACGGAAAATTAGAGACAAGAACAAAAGCTATTGTAGAAAATTGTAGTGATCTGACATGTACCAAGAAGTATGCTTTAACCGAGGGACCAAAGCGGGGGGGAGTTAATGTGGGCCACTTGCTCAGCCCCCCCCCCCCCCCCCCCCCGAGTCATTTTATTATTGCTACGGGCCTGCTTTACGAGGTTTTCTAAATGCCTGTGCGAACCATGGCACTAACATCCAGTTGAAATGTAAAAATACTGTTCTTTGCTTGTACTAACTATGCAGTACCTTTAATTGAGGGTATAGTAATAACAACTTCCGCTGCAAACTACAAACAAAAGAAACAAAACAAAGAAAAACAGGAGTTCTTACAAATTATACGTTATGAAGAAAGGTTTTGGTCCCCCTCAAGTCCTATACGTCAGATATACATATATATATAGGTTTAACCCTACTACAAATTACACTGATGAACCCCTGATACAATATGTTTTTGTTTGGGCAGCACTGAACCAAGCCTTGATCGTTTTCTGCTCAAGTTTTTCAGTTTTGTTGTTCAACGCGATTAACTCAAAACAAGAAGGAATCACACTGTAAATCAGGAAACAATCTACACTAGCATAGTAAAGAAAGGGCTAACAGAACAAAACTTTAAAAAGAAAACTTGATATTGCTACTCTGTATTTCTGAGGGATTGGAAAAGATAGATAAACAGTGTATTAGACCGATAACCTCTAAGGGAAAAATTCACATTTCAAGACAAAGAAATGTGCAATACAGAGGGCAATGATCTTCAACTGGTAGCGATTTTGTTACAAGTAGTTGTGGTGAGTCCTGGACTCATCTTGTGAAAAATCATGAGTCCCAATCCAGAACCATTGTAGCCCAGTTCAAAAAACAATGAGTCCCTGGGTCTTTTGTAACCACACAGCTAATCTGAAGACAGACTCCAAAACTCTGTATTACAGTTTACTGAAATAAAAATATACTCCTTCTATTGAAACGCACAAAAAAGACTAAGAAATAAGCAACAGCCAGAAGAGCAGCCACAGAAATCACACACACAGGATATTCTACATTGACAGCTTCAGGTCAATCAATTGATCTTTGCCTCCTACGGCACGCATACCACAAATAATATATTTTGCATCTTTGGGGATTTTTATGCTTCAGGGATGCAGGACAGAGGATGCAGGACGCAGGGTAACAAAATCAACTGGAAAACAAATTGTGTGAAGAATGTAAGTAAAAAGGAGTTACATTTTTCTGTTAACATTTTATGAACAACTCTATCTTTCAGTTTTGTCCCTCCAGATTTAAGCTTTCTCAAGCTTTTTTTCTCTCCTACCTCGGATTACCAGCAAGGGGTGATGATGGAAAAAATGCCACCTCCATTATAGCAAAAAAATCCTTGGCTTCCATAACTGCCCCTTGAGTACTTGTTGATTTGCAAGTGCTGCAATGAGAATAAAACACACGGCTGTCACTAAGATTTCGAGTTTCCAGGCAAACGCAATTTGTAGCAGAGGAACTAAACAGCTTGGAGGTTCTTCTGGTTCTATTGTTTCTTTTTTTCCTTGAAAGTAGCCAGGCATGCTTATAATATCTGGGAAAAATCCCCACCCTCTGGCCCTCAATGACAGCCTTAAACAAGTAAATAAAAACAAGTCAATTAGATTTCTTTTGGTCTTTCGCAAAGATAATCAGGGAGAGGGCTTATTTGGGGGTAAGGTAAGATAAGGTAAGGTAGGATAACAACTTTATTTAATGAAGGTAACACATGACAGTAAAAACTGATGAACTAGTGGCTCAAAGCAATTATTACCTTGGTTATTACCAGTACTAACTTCTATTTCTGAAATGAACAGCACTGGCACCTTCTAAACTCAACTGGAAATCTACATAGATTTCCATGGGTAGGCTACTTCATTATAATAATCTTGCTTAATTGGCAATTACAAGAAAACTAATGAATGTACTAAATGTAAGATTCACTGCCACTGGTTGCATATGTTATTATTTTGGGTTGTCAGTTACCACCTCTACTTCCCTCAGAGGGGTCGTTGCATCTAGTATAGACAGCTGCTGTTGAATCATCAAAGCTGTTTACAGGTTAGGTAGTGGTCCAGATAAGAAGGAAAGAACCAAATGCTATGAACACGTCGGAATGCAAAAAGGTGGCAACTTTACTATTGTCTCTACTACACTTCTAACTGGTATAATTAACATCAAGTTTTACGAAATCTTCGCAGTGCAGCATATATATTCATCCCTTGTTTTCCAACCAACCTCCTTATAACAAAGTCTTGTCTGAGTCTAAGTAACACAGAAATCCTACATGAGGAACATGTAAAATTGTAAACTTTTCTTGGCTATTGTTTACAACTCTAATGATTGGTCGAAATCTTTTACAGTTTGGGTAGAAAAACACCCTTCAAAAATCGAGTTTAAATACATTTTAGTTCATAAACTATATTTTACCTTAAAAGATTCTCCAAGTAAGAAATGGAATACTTTGTCAGCTGCTTGACACTTAAGTGAGGCATCATAACTTCAATCCAAACTGAAATTCAAACATATACTTATCAAACTTGTCCTTCGTATTAAGAAAAAGGACATGACTTTCAATTAAATACAGTAATTTACTAAGAATAAAAAAAGAACTTTGATGATCATATGTTCGGTTAGAGTTGTCTGATTTCAGTAAAAGCAAACCTCTCAATCCCTGTGCAAGATTCTTCTCTGGCAGCTGTCCTGCACACCACATCAATGCCAGTGCTTCACGTGTGCGAGTCTTACGCTTTTCAAGCATATCTTGTACCTACAGAGTATGCCAACATACATAAGACACATAACTCAACAACCTATTTTTCACAATCAAATTTTATAGTAACAAGTTGTTTTGAAAGCATTTCTAATGCATACACAAGAGATTTGTGCTCATCATCCGTTACACACTCTTTGATACTAAAAATCATGCAGAATGTGCCTCTTACTGTATTAAAACAACGGATAAAAATACTGACTTCATGACCAATCCCAATTTTTTGCTTACAAGCAATGCTTAGTATTCCTCATCTTGTACTATAAAGTTCAAGGGACAAATATCTGGTAAAATTTTCTCCAATCCAAAACCAGCCATGAAAAAATAAAATGTCACCAATAAACTAGTTTTGAAGATATTAACTTTGAGAAAACTAAGTATTGGATGCTTTTTTCAGAGAAGTATGTCACTGCAATGGTAACAGCTCATGCTGACACCTTGTGATGCCATTATGATCACCAAGATCACTGAGTGTGTATATGTTGTAGTTCAATTTTATCCTTGGTTTAAATTTTATTTTCTATTGTTTCGAACTCATTATCATACATTATCATACCCAAAAACAAAAGAAAATGAAATTTAAACCAGGGATAAAAATGAACCACAATACACTATACTAAATGATGATAACCAGCCACTGCCAACCAAATTTGGAAGAATTTTGTGATATATGAAAAATGATGGTAATTGCACAGCATAACAGTGCTGCCAGAAAACTGAACAGCTAATCTAGAAGACCTGAGGATGAGGTTGAGTTGTTTTGGTAGTGAGTATACAATGGTGGAACATTTCACTCATTTCACAAGGACGAAAAAGGCAAACTATTGGCTAAAAACATAGCAACAACAGCAAAAAGACAACTTGACAGAGGACATCTGCTATTTGGAGAATATTTGCAGAACTGAACAAGCCTTTATCTCCTGAACTTGCTAATAAACATGCACTATCAAAGATGGACTTAACATCGATTAGCTTGTTTTTAGACTATGAATTATTTTGAATGAATAATAAAACCATTATTAAATTCTGCTTTTATATCGTCTGAAGAATTATGGAGATCTTGGATGGTGTTATCCCGCTTGGCCAACACGCTGCTAGATCTTCATAATTCTTCAGATGATACTCAGCCTCAATGATCTAATGATGCCTCCATGGCGGAATATGGAAATTTTTGGAGCGAAACAATACTGATTATTGACAATGGGTAACTCCTTCAAGCCACCTTAGCTCTTTGTTAAAAATAAAAGGATCTTTAAGAATACATGTCAAGTCTTGACTAAGAAGTTGGTTGTACGATTTTTATCAGATTACCTCCTTCAAGTAATCCAAAGTGACCTGTGGATACTGCTGTACAATAAATTGTAACATTATCTGGTCCCCGTAGGCAGATGACCCTATAAAAAGGAATGGTCAAAAAGTGAGAGCTACATACACTGTATGATTAGAGCCCCCAGGGCATATATTGGGATCTACTGAGGATTAGAAACCCTGGCCCCGGCCCTAACTCTGACACATGTAGTCATCTGACAACAAGTGGTTAAAAATCAGATGCCAGTGGCCAGTCCTAAATAGAGATTGGGGTATCAACTACCCATGTTCTTTTAACAACTTACATGTGTGTATTGTCTAGTGTGACTGAATACACAAATCACTGTGTGATGTAGTCAAAAGCTTCAGAGCTAAAATTTTTTGGACCTTGACATTCCAGTTATCATGAAAGTATTCAATTCCAAGGTCAAGAAAGGAAGTTCATAAGCCTTTATAAATTGTAAAGAAATTATTAGTAGAGTTGTTATCATATAGCCATATTTGGGACAGTTACCAGAAACCATATCCTGTCCAGCTTCAGGACCTTTTAGTGTTCAAGATACTTATATATGTTAAGTCAAAGTTGGTTTCAGGTTAAATTTTTTTAACCTAGGTTGATTCATTCAAGTTCTTTTGTCTGTAAAATACTTTATACAGAAGTGCCATTCCATATTGATGCCAGATAAAATGCACATATATTATCAACAGCAATTCATTTATACCTTGGGGCACGGTTGTTCAAGGCAGGGTTAAGACAACCCAGGGTTAGTGTGAAATTTGAACTCAGATGTAAAAGTTTAACAAGCAAATTTAGCCCAAAAGGAAAAAAAAGTACAGTATACAACACTGGTATGCCCACACAAAATCAATTCTAGATCATGTAACATCAGGTTGTCAATATTAATGAAATGCTAATAATTTCTTAGGCACTTATTTATTTCAAATACGGCATAAAAAAGTAATGATTTTATTTGCAAGTTACTCAATACCTTTACTCAACTCCTGGACCATGTTTTCCACTGAGCGTAGATAGACAATTTTTAAGGTTGGTTCTGGACACTTTTTCAGCAAGTCAAGGAAAAATGTCTTTAAATGAACAGGGAACAAGCACATGGGGTAGTCTGAAAAGAAAAGTGAGAACATCTCAACTGTGCCTATTTCTAGGCAAGTTCCATCATTTATGCTCTTAAAGGGGCTGTGTCATGGTTCTCTAGTTCATTGCATTAAGGCCAAGTAAAAAAAATATGTTTCTTGTCCGGATTTCTATAAAAAAGAGAGCGGGCGGGCACTTTTTTTTTGGTTATTTCTGACATTTTCATCAGTTCCAATTGAAAGCTTTCTTTACACATTATTACCCTCCCCCAGGGATAAGTTGGAGTTCTTGGGTCAAATATTAATAAAATGAAGGTCAGATAGTGATTAAAGACAAGTTTGTTTTATTTTGATACATGTTTTAAACAATGTGATGCATCATACAATATATCGCAATAGGAAGGGTGGATTAAAAACGTCAATAGGACTTAATGATTTAGCAAAATCATAGCTTTGTATCAAACAAATATCTCTCTCAAAGCATTATATCAATCGTAACAAACAACATATATTCAAAACTTCATCCTCATCCTTTCACGGGTTTACAATGAACCAATTCAACGACCTGGTCACAGTTGGCTTGTTAGTTTAATTGGTAGAGCGCTGCACTGGTATCTCAGAGGTCAAGGGTTCGAATCCCGTACAAGCCTGAATTTTTTTTTCAGGCTTTCTTTTTGCAGCTGCAAAAGTTGCTTATATAACTGTGATGATCATCCTTCTTTTAATTCTTCACTCTGCAGTTTAGATATATGATTTTCATATATTCAAAACTTCAACAAAAATATACTTTGAAAAACTTTCAGGCTAACAAGTTTTCAAAACCCACAAAATACAACCTGTTTAACTTTTCTTCAAGTTTGTGCACTCGTGCCTTCTTTTATATTTGCTGTGTTATTTATATCTTCTTTTAACATTTTGAGTGGTTATTTTTTTGTTTTACTCAACTTGGTGGCCGCTCTCACCGTTTGAATTTTGTCAGATAAAATATTTATTTACTGACGCAGCTCCTTTAAGACTGTATATCTGCAATGCAAAATCACTGATCGCAGTGAAGGAGCATCACCTCTTTCAGTGAGGGAGGGAGCTCAACTAACTTTTCTTAAAAAGCGGGCCACAAGTTTGTTCCTCATTGGACAAATGATGTTCATCAAGCATTGCAGGACTAAGATTTCAAGGTTTCTGGGTTATGTTATGAGTAGGTGACGAATTCAACGGCTAGGAATTTCTTTTGCTCCAATTTCCTTTTGTTTCCTGTTTAAGTAGCCAGCCTGGATCATGCTCAGACCATAGTAGTTGGGGTTGAAAGAACTGGCCCTTAGTGACTACCGGTACCCTGCACATTGCATCATTCATACCCCTTTCCTTGAGACGACTTCAAGCTATAGTATACAAAATTTGCAAAATTATCAACAACTTTGAAAGGAGATGGGAGAAATCTCTTGAATTTTAACAGCATTTTTTCTCTAAAGTTAAATATTGGAGTAAGAAAAATGGTCAATGTTTTTAAGTGCCTCGATATCATCCATTTTACAAAAAGCCATAGCTACAGTAATGTGTATTTCCCAGTAAGACTACCTTGTGGTTTGCCGTCAAATACTGGGTCCTTCTCTGGAACATTCTTCAGCTTGTGTTGAAGATTTGTACAAATATCAGTTAACCAAATCTATAGGAAAAAGGTTTGAAATTTTTTACCATAGAAAGTTCTAAAGGTATCTATAAAACACAACTGAAGTTGTAGAACAAAAATTGAACCACAACCAACATAGAGAGTATCAATAAGTGGAATCTCTTGTTGTAGGTAAATCATTATAAACAATGTCTTTACTAAACAGCCTCCTCTATTGGACATCTTGCATTTATGGTTGTATTTTTCCTACTAACTCTGGTGCTTATTGATGTTGTGGACTATAATGTCGAGATAAGTCCTCTCTATTATCTATGGTATAAATTTATTTCTTGTATTTAATTGTTGCTATATTTAACTCTTACAATATTTAATGATATTTTTTTGTCTTTACCGTAAATGTTATTTGACATTACAACGTAATAAATTATTAGTCCTTAGTCAAGTAAGATAAAATGTGTGTACATATAAAAATATTAAATGTGTGTCTGTTTCCACAAATTAAATTTCTACCACAACTGATGCTGTTTTCAGGTAATCTAAGGGGCCAGTTGCCCCCTCCTGAGGGTGGCCAATACTTAGATGTTTGACTGTATGTCTGCATTTTTCTAGCATTTTTCATATTATTAAGTCTGGATCTAGTTGTGTTTAACTTAACAAAAATATCTCCATGGGCTCTTCAAGAAATATATAAAGCCACTAGGTTCAAATTACTAACCGAAGGGTTATTAGGGAAGGATGATTCCAGATTTGTCAATATTGCTGTCATCTCATCAAGATCAAACTGAAACATAAAGGTCAAAGTGATGTGAGAAGTGAGATCAGAGCACATTAACAGTATTCCAACAATCTCTGCTTCTCCCAGTTTTGTGACATTGAAGGAAGTAAAATACACTGTTATTGCAACACTCTAGATGAAATGCTAGTCTTCCATAAGGATACTGTTAATCCAAACATTGTGTTGTTCCAGAAAATGCGAATACACTGTAAAAGGTAGCAGAAAATTCTGTAGGGGAGGAGAGTCCTTGAATTTCAAATTTTAACAGGGAAGTATGAAGCTAACTGGAATTTCAGTATTGAGGGGGAGGGGCCGTGGTGTATAAGCCAAAATCTAACACTAAGGAAGTGTTGCAGTATGTTTCTGTTATTTTTCTAGCCAGAGTGAAAAGGTATCTTGCATTCGATTCAATTTGCATAAACTATAGTAATAAGTCTGTCTGCGAAACAATGCCGCTTTCCCCTTCTGTGTACCAGGATTTGAATACATGCCATTATTGGCACGTTAAAAATACCATTGTTGATTTGCCAATCACGATGATATGAAATTCGAAATGCACTTCCAGTAATTTACTTAGTCTATTGGGGGCCGCACAGAACAAAGATAACGGCTCTGCTTCGCAGACGTTACTAACCAAGGTCAAATTACATTGATCCACGACAAAGGCTAGTACTTGTCACACAGCTTGCAATTTAACTAACTATGCACCTTTGATAATGCCTCCTGGAGCAGTTCTTCATCTGTTTTCTGGGGTTTTGTTGAGGCAGGTTTTTTCTTGGTGCCAATGAAGCTTGTACCAGGTTTCTTCATCTCAGGAGCCTGTTCAGCAACCCTTTCAGCTAAAACTGCTGGCAACTCATCAGGAATATCTGCTGTATGTTTCACATTTCCATTACCAACTTCAGTTACAGGAACTTTAGGGTGCTTTAGAGCCTGATAAATTGTCTTGGACGCTGCTAAGGGATCTATAGAAAGAAGATGGGAAAAAATCATGGTCAGGGCTGTCTCTAAGATTTCAAGTTGCCATGCAGGTATATGAAATAAGTAGGCAGGAAATTGAACAGCTAGGAAGTTCTCTATGTTCTAATTCCTTTTGTTTCCTTTCAAAGTAGCTGGGATTCATGTTCATAGTAGCCAGGGGAAATCCCAGCCCTGGCCTTAAGTGACAGCCCTGATGGTTGAATTAGATGTTACTTACTTTGGTTCATGCTTTTATAACCAGCCGTCTTGACTATTGTAATGGTTTATTGTTTGGCTTACCAAAGGTGCAGATCGCTAAATTACAGCATGTACAAAATGTAGCAGCAAGACTTATTCTTGGCATTGGAAAGTTTTCTCACATTACACTGGCACTTTATGAGCTACACTGGCTGCCAGTTTCTTTGCATATTGACTATAAGATTTTACTTTTGACTTTTAAATGTATTTATAAATGGCCAAGCGCCAACTTATCTTAGCGATCTTATTAGTATAAAATCGAATTCATTATATAATCTTAGGTCTACTGGTAAGCTCTTATTGGACCATCCCAAGGGAAAGATGCTTACAACATTGGGAGCAAGATCATTCTCAGCCGCAGCTCCGAAACTCTGGAATGAGCTACCTGTGGAGCTTCGTCAAGCAACATCACTTGACAGTTTTAAATCTCGACTTAAAACCTATTTTTTAAAGAAGTATTTTTTATACTTTGTAACTTAGTTTATTTTATTCTCATAGTAATGTATTTTCGTTTTCTTTTAAACATAGGATTGTAAAGCGCTATTGATCAGCACATGTAAATACGTGCTATATAAATTGGTAAATTATTATTATTATTATTATTACTGCTTTGTAATTTTTCTTTTACACACTGTTTGCACCATGTCAAAATGGTATGACTCTTTTTTAACAAACTTTCATGTTGCTTAAGAACTGAGAGACATGTTTCAGAGTTTCTAAGTATATCATATCACATATCATCCTTCACAGTATTGCAGCATTCATGCCCTAGATTTGGGACTTATTATGAAGAATACAAAAAATTCAGAACAATGGTAAAAGAGACACTGTGTGCTGATCAGGGCCTTTCTGGTGTTTTGCTGACTTCCAAAGGGATAAATGAATCTTTCCCCTCCCCATCCCATTCAAGCAATGTTGTGCCACTGCTTGCAAAACATGTAAGAAATGACAAATACCCCAACTTTGAATGAACAGGGGAAGAGGGAGGTGTGTTGATTGTCTTGTTCTCTGAAATATCCCATTTGAAGACACTGTCTCAACAATTTTGTCACTGATTGTAGGTACTTAATGCTACAGAAACCAGAATAAGCTATGGCTGAGTGGGTCTGTGACTAGGTGTACCCTTTCCTGACAATAATCCTACCAAAGAGTCAATAATTTCATTTATTATGGCATAGTATCCCCAATTGCCATTGTTTCAGCAGTTTATTTACATCTTCCTTTTTTTCTACTGTCACTGCTTGGTTTTTAAATGAAAGATATCAATATTACCTCCTATTTTATTTATTAATTAAGTCATTATTTGAAAGATACAGTATTATGCCAAAGAAAGAGGGGAGAATGGAAGTATCTTCTCAAACCTCCTACAGAAAAGGAAATTGGCTCAAATTATTACGAAGCTTGAAAATCAGTGGTAAAATTAAAGAGTTTGATTGGGAAAGAGTTTGACCATAAATTATACTTACATAATTGCAATGTGTTGAATTTCAGTGAATTAATTATCCCCCCAAAATGACAGTAACAATGTGCATTTTCTTTCCAGGGCCCTTCAGCTGCTTCATCAATATTTCTAACAATCAATTAGAACTATTGTTTTATTTGTAAATCATCCAGGAATAAGGTTGGACAGAAATATAAATGTATGACTAATTTTGTTTTCAATCATAAATAATTAAGAAAGATAAATTTAGCTGCACATTTTTTTGTATACAGGGGTAGATAGCTACACAAGTTAAAATTTTAACTTATAAAAGCATGCTTTTTCCTTTTACTAATACTTACTATTACATCTTGTATATGTTGTGGTTCAATTTTATCCTTGGTTCAAATTTTATTTTTCTTTTTTTCAAACTCATTATCATATATCACCATACCCCAAAACAAAAGAAAATAAAATTTAAACCAGGGACAAAATTACAACATATATAAAGCTGATCGACCTTTGAGTTATTCTCATTAATGCTGTAAAAGTAACTGATGAGGTATACCAAGATTTTATCTCGAACTTAGGAAATATATAGTCGCAAACACATAACACAAAATAAAACGCTTACTTTAAAGCCTACTTCGAACTCACTCAGTTTTATACGATGGGAAACACACTGCACAGAGAATATCAAAGTCAAACTAATCACAAAACTCTGCTGAGTAACTTGTTGTTCCTTAAAGATAGTAATTTGTGAGCTTATCACATGATTGACACTTTGTCGAAAAAAACTTTCTACTGAAATTGTTTTATGAGCAGATTTTACTGACATCACAAATTTTGATCTCAGTCGGAAAAGTCAAAAACAAGTTGACCCAAGTCCAAAGTTGCATACGTGGCGTTACGACACATACTAAGTTAGTTTTTCGAGTATTTCCTCAAAATAATTAACAGTTAGTAAACTTACTGTTGATCTCGGCCTTAGGCATATCAGAAGCCTTAACTTTGTTCTTTTTCCCCTCATTAGGAGCCCTTTTCTTGCCACCTTTTCCTACCACTTCCCATTTTCCACTTTGACCATTGGACGCCATTTTGGATTTGTAAAACCCGTAGAGGAAGGACTCATGGGAAGGCCTCTCTTGCACGAAATATCGAATTTCCCGCCAAATTCACTCTTGATTGCGCTTCCAGCCAATCTACATCTGCAAAAGCTTTATCTTTTAGTTTTATTTTCTTCTTTCCTTGTTTTTATTTAGTGTTAGAAGAAAGAGGAAAATATATTATCTTTCATGATAACAGTAATGCTGGCTTTGTAAAGTTCTGAACTTGCCAAAAAAAGAAATCAAGATGAACCAGGCTTGAAAACTCGCACGAGACTATATTCAATCAGAGAAATAAAAGGCGAGATAGAATTATGATAGGACTGATAGCGATAAAGTTTGAAAGTGCTTGAATTCACTTTTTATATAGCGCTTTTGCTGCCCTGGTCGCCGTCGTGGCTGGGCGATCGAAGGGGCTTGGATCATGTGTGATGATGGATCGGTTTGGTGTGACTGCTCAACTGAGAGCACTACTGACAAGGCCTTTAAACGTTTTTCGCGGGGAGGTGAGCTCACTGAGCTGAGACCAACCGAAAAGCTCACCTTACTAGAAACACGATATTGAGGAAAGAAAGTGCCCTGCTTTTGTTTGCCTACTTCAGTTTGATTACATTTAAGCTATGAAAGATATTAATTAGCAGTCATAAAAAATCACAAATTGAAAACTCGGAAACTTTTAAGAACTACAAATCGAGAGTTGAGAAGGAAGTCCCTTATGATCAGCACAACACACATGGTAAACAATGCCTCGAACTCAGTAAAAAAAATACATAGATTACCAGGAACCCCTACAAAATTCTGTGCTCATTTGAATAGATATGTTGTTAGATGTCTTATGGAAAGAACTACAATAGGGATCGACATTCCGCCCCGTTGGCTGAGCGGTTGCCTAATATTTAAGGCCGATATTTTCAATATAGTTTCTTTTTGTTTTTACAGTCTGGTGATTTTCATTTTAAACCCTATTTTAAGATAAAATAATGAATAGTGATTTTATGTGCGCTCTGATTGGCTAACCAAGGTAGTCCACTACTCCAACAAGAGATTTCTTTCCATCACATGGATTTTATTTTTGCTCTGCTGAATCTTTGTGTGGTATATTTATACATATATATAATAGATATATAAACCAAAAAGATATATTGAAGGTACAAGAGATGAAAATAACCTTAATCAGGCATTCTGCTTTGAAACTGGAAGAATGAGTTTTCAAGGCTTAAACCGCAGTGTCAAAAAAAAATGTCCAGTGTCTATGACTCTTATCCGATTCTAAACGAATTTGGAAAAATTCAAAATTATGGTAGAGTTTCAATGTCCACTCATAATATTTTCCGAGACCTCTAGATTTCTTATACTGAAACACATTTACTTTTAGATGTATCGCTCCAAAGATACTGAGCGAAGCTTAATAGCGGGTCAGTCCTATGGAAAAGTCCGAAAAGTCTACCAAACGTTGAATTTACAGCAAAATTATTATTGACTTCATTTCTTTGTGGTTTCACTTAAAAACAGTAGATTACATTAGAGCTCTTAAATATTTCAACCATTCCATTTCACCGAAATAGTTTAGGAAAGTTACTTATATATTAAGTTAAATTTTCGTTCTATTACTAAAGATGGCTTTCTAGAGTGGAAGATCATCGCAGTGAAGTAAGTGAAGAGATACCGAGCTTTAAAGTGAGCTGATGAATGAATGAATGAGTGTAAAATTACAATAGACGCATCTCACGAGATAAATATTTCATTGTGTTTAATTGTGGGCAGAAACTGTCAAAAACGGGGGAAGTCACAGCTGTAGACCACTGAAGGTGTATGCATTAATTATTCTTTCTTGTTAGTGTCAAAGGAGTAAAAAACATAATGAACACAGACTTAGTTTGATACGAATTTCTGAAGTTCTGTCTTATATTATCTCTGCAAATATACGAATCTCTTTTTTATCGTATTTTTTTGCCGCGCCTGGCGATGATTAAATACGCTGCAGAACTTTTCTTTAATTTTGATTGGTTTAGTGAGTAATTGTAATGTGCAATTGATTCATTAAATTACGTAAGTTTTTCTTAAAAACAGTTTCAATTTAGCATCTCGTGATTATTTCGTCAATTCTCATCACTGTTGTTTTACAAATTAAAGCCAGTGATCACGAATTCAAAATATTCTTCCTGCTTGGGATCATCCCTAAACCAAGCCCTTTCTCATCAAATATCTGAAACATATGAAATGTTGACGTCGAAAGCGGAAATGAAACCAAGAAGTTATCAACGAGCTTGTCTTGGATATCCCCAACTAATATCAGTATGCAAAATCTTCCTTCCTTTTAATAGACCCCAAAACAGATCAGCCGAAAATATGCTAATGAGTCATTTCAAATACACTTTTAAATCTGTACATCACTATCATCCGCTTGATGCATTGACAAGCTTTCGAATGACAAATGATTACTTGAAATTAAATATTAAAATGAGAGCGCGCGAGAAATGGGGTAGGATGGGCCCAAATATTGTTTTTTTTTTTTGGTTCTGTTCTTTGTTTTTTTAATTTTTCTTTTTTTTTGTTATTTTTTGCTTACTCCTGTCGCGTGACTCACTTTCAATTCACTGTTATTTTGTCTACAAAGCGCACTGTCCGAAAACTTGCAAATAGCAGTAGAGAAAGTTGATCGTTTCTGAGAGGTAATATATATAATTGTAATGAATAAAACGTCTAAGTTTTTCGGTCCCACTGCGAAATGAACTTTCTGAAGAGGACATGTAAAACTACGCCGGAGGCGAAAGCTGAAACCCCGACAGTGTACTCAGATTAATTGTTTTACAAGACAAATGTTCAACTCAGAATTTTGAATATTTAAGATACATGATCAGACGACTCTTCCATAGTTTTTGAATTGCACTTTATCGCAAACATCGCATTTTCTTGTTTGCAGATTGATTCAGTCGAAATACCTTTCGCAAACAAGTGCTACATCGATGTTTACTTTGCAACTTTTAAATTTCACTTCAAGTGCTAAATTCAAACACAGAGCATTATGGTGAAAATGGGATGTTTTGAGTTATAAACTAGCCCTAAATTGCATATTCTATGCTTCGTAAATGGCTTCAGAGAACGGACAGCAAGTATTTAGCATATATGTTTCCGGATCTCATCCGGCAAGGTGCTCGCCTGATAGTCTCGATTTATTTTCTTCGTTTTTACGCTGCGTGCCAGTTTGATGATTTCAAAGGGCGAATTCAGCCGAAACAAAAATATTCCGTGATTTGGAAGTTTGCGTGTCCTTATTTAAACTAACCTATCGTGACGTCTGCAAGAGTATAATTGCCCTCTTCTCGGACCGGTCTATTCGACAACCACACTTAAGGTGAAATTTCGCGGTGTATTTCAATAGATTTTGAAAAGCCAACAGCGCCTCTTGGTGCATTTTAAAATACTGTCTCATTAGCTGTCATTTAGCTCGTCCCATCAACAAAGGCCGCAACAACATCCTTCACTCAATTATCCCAATTTATGCGCGATTCCTGTCAATATTGTTCGATTTCGGGACATCTGCTGTCTTGCGCTGGGATTGGGTGTTCTATAGCAAAGCCCTTCTAATGCAACAAACTTCGTCCAATGAGAACTCAGACGGTCACAGGCAATTTACTTCCATGGGCCACCAAACGAACCCATCCCTTTCAATATTCAAGCGCTGAATGTTCTGGCTCTGCGCGGATCAACTTCGGGCGTATTCCTTTCAACAATGTCGTTCGAAAGGTCTTCGTTCCGGCGCAATTTCCAGGGATGGGTTGAACTAAACTATGGCGAAAACAGCCGGACAAAGACAATTACGCGAAAAAAGTTTAACAAAATATGCAGATATTTACTTGGAGAACCCCAGATCGAAACCGATGCAAAATTTCGGTTCTGGGTCAAGTCGAAAGGATTCCGCATTGCTCACACGGAAGACAGCCAAAGCTATGGCGTTCTGTACGTTCCAGTAAAAGTTCCTCACACGAGAGTAAGTCACCTTGTTCTACAAAGGTTTTGTACTCAATATATTTGACTTAGTACGCTTTTGTTTGCTTTTGATTCTGACTGTGTTCTGTGGGATGTCTTGTGCATTTAGAGCGTGGATATGTTGTACCCATACGAAGACAAGATCGGACAATCAACTCGCTCACAGGTTGTCGAATATCGCAGAGTGGCTGTTGCGGACGATTTTTTCGATATCATAAGCAGCGTGCACATTAATGAAAGGGGAGTTCATGTTGGACAGAAAAAGACTTACAAAGCGGTGAGTTGATCAGTGTTTAAGTGTACCTATACGTAACTGAGTACATTAAGCAAGGCAAAAATGCTGTTTACGAAAACCAACTGAATGTTCCTAAAAGCTGATTCACTTCGAGCAGTGTTGAGGCATGGCGCTCAGTTGAATAAGTTCCTCACTTAACCCAGCCTAAGGTTGGCAGTGTAACTGTCATCCGTTTGGTGGGTACATTCATTTCTGTCCGAAAGCATGCGAGGGACGAGTGTCGACTAAAAATTGTTTTTCATGGCCTTTTAATTATGCGGATCAAACGAATCGATCATAGCGGCTAAACCTGCTCGCTGACGTTCAAGATAACCTATCGAACATAACAATTTCGAGCCTTATTTTACCAAAAAAAATAAAAACCAGTCCTTTCAAAGGTGATGTGAATTTTTCAGTCGGAAGCACTTGCTATAATCTTTTTAATCGAATGGGTATATTGGCTAACCCCTTGAGCAGCAAAGAAGTCCCAATAATGAATGAACGTCGAGGTATCCCAACAAAATCTTCTAGATCTGTAAGAACTTTTTTAGAACGCGTCATCATTGGCGCACTGAATTCTTCCCTAGTTTGGCGACGAAAATTCCTGGCATTGAAATTTCTTGGCATTGAAATTTCTCGCCTTTCATTTGTATAGAGAGACAAGGTTCGCGTGACTACCAGAGTAACTCGCTTAGGCCGTTTTCCATATTCAAATTAGTAAATTATTTTCATGCTAGAGCGAACAGAAGGCCACTGTATTGATTGTAAAACAATTATCTTAGCCTTTATTTATCTTATTTCTGTGTTGAGGTTTTTAAGAATCGCTAATAAGGAAAAATTTGCCTGACTGAGCGAATCCAAAGTTGGGATGTATATTCGGCGCGTTTTAAATTAGCCTCAACGTCACAAGAAAAGCGATAAGAGCGCAGAATATGAAAAATTGATGTTGTAAAATGGGCCAGGACGCAATTACGAGAGGAAAGTTTTGACAGAAAAGGTTCCCTTTTTCACCGAATATTTTTCTGTAGTTTATCACGGCCTTGGGAGAACAATCACTATAATTATTGCCACCCGCGTTATTTTAATTTTGATATGCCCTAGGTTTTGACGTTTACTTTCTTTAAAGCCGCATTAATTTCAGGTGCATTCGATAAAAAAAAAAAGAAATATACAAACAGACTTACTCTTGTTTTCACCTATTTTAATTTTCGCTTCTTTTTTTTCCCATTTGGAAGCCGTACGCATCTTTTACAGATAACTGTAGCTAAAAGCATTTGCTTTCTATCCAAAGTGAAAATTTCAACCCATTTTCGCCTAAGGTGAGGTTGTGTTGACCAGATTTGAGTGCATTTTAATTGTAATTTCTTAAAAGTTTGAAATGACGATTCAAAAAGTATTGTTTTCAGATAACAAACCTGTCTAGGCTACACTCTGACAAAGTACCGTGTTGATAGTCAACCGACTCTTGTAAAATAATTTGCAAAATTCAAAAGCAGCTGGTTTCTTCTCGCACGATGAACAGATTCGAAAAAATTTCATCAATTATAGACGCGCTAACTTTCACAGCCTACACATTCAAAATATTGACCTTTATTTACTCAACCACTGAAAACATTGAGACATTTCCCCCCGAGCCTTTAGTTTTTTTACTTATAATTTTAAACTGAATTTTTTTTCTTAAGTAATTGTATGCATCTAATTTTTGTCTCTTCACAATGCGACATTTATGGTAGTGTCGAATTATATTTTTCTAGCACTAGCTATCTTAGCCAGCAATGTGGGTATGTCTTTTTAATTCAAGTGTCACACATCCACAGAAAAGCCCATTCCAAAAACAACTGATTCTCGCAGACTATCAAATTTAGATAAAGCCTGTCGAGGCTTTTTGATTGGGTGGAGTAAGGTCGAAATCTGCGCTTTCCGACATAGAACTACTGTAAACATGCTGAAGGCAATCTTACACTTTCCTTCATTAAACTAATATGTTGAGACAATTCTACGATTTCCCTCAGAAAGTCAAATTATTATGATTTGGGTTTTTGGCAAATTACTAAACCAGAATCTAATCAATATGTCACTGTACACTCAGTAGGGTAAAATTGTCAAATTAAAGCGTAAGCATTTGTCTGCTTTTACACTAAAAAACTCAAAAAGCCATGTCCTTTACAGAGCAAGGCGTTCCAGCATTCTGGATTTGAAAGCCGCTTTTCTTGTTGTTGTACGTCTTTGAAAATTCTTGCGGGGGGTAGTTACTGGCTTTGCTAAAGCTATGTTTAGAGTCCTGAAATGGCTTAAAGTAACTAGGAGAACATTAGTCATATAAACAAAGGGTATTCCAAGAAACCAG
Organism: Porites divaricata; assembly: GCA_038088405.1. Lineage (NCBI taxonomy): Eukaryota > Metazoa > Cnidaria > Anthozoa > Scleractinia > Poritidae > Porites > Porites divaricata. Next base: position 19,220,002 of record JBBMOI010000001.1, read on the forward strand.
CAAAACTCGGACGATGATCCAAACTGAAACAGTTCAATCATAGACGGGATGAATATAATGACATGAGACCAGAATAAATACACAGTTAGCGAATAAGGTATACGACACTGTGCAAGTGACGTGATATCCCATCTAAAAGCAAAACGCATTTGAAACAGGACCGTGCTTATCATTCCACTTTTCATCCTGGGCGCTCATTTTTGCGCGGGATTCGATCCGGATAATCCCAAATTCAAGCCTTGGGGAACCGTGATTGCCAGATATTTTCTTTTCTGTTTGGCAGTTTCATGGAGCGAATTCATTGTTGCCCGGGGGCAAATTCGAGGAAGCAATATTGCTCTTTTCATCATATGACGCTTTCAATTGAAAATAGTTTCTAAGAGATCCAAGTCCATTCTAAATCTGACAGCTTCCTCACAAAATCGTTTTTGTGGAGTTTTATACGTCTGAGAAAATTCCGGTTTACCTCATTAAGGGAGCTATTGCGAAAGACATAGGGAATGTATATATTCTGCTCATCCGATCTTTGCCCATTTTCAAGATAAGTAGTTTTCAAGTACCTCATGGTATTTTCTGAAATTAACGTTGGTATGCGTTTTCTTATACTGGGAACATTGAAGTCTTTTAATTTAACATCGATAAAAAGGACTGAGAAACTTTAAAAAGTGTTCAAACTTGGGGCAAAAATAAAAGATAAAAAAGAGTGTTCTGTTAAACTGAAATTTTTGAAGAACTTCAAAAAATCTAAGATTGAGCAAGATGATAAATATAGCCCACGAAATGCTTCCGTAAACATTCCGGCTTCTTTCATTTGGTTGGACAAGTTTGCTGTAAGCTTTGTAAGACCAATGGGATCTTAGGTGGAATTAAATGTACTTCTGGCGTCGGGCCTAATATAGTCGATAAGTTTCTCTCAGTCTATAAAGGTTATAACGCTATGATATTTTTGCTTTCGGCCGCTTCATTAGGCCTAAAACAGGTTATTTTAAGCAGAGCAAAAAGACCATAAATCATTTCTTTCCAATAAACTCCCCTTATTAAGAACAGCTGTCCCGAAATAAGCTGAGGGCAAAGTAACCCCACGTTGACATTTCCATTAAATGTAAGGTAAATGTATTGACATTTTCACATAACTTTATGACCAAAAGTTGGATCAACTTATGATATCGATGACTTTAAACGGAGAAATATGAAGGTTTACATGTGAGATTGTTCAGTTAGTTTTTTATATCTAAGGCCTGCCTTCGGCCATTTAACATTTTACGTGAAAACCTTGGAGACATATTGAGTTTGCAGAGCAAATCACCAAAACAGTTATTATTGCAGAGTATATTATAAACATAAGTGAAAACAAGTCGTCTCGTTAAAATGGATCTTAGATAAAAAGCGACGCTTATCTGTTGAGGAGTATCCGACCATATAAATGTACTTGAGAAAATAGGATTTTGAAAACCGTGACTCAGAAATCCTTTAACAATTTAAGAAACGTATCTTGTTATTCTGTAAGACACGTCTTATGTCAGTAACTAAAAGAGAAACGAATGCAGAATAGCAAAATCATTATAATAAACTGACGAGTGAACCAGACACTTAGTATTCCTCTTACTTTGTTAGAATTAAACCTAGAAACTCGAATTTCTGATTACAATTTATAAACAATTTCCGTTTTTCTTTGTCCCAAAAGAAAGTTGACGCGTGCACCACCAACTTGTCGTTGTTTCACTGATATTTTTTGGCCAGTCAATAAAAATAGTCTTCAGCGTCGTCTGTTTTCAGTTCAACGGTGCTCGCAAGAAGCGGAGTTTTTGTTTTCGCTTATTCAATGTTTTTTTTTTTCATTTTCTTTCTTTTTCACAGTGGAAGAAATCAAAACTACCCATTTTAATTGCTCAAGGGGAGACGCAAGCGTAATATCCCCATCAGGGAAGTAGCTAGCTTCCAAGTAAAGGGTTCGATATTGGTTTTGCTGTGTTTTCGCTACGGCCAAACCAATCACCTCCCCGCCTTCCCTCCCCCTTCAACCCCGCATTTGCTTTAGTGCGTGCTATTTCAATTCTATCACTTCTTTTCAATTTGTCCTTTTCTAAGTCGAGCAGTAACCCCTTCATTCCACAACTGAATTAAATGCCCTTACATGAATAAAAGATCATGAAAGATTGCTTAAGTCTGATCCGCGCATTCTTTCTGTCTGTTTCAATTAAGCCATCCCGGGTCGTAGTCTATCAGCAGAAGAACGATAGGCAATGCAAAGCACTTTTCAAAGTATACCATTTTTTATTTGCAATAGTATCAGTTATTTTATGCTTCGCTCCGGCCACTTCTTCATATTCTGCTCTTAAATTTTCACCACAGTTTGGCGTCGTTGATGTCATGGCCCGGTTCACTTAAGTTCGTTTTTTTTTTTTTTTTTTTTTCCTTTTTTTCACCTTTCATTGCAATCTCGACCCCAGTGCTTACACAATATGCCTCCGCCCGTAATCGGTCATGCGCAGAAGAGCTCTGGAATCGAGATTGCTTTCATTGGTTTCCTTTGCTGCCGACTGGTCTTAAAGTTTCTGGCATAAAAACGTAATCATTGGTTAAATTTTCCTCGTCGCTGAAGAGGTCTTTTCGCTAATTAACGTGGCAAGACAACTTTGTAAATTTACTGATAGCAAAAGACAAAAACAAACAAAAAAATCAAAAAAGTGGATAAAGCAGAAATGAATTTGTGTTCTTTTAAGACATTTAGCTCAAAAAAAGTCTTCACTATCATTCATCTGTCGCCCCATGTGAGGGAAGAATCCAAGACCGTCGTGAATTCTGGATTTCACGCTGTGGACTCCGGAGCCTTGAAGGCACTGGATCAGTCAGGATTCTTTGTTAGTGGAATTTGGATTCCGAACTCCGATTGTTAGCGGGATTCCGGTGAATCCTGATTTCCTTTACATGGGGCCACATCTGGATGTCGGATGTAAGCGACAGCATCAAGCCTTAAGCCTTATGTATGTGAATATGGTTTAAGTAGAATTTGTTTACACATATAATCGTATCCGTCTTTGCTTATATGGTTTTGGCAGCTTCAATAGAAAAATACAAGTTTACCCATAATCCAATTTGCTTTCCTCTTGCTTCCCATAATTCCTTGTTGTTATAAAGTTTTGGGAGTCCCAAATTTTTATCTTGGACGTAAGTGCCCAGATTCTCGTGTCCAAACGTGTCAAGCAATGAGTGGTAAAAAAAAAAATAGAAAAGAAATTGGTGATTTGGTGGCGATTAGGTACGTTTGTTTAAGTTCTGAAAGTATACAATTAGATTCGTACTTACCTGAATCTGATATAACTTCTTCTCATAATTTATTCTCAAGATCCGAATCATTCGTTAGTCGAAACGTGACTGTTTTGAAAGCAAAATGCTCCCCGAAACGTCAAGGACACAAGAACCTTCTTTTGACAGTCTAAGTTTCATATCATACCTTTTTTGCCAAAGTTGTTTTGTGTAAAGCTTTTTGCCCACCTCATATTCAGACTTTAGCTGAAAACTGAGCTCACACTGGCTTTGGTAAATGCATGATAATCCTGCTTTTTTGTTTTTTTGTTTGTTTGTTTTTAGGTTGCAAACACATACGCATTCCTTCCGCGTGAGGCAGTATCCTACTATCTTATGAGCTGTAGTACATGCAAACAGAGAATCCAGCGGTTTAACTCAATTCTCTTGAAGCACGGCAGACCGCTCTCACCTGTGTCCGACTTGGTAAGTAGTGTGTCCGGTTTGAACCACTTTGCCGAAAGCTGCTCAATTAGGAGCTTAGGCAAAGAGCTTTTTGAGCGCTGCACCTCAACCGGATGTGATGTGCTTTCGCTGAATAAGTCCCGACGCTAACAAATTTGTATTACCAACTGTCTTTAGTCTTGTAGAGACGATTTGCGTGGGCAAAAGCCACTGGCCAAGAATGCAAAAAGTCTTTTTGCGGTTGACAAACGTCACTGAAAACGTCTTTGCTTAAGCTTTCTATAACCGACCCGGTCGGCGACAAGAGTAAAAAGTAGTCAGAACTGGGGCCTAATTTCGGCAGTTTTAAAAAGCTTCTTCGCTGATAAATAAGAGAGATTGCTATGTTTATCGTGAAAATGTGATATTTAACAAGTATCCAATTGGTCTAAAAGAATTTATGGAGCTCGGATAACTCAAAGGATCATGTATGTCTGAAAAAGGGGAAATTAAGATTCTTTGGTACTATTAGCGATTAGAAAGTGAAGCCGAACCTTGGTAGTTTACACTCAGCACAATTTCTAATTCAAAACATAGCTCCGTCCAAAGTTTTTGATCAGCTTCAGGCCAATTTTAGAAAGTACATCTTTCCTTTTAGGACGTTATGAGAGGTCGAATTGTAGCAAGTCTATTCTGTACCATGTTATTACAGGTACGGGACGTATTCACTAGGGAACACTGAGCCACAAGAAGTGTGGTACCAGCTGCTTCGTTGGCGACACGAAAGAAAAACAGTTTTAGTTTTATCAACTTAATCGGGTGATAAAGTAAATTTAGGCGGTGCTAATTTTCCATGACAGTAGAACCTCGATATAACGAATCTCTATATAACGAAGTCCTCGGTTTAACTAACGAGTTTCTTTACCCCAGTAATAGTGAAATATTTGAAAAAGAACCTCGATATAACGAAACCTCGTTTTAGTGAATCCATTATGCCAGTCCCTTGGCCTTTCGTTATATCGAGGTTCTACTGTACTAGCTCACTTGATTAAAACATTTTTTTCCTAATAGAACCGAAAATGCTGTCAAATAGGTCCCCCGATCGCAAATTTTTTCAAGAGTAGTGGCATGTGCGCATGCGTTTTGGCGCTCCTGACGCCAATAATTACTTTCAGACTGGTTTGTGTATTAAAATGCAGTCTGTGCGGCAGATCCCGATCCCTCCCTTTTTCCCATCCTCCCGATCCCCTACCCCTTTCGACGACTGCTACGCAGGCTAACTAAAGCAGAGCTGTATAGTTTTAAATTTGCAGCGCTCCAGGATTGCGTGACTGTCAACGTACACTTACTGGCCTGGTTCACACGTCCGACGTGTATGCCTGGCGGGGGGAGGGACTCAACAAACGTTTATATTGGGAGGCTCCCCCCAAGGTCCAATCCCTTACCCTGTTATATACCATTTTTCAGGCCGAAAAAGGTGCCCTTTTCGTATACCTTCTATGGACAAATGGTACCCCTTCCACATAATTTGGCCAGAAGTTGCATCTCTTTTCACTGCTATAAATGCACTTTCTTTTAAATACGAATCAATCACAAAAAAGAACGTTTTCTCGACTTTATAAAGCCATAAAATTCATCTGTTAGCCCTTTTGGACCCTTTCACAGCCCCAAATGACAGATTTCCCCACCCCTTTCATATACTTCAACTAGTGAAATCCCTATCCTTTCATGTACCTGAATCCTGAAAAAGACACCTCTTTCGGGCGGAGCCTTCCCGTATAGGCTATTATAGGGAGTATCCCCATCCCCCTTTCCCCCGGGCGCAAATGCAAACTTAAGTGTAAGTGTATGTGCAAACAGCGTTCACACATCCAACGCAAAAACAATGGAGGTGCATTTTTCTTTTTGCTGAGCTGTGCTGGCATGGAACCCATGGAACCTGTGCTTTTAACTTTCCTTTGTACTTTCGTTTGCGTTTCCTCAGTTTACACGTGCGAAATGCAAAGGCAAGCGCTATAATGCAAAAAATGATTTTTTTTTTTTCGATTTTCTTTGGCGTCGGCAATTGAGCTTGCGTCTGCATTTACGTTACTTGGTGTAGTTCACACGTGTATTTCCTTGGGTTTGCATTTTGTGAATTGCATTTGAGTCATAGTTGTGAACCAGACATTAAACTCATATCATGTCGTATCGAGATCTATTGAAGATCAAAGAGTTATTACCCTAGCGCCATTTTTTGTGGAAAGTGCGTACAAAAAGTATACAAAATGTGCTATGAACGTTTACCTCCCTATCCTTGAAGATCATAGCCAAAATGAGTGTCAAACTGCCGTCCATGGCTGCCACTGGCCGCGTGATAGTGCTGTGCGCATGGGCAGCTCAGCTCAGTTGGGAGAGCGCTGGTCTGCTGAGCGGAAAGCCGCGGGTTAAAAACCAGGTCGGACCAATACTCAGGGTCTTCAAATAATTGAGAAGAAAGTGCTGCATTTGTCGCGATATCTGTAAAATGTTAGACTTTCTAGTCTTCTCGGATAAGGACGACAAACTGTAGGACCCTTCTCACAGCTCTTTTACTTAACTGAACCCACAACACTATTCGAAAAGAGTAAGGGGCGTAGAGCCCGTTGGCCGTGTAGCCAACCTTTCCTGGGCTGGGAGGGCTATCTGTAAAGAAGAGATCTAAAGTGGGATAATCTCATGATCCTCCTTCAGATGCCGTAATGGCTACCTGTAAACAATGAATGCAAAGTACTGTCCAAGCCGTGGATCGGTTTCTGAATGTTGTACCTTTTTAGGGTTTTTTCATAGCTAAGAGTGAAGGTCCATATTGCGTACAAACTTGCACGCACGTGTTTTGTTGTCCACGATCGGGCGACAAATTCAACATTCCAGTGGACAGGTGGATCAGTTTTTAAATAAATAAACTATGGTAACCATCAATACAAAGTGTAACAAAAGATTTGAATTATACCGCCGGACTTTGTGAGGTGTCTTGGTCCTCCTTTAAAGAGATTTAAGGATGAAGTTTTGCAGGCTGGCTTTTCGCAACAGCGAACCAGAAGGCTGCTTTTGCTGGTGGTTCAGCTAACTCCAATTTCTGCTGTAGGCAGTAAGGTGACATAGGCCTGTCCCGATTGTGCTCGCAAAAAGCTGTAAAGTTGCTTACTGCAATGCCAAAAGTTGCTATTTTTCCCGGTCATCAAAATAATTGTTTAACATCGGGCAAGAAAAAAAGTTTTTCCTGTACCGGCATGCACGAAACCACAGCTAGCCCAAGCTCACTATGAGAGCCCTTTCTCTTTTTTTATAATTTATCGAAATGTGCATTAAATTTATCCTTTTTAAGCTTACCTTTGGGTTGATAAACACTCAAGAAATTCTCATAACTTGAAGTTTTCTATGAAATCGTTGATTTTTTCGGGCTTGATGTGTGCTCAGAAACCTATATTTTGATGAAAAATTGCTCAGAAAGAAAAACGTTGCTCGAGATTCCTAGAACCACAAAATTGCTCCCAACGCCAGAAGTTGAGTTGCTCAAAGCTTGGAGAGCATAATCCGGACAAACCTATAGGTCGGTGCGGAAACAAAATCTTATACTGATTTTTATTCACTGTTTTTTGCGCATTTTATAGTGACAGTTTGCCACACGGACCCAAAGTGCTGTCTGGCAAATAAGCCCGCTGGAGGCTATTCACTGACCGAGAAGTATTTTCGATAGATTAGTAAAATTGCAAACCTTAATGGTCAGTTTAGTCTCTTTAAGAGTAGTTTACTGTATTGATTATAGTTTAATTAGTTGAATGGAAGTGTTTGTTGATTATACGTTGACATTTAGACCTCGAGCGCCGAAAGGAGGGCGGCTGTACACAATGCGTACAAAGGCTAATTTAGACTTGCTACAAGTGGGGGGTGCCGGGGGGGGGGGGGGGGGGCAAAGGGCTCTTTTGAACGTCTAAGGCTGGTCAGTTAAAATTAAACACAAATATAATGTGGCTTTTATATGTGGTTTCGTCATGTAGAGGGGTAAATCATCTGCAACTCACATTTTGGCAGGAAGGATTGGGAAAATTGAAATAGTGTCGAGTATAACTTGTGTCAGGAGCCGATGAAGAATCGAGATCCTTACGTCCAAAAACTGTCGACGGTTCTTTTTCGCCATTTTGTTTTCTACGCCACGTTGTTGTAAGAGAACGTCGCTCGGTTTTAGGTTTTTGCTTGGTAACATTGTCGCTTGCAGAAACAGTTGAATGTTGTCAGTCTGAGGGAGATCTGGCCCTAGTTGCTCAAAAGGTGGATAAGGCTATCCACTGGATAAATCTCCCGCTCGGATAGTGACTTATCCGGTGGATACAGTAGCGCGCGCTATCCAACGTTAACCGGGGCCTTGGGATTAATATTACTGAAATTGAATAAAAAACGATAACACTGAGTTCTTTTCCACGCTCAATAAACATGTTTCGTGATTCTATTTGCAGGAGAGGGACTCTCCCACGTCAGATATAGTGAGTATTTAATGTGTTTTTATTAAAGATAAGAATGAATGCATAGCTGCATATCACCAGTAAAGAACAGTCGATTAAACAGCCTACTATATTCCACTTTAATTTTAGACTTCCTTTTAAAACTATTCCTTAAGGTGATTCCTTAGTAAAAGAACCTAACACAGATTGTAGATGAAACTTGGTACACTGATGTAACAAGTCAAGAAGATGATAAAAAGGTAATAAAAAGTGGTGGTCACCGTGCTCGTTTTGACGTCACAATGCCGACAAATACAGCTATTTTGGACCCTTTGACAAAAACCGCGCGCAGCCCAAAACTAGACAAAAAGGAAAGTTTTTTTAAATGATGCATGTGGTGTCGCACAGTATTTGACTTTAATGTATTGTTTATCCACTTACGTACTAGAAAAATGCCTTTTAATGCCCTTGTTTTTACTTTACGCTCCAAAGTAGAATTAAATTGGACACGCGCTATTCGACACGTGATAGCTCAATCCGTACAATTTAGCAAAATTGCCAAAAAACTGAACATAGATTTGTGCCAATTTTTCTCTCACCGAAAGGAAGCACTGTCCTTATTAAAATCATGAAATAAAAAATGGGGGTCACAGTACTCGTTTTTGCGGTAGAGCTGCAGAAAGTGCGCACCAAATGCATTTTCCTTGACTTTTGAGAGTGGACTGGGGCGAGTTTCAAAGTAGAATGTATGCGAAAGTGGGAAGAAAGTATTAAAAACTCCGTTTTTACAGAATTTACATCGAGATATCACACTTAGGACACAATGTGATAGAGAAAGCGTTTAAATGAAAATCAAAGTGAATAAGCACAAATTAAACATCCACTATCGAGGTTCTGCGTGAGGAAGTCGAACTCAGCAACACGCGTACTACTTAAGTTATGCACATTCCCACCACATTGAGTCTCACCTCGGCAAGAAACAACCGCAAGTAAAAATTGCAATAGCGTTTCTCTTCAGTCAACTTCATTTTAATAATGTTACTTCACATGCTCTTTTTTACGGAGGCCATCTTGTTATGCGCAGTAAGAGATGCGTAGTGCAAAACCAGGGAATCATCTTAATACAAACGTTTACTAGCACTGAGAACGTTGGCTAAGATTTAGGTTTTTTTATGGCAGTATTCTCTGCTGGTTGAGAAACACCCTATTGAAGGTCCTTTAGGGACAGAAGAGTATACGCGAAGGCCGGAGTTTACACATCTTTAGTATCTTAACTAGTTTGTGTGTTTTGAGAAAAGGGGCTGAAGATTCGAGACTGGGAATACCGTGAGATGTCCGTGGCCAAACAAAATTTCCTTGCCGACTTAAAAAAAGGTCACGCCCGAAGCTTCTTTGTACAAATTCGAGGGATAAGGAATCAAAAGGGCTTCGCACAACAAAGTAACTCTTTTAGTTCATAAAAGTTACAGACAAAAATTAGTTCGTTTTTCATTGGTTAAAAAAACCATTCGGTGTCAATCAAAGCTAAACAGTTTTAGTGGTCGCCAACTGAATAATTGTTTTCCCGCTCAACTGTCCGAGTAAATGCCAGAGTCTTAGGCTGCGTTCACACAGTCGTGTGTTTAGGTCAGTTCCGTTCACACGGAACCACCTTAACCCGTGCGAAAATTTAGACGAAAGCCGTTTCAAGTTCCGTGTTAGCTTAACAGAGCAAAAATTTTGAACTAGCCCCATGTCAAGGAATCCGGATTCAGCGGAATGCGGGAAATTTTTGCTTGTGAAATCCGGTATCCTAGGCTTTGGAATCTGGAATACAGCTCAATGAATCTGGAATCCCACTAACATTGGAATCCAGAATCCAAGTTCTACTGAAAAACACTGGAATCTAGTACCTGGACTGAAGGTCTTGGATTCCCTTATATGAGGCGATTGAACGGTTCCGTGTGTGAACGTCCTATCCACTCAAATTTTCCTAGTGCCGTGAGAAGATAGCCTTAGTCTATCAAGCAGCTGGGTGGCCAGTTATTTAGCCTGCGTATTAAATTAATTCGTACAACTGGATCAGCTTGTTTTGTTTTTGCTTCCAGGTACAATTAAAATTATCGATCATCGGCAAATTTAGAAAACAGATATAACCGCTGTAAATAAACCTGCGAGTCAACTAAAAAAGGCGAAATGTTGTATAGTATACGTTTTTGGAAGCCCGGTTTATAGAGATAATCCTATATAAGACACTCGAGATGTCATAGAGGCAAGTTGGGAGGCGTTTTTTTTACGCGCTTGTGTATTTGTCACACTTAATCCAACTGCCTGAAAAAATAAGACTACTCGTAGCATTCTTGTTTACTACCACGATTGTGTTTTGTTGTGGTTAGGTTCCTTTAAAAAGCGCACATACAATCCACTCACCGTCACATCGTGCCTATTATCACGGCGAAAAAATTTGCCATCAAAGACGTGCTCCCCTCTATCCCCAAGGAAGGTCAACCACGCCATTTCAAGCATCAATTGACTCGTCTCCTAGCAACCTTAAGGATCTTCAAAGTTTTCTTTCGATAGTGTCTCTCGATGGAACACAAGGGTACCGCGGCCCTAATGAACTCTGAACACTCATGCATTTATTCATACACTGAGTATAAAACAAATACGACCTCATTATTCTAGAAAACAATGTTAGCAGAAACTTTCTAATTGACCACTACAGAAAATATCATAGCATACCATAATGTTATTCGTTTGTCACCCCAAAATTTTGCATAGGCATTGTCTTCAGTTTCTCTTGGAATTTAAAATGGCCCCAAGAGAAAGTGAAAACAATGCTTATGCAAAATTTTGTGATGACAAACAAAGAGCATCATGATATGTTATGGTATTTTCTGCAGTGGTCAATTCACTGTCGATTTTTCAATTATGTGTTATTTCCATAAAATATTTGATTTGCATTTCAGAATTTCAAAACTATTGAGCAGGTTTAAAAGTGGCCGATCTCTAGGAGCGGAATCGAAGGATAATGTTTGCAGTCTGAGTCCAGTATAAAACCTATGTTATTTTTAGCTTCACTAATTTTCTCGCAATTTTAGAAATATCCTAAGGTCGGTATTTTTTTTGTCACATTTATTGGGCTTCCGAGGGGTCCGAGGGCTCCTTCAAGCGAAAGCGAGCTGTCAGCGGAAGCCTTCATGAGTACGCGTACAAGCGCTGTCGTTTTGTTATACCACGTGATAGCTTACGCTATCAGCTGCTGAGCCTGACAACAAAGGCCAAAAATTTGACGAAAATTCTGGCCCATTATTTCCCGGTGCCTCCTGGTTTTGCTGTGTTGGTTTTCGCGTTTAATCTCACGAGTTTGGACGGGTTCCGTTGGAACCCATAAAAGGTGATCTCGGCGGGAAGAGTTTTTCGACAGATTGTACTAGGTTTCGAGAACTAGAGCAAGTTATAATCGATTGGGTGCGGCGAAAGTTGAAGGTTTGTTTGTACCCCTTCGTCTCTCTGTGGCGTTGTCTCGTCCATTGAAGATGTCGACCAAAGCCCTTGCAGCCATCGCGAAGGTTAAGTCCGACCACATCCTCAAGGTAACTTTGCAAGCAGTTATTTTTACTTCAGTCTTTATTTTTAATTTTGGTTTTGTCTACTCCTTGCATTTTGTATTCGGATCAAAGCGAAAGGAAATCGACCATTACCGCGCCGGCTTTGTTGTTCGAAGGTAAGGGGGAACACAAATGAGCGTCCCTTCGACTTCCTTGAATGGCCATAGTTTCGAAAGCTTGAAGACTCATTTCTCACCGATCCGATTGCAGATCATGAGTGGAAATCACGTTTGATAACTTGTTTCATACACATAAGAGGATCGCTTCATCCAGGAAGGACCAGTTAGATTGCGTTTGCGATTTTTCGGCAGATGACACCCCTTGTCCTTTGAATCACGTAGAGGAAACAATGAGAGGCCCACGTTCTAATTCCCCAGGCAGATGGCCTCCGCTTTTGCGCTGTTTGACTCTAGGACATGTTTATCTAGGGACTAAGGTTTCTCGTTGCTGATACTTTCGCCGTTTTGAAATTTCTACGCGTGATCGGTCGTAGAATGGGAAACGTTGATATTTGGCCTGTTTTCTCCATTGAAAGATATAAAATATTCATAACCGAAATATTGCAAAACTGAGGTAATTAGTCAAGTCCTGTCTTATCTCGGTGATTTAGACGGGTTTGCTATCCTATTTTGAATGTGTCTTCGATACTTCTCCTTCTTCCGTAAATCGTAATCGCGAAGTCCTCTCGAGTTTTGATCACGTATGTGGCGTTCATGAGAGGGGGAAGTATGCAGTCATATATTTTTGCGGCATGCTAATATGTTAGGAGAAGGAGTGTAGCGGCCCTAGACTGCTGCGGCAAATAAACACACGAATTTGGAAGCGAGGCAGATGGCTCTCTATTATTTGTTTGGTACCGGGTTTCTTTAGCATGCCCATTTGGTTATTAGATTCGTGTCTTAAATTTATGGGTGTTTAATTAAACGGGTGCAAAGTCTGAGGTAGGGGTCTACATATACATTTATGATCAAGAATCTGAATTTGTGTCGGTTTTGTCTAGCTAGCCGAGCACCCCGCTATCTTTGTCGTTCTGAATAAGCATTTATAGAATGAGCATTAGGTCTGCCATTAGATGACACTGATAAACAGTCCTCTCCAGTGTAAGAAATCTACATTAGGAAAAAATTCAGTTTTGGGTTGGTCCGAGCAAGGGTGTCAACTCAAGAGATGGAGAAAAATTCAGTGAATGCCATTATGTTGACAAGGACCTTATTTGATAAAGGTTCGGTGCAGGATTAATTTGTGAAAACCACCTTTAATGCCATTTAATTTCTTTAAGTAGAAAAGTTCTGCCTATTCAGTGTATAATTTTATGGCAAAAGAAACCGTTTGGAAAGCTGGAATGATGTTTCTCTTCATGTCTGGCAGTAATTTCTACTCTCTAACTTTTCTAGGGTCAGTAGTTTAATTAATGTAAGAAAGCATTTTTTACCTTCCAAACCCAAACTGCCAAAAGTTGAAAAATCCAGTTGCACTTGTTCAAATGGCCTGTAAACGTCTTTTCTGGAAAATGAATGGCCAATGTGGTTCTTGGGAAACCTTTTTAATTTCTTCGTAACTCCAGGTGGTACAAATTACATGTATGCTTTCCATTTCCATTTTCTGCAGTAGTCAAACTTATTTCTGTGGCTACTTCAGATTCTGTAGACATATTAGTTTTATTGCAAAGCTGTACATAGCGCATGTTCAGCATTTAAAACATGTAGATCAGAGAAGTTTTTTTCAGCCCGGTTTCAGATTATGTACATTGGTAATCTGACTTAACATTCATAGGAACAGAAATGCCTGCATGAGATTTTGTTTGAAAATAGTTACCCTTAGCAACAATATGTGTGTGGCAACATTTCAGTGGTTTCAGGGCTTTAGGGAAGTAGTCCTGAAAAGGTAGTAATGGCATCAGGTCTTCTTTAACTAACTATATTAATGATCACCGGGAATTGAATCTCATTTGTGAAATGAAATTTACAGACCCACAAAATGCTTTTTAATACATCTGAAATTTTTGCAATAATAATCACTTCTCCTCTTAAAGTATCCTAATTCTGATTTAACAGAATTCTGTTAGAACCTCTAATTTGATAGGTTCTTGTTGGCCCAAAGCTCTATTGTTTCAGAGTTGGGGTTCATTGTTAGTTTTGTTTGGGTTAGGGCCATCTATTGTTTTCTAAACCAATCCTGAGAGCCATTCTTAGAGCTTCCAGTGCACCCATAGAATTAGAATTTTACAAACCAACATCCGATCATTTTAATTTGTTTAACAGGAGTCAGATGTAGAGGCATCATTCTCCAGCCATGACTCAGATGAAGATGGTGGGCCTAGTTTTGGTGCAAAGAGATTTAAAAGGGACATATCTGAAAATATGTTTGAAGAGAATGGGAACAGAAATGGAAGGAGTTCTCCCATGAATGAACATGAAATGACCAACATGTCACTGAATGGAAACCATGGCAATGATATACCCAGAGATGGTAGGTGTCTCTTTTACAAATTTGAGGGACACTGCTTATACAAGAAAAAGCTCCTGCATGCCCCCATTGTCACACAAATGTTGCATGCCTGATATCATTTAATATAGCGGGCTAACTGAATGAAGAAAAGGGAGAGGCCCTTGTGTGGGGTGGGGAGGAGGGGGGACATTGGGTACATGCACATATGTCCCTAGTCAGAAATTCAAATACATTGTTTCATTTTGCATTTTGTGGAGTTGGCCTTGTGCCTGTCAGTATTCAACCCATCGTTATGTTGTTTGTCCCTATTTCATCCAGTCAAGTGTGTCATTGTTTCGACGCCATGTCGCTTCTCTCAAATTTACTGTCACATGGCCTTAAGGGAAGCCAGTGAAATTGAACATTTATATCTAGTCTGATGTTTGTCCTTTATTCTCGGCTAAGGTTATGCAGTTTTGCTCAATAAAGTGTAAAAACCTCTACTTTGGATTTTATTTTTTTCGAAAATCCAATAAATTTAGTATATTTCCTGACCTTACAAATTTGGTGCCAGTAAGTGTTTCTCTAATCCCCCAAGTTCTACTCACAGCTTAGCCTGAGAAAACAGCTAACATTTCATGACTCCACCACTGGTGTCTCCGCAAAGTGATGTCTGAGAAGTGAGCACAGAAATTCCATACTTATGACGCATCACTACCCAGAACTGAGGAGTGCTTCTGATTAGTCGTACCGCATGGGAAATTTGCTTCAACCAATCAGAAGCACTATCCAGATCTGGGTAGTGATGCGTCATCAGTATGGAATTTCTGCGCTTGTTTCTGGGACGTCATTTCGCACAGAAACCAGTGGTGGCGTTGTGAAGTGTTTGCTGTTTTCTCAGGCTACTCACAGCTTGGACTCCTCATATTCACCTCTTTCTTTCATGGAGCCTTTAGTTCGCTTGAGTTAGGTTTTTGAGTCTCCCTGACGTATACAACTTTCAAACAGCCGATCTATTTCTAGTCTTAGGCTTTGTTTATCACTGACTTCACACTATGATGTTGACATTTCAAGGTCTAGAATGTGAAATTTGTTCATTGTAGGATAAATTTTCTTGACCACCGCTACATTTGTAGCACTAAGTTAACCAAGCATTTCCTGCTAAAATGGTCATAGAGAAAAAAACTTTGGTTGCTCATAACTCATTTGACTCAGATCACCAAACTGAAACTTCATGATTTTTTACCAGTTTCAAGCTTGTAAAAAATCACTTGTCAGTTCCTAGATTGTCACATTTGTTTCCAGTTAAGCTGTTGCAGAAGGAATGTCTTCAATAGTATCAAAGCCATTTTGCAGCCATATTTATTATTTAAAACTGCTACAGGAGAATTTAACATAATTAATAATTAATAATAATTACCGGTATGTGTTTTATTTTTCCTTTCTCTTAAAAGTTGTCTTGGGTCAAAGTGATGAAAGCTTGGCTGCAAAAGGATTGTTACCAGGTTACCAATCATATTCCACAGACCAAAAACAAGAAGTAGTCAACTATGCTAAGGAAACCACAGTACGAGAAGCCTCTCGCAAGTATAATGTGCCACGGTCAACTGTCCAAGTTTGGTGCAAACATGGTCCTCCAATGAAAAAGGAAAAACGATCCCCAGGAGGGGGTGGGCGTCGCCTAAGCTATTCCCATGAAACTGATGAGAAACTGTTGCAGTGGGTTCTAAAACAACAAGAGAAGGGGACACCAGTAACCAGAGATGCTATACAGGCTCAAGCTAGGCTGCTTGTTCGTGATGAATGCCCTGAGTTTAAAGCTTCCAGTGGGTGGGTGGAGAAGTTTCTTGCTAGGCATAATTTGACAATCACAACTAAGATGTCATCACAGAACCCAAGTGGTAAGTGGCATTTATTTCAGAATAATTTGAGATAACACTTCACTTCACCGACAGTGCTGTCATTCTTTGATAAGATTCCATTATAAGAAACTCACTGATGTCTATTCCTATTCTAAATTATAACTGTTGTAGTGGGCAAAGGACTGAAAATTATGCAGTTTTCAGTTCTCAATCAGTGGATTTTGTTACAAATAGTTATGGTGAGTCTTGGGACTCATCTTGTGAAAAATAATGAGTCCCAGTTAAAAAAAGCAGTCTGAAATTGGAAACGCCTGGGAGTTTTTGTAACCAGACAGTTGATCTGAATACAGACTCCAAAACTCTGTGTTACAGGACACTGAAATTAAAATATAGTCCTTCTATTTTATATAAAGCACAACAAAGGCTGAAAGAAAATATGCATTGTTAAACAACAGCCATAATAACTGCCACAGAAATTATACAAAGGGACCAGATATTTCTACAATACACATATTCAGATTGATCGATCAATCTTTGCGTCCTACGGGATGCATCCCATGAATTATTTTGCATCTTTGGGGTTTTTATGCTTCAGTGTCGCAGGATACAGAGGTAACAAAAACACTGCTCCATTTTTCAAGCCAGATTTTAGAACTGTGTGCATCATCATTACTGTCATCTTGTTGTCTTTTCTAAATCTGCCTTATTTTCTGTTTTTGCCAACTGGTGCCTTTACATTGTATTTCCCAAAGAAACATTAATGTAATTGCTTTCTTATAGTTGAAACTGTGCATATGGCTGCTCTTGCTAGTTTACAAAAATGTCATGCACTCCACTCAAATAACCATGAACAAATAATGCAAACTTCACGTAAGAGGATTAAAACCCCAACTGGTTGGAGAAAGCCAGTTGGCTCTTTGTAAGCATTGCAAACGATTTTAATTCGGGACCACCAAGAAACAAATCCAGCTAGAAGTCAGAGCAGTACTTAATCCTGGGACCACCAGGATTGCGAATCTGATGCGCTGGCCACTCAGCCATGCTGCCTCACCTTAAAGCATTAGAAAATGCTGGTCTTGCCATTTCCAAATTTTTCAAGAGCTGGAGAGGGTGTGAGCAGGGGGTTCATTAAGGGCCAGGCACCGGGCAAATTGACCGGCTGTGAACGTGACTTTGCCCGGCTGCTTTACATCTCAAAGAACTTCTTTTTAATACAAGGAGCGATCAAAACCAGTTTTAAGTTACAATCGTGCCCTTTCTTGATGAGTCTTAAGTGTAAAACATACTTTGCCGCGCAATTTCCACTGTATTACACGTGGCATGAAATCCCCTCGTTCGTTATGCAAGAATCGCCCCATAACACATTGCGAAAAGAACTGTGCTTCATAAACGACCACCTGAAATGTATCCCCGGACCCCCCTAGGGGGCAAGGCCCGGAAGGCCTTGCCAATTCTTTGCCCGGGTGTCAAACTCAGTTGCCCTCCTGTTCAAAACCTTAATGGACCCCCTGTGTGAGGGTGGGTTATTAGAGAGAGTCAGGGGCACCCAATGACAATTTTCGGAAAATATCTGTTCGGAAGGTGATTTGAGATCTAGAATTTTCGGAACATTTGTTGTAAAATTTGTTGCTTGCCAGCTGCCTCTCCTAGGATTTTTGAACATCTAGAAAATGGTATAATTGCCCATTTTTAAGGGATTCTCACCCTAAAAAGGTCACTTAGAATTTTTGGGAGCCCTTTTTGTGGCTGAAATTTTCGAAAGGCAAGTTTTGATCCCTATAAATTTCGGATCACTAGACTTTCAGCTAGGAAATCCAAACAGATGGAAAATTTTTAGGGGATAAAAATATGCCTACATCTACCTTTTAAATACTAAAATACGTTGAACAATGCTATGTTTAAGTGGTTTTGAACTATATTCTCATTCGCTGCCCCTAGGGAGTTTGCTCCCATACTCTAATAAAATGCTGATGTACATTTAACAACACTCCAAGCTGCAAATATTTTGGTTGCCATGGCAAGAAGGAAAAAAAACACAACCAAAGTCCTCAGGCCAATGTATATTAGCTGATCATGTGCTAAGACATAGAGCTCTAGCATTTCTATTTAGTGTTTTTGTTATTTCTGCAGACCCATTATTAATTTGCTAAGTTCCTTCTCTGTTTAATTATTTCAGAGGCAATCCCAATTTCATATGTAGTTCCAGTTTCATCCATTCCTCTTGCCAACTCTGGTGTATTAAATCATGGGTCAAATAGTCCACGTGCCACAGATGGGCGCAGTGTAACAAGTGAAGATACTCGAAGTGACAGTGGCAAGAGTGAAGAAGATGGAGAAATCTTTGATGCCACATCTCTTGCTCTTCCTGAGAACTCTGGTACAACTACCCATCAAATTATTCGGGTAAGAAGAGGAAAAGGTAGAAATGATCCTTTCTTATTTTTAGTGCCTTTTTTTGATCATGGCTGTACTCTGACAGAGCCAGGTGAACACAGCAACCTACTTTTTAATTTTGCACAAAAAGGAAATGATAGATTTTGTACAAAACATGTATCCTGGACATCCTAGGTTCATAGGTTTGTTTGTGGGTGATATTATGTCTGGTCTTCTTGTTCAACTGTCAGAAGAATTTCATCGGTGATAAGCAAATTTTTATTTCCATTAGCTGGCATTAGTATATGTATATACATGTACAAAAATGTTCTGCATTGTCTATTAATTAGGGAGCAAATAAATGGGTAACTGAACAGACAAATAGCTGTTTAGATCTTTCTCTTTCAAGGCTGTGCTATAAGAAAAATTGAAGGGAGCCCAATGCCCTATGTCTGTCGAATAAAATTTCTTGCTCACCTCAGAGTAAGGCACCTGGGGTCACTTGGGTCCCATCTGGAGGCTAGAGCACAGCTCGAGCTGTTTTTTTTTTTCATCAATTTATATTGCCCTGGCAGTAGACTTCATTATGATATAATGAACTATACTGCCATAACTGTTATATTATGAGATAAGGAGATCTAGTGGTAGTATTGACAAATTGAATGACATTGTTCCCTTACAGGAGCCACCAAACCTCAGCGAATTGATGAAACCGGTTCAAAATGCAAGTTCTCCTGCATCACTGGGACTGAAAGATGAGGATGATGATGATGCAGAAGCTGAAGATGGTGAAGGCGAGGGAGAAAAGGTGGATCCCACTAATATCAACCCAGAAAGACTAAAGGCTTTTAATGTGAGTAGAGTGATTATACAAAGCTCAAAAAATCTTGAATTCCAGCTTGCCTTTTTGGGCAAGCAGCTCTCTTATTTTTCTTGCCTGGGTTCACTTCTTGCTCATCTTATATAGTTAAATGATTTAGTTAGAAGATGACATGCTCAGACCCTTGCCCATTGAGCAAGGGAATTTAAAAGTTACTTGCCCCAGAAGAAAATCTGCTTGTCTTGGACGACTGGATGGGACTTTTTTGAAGCCTTGTTATTACTTGTTTCATCAGTTGTAAATTTGTTAAGTGTTCTAGGTATGTGCTTGTAAGAAATCTTGTTTGAATTCTTGTGGAAAAGGGATTTTTACGAAAGTACTAGCTGCTGTGTTTAATTACTTAGTGTTTCATTTGCAAGTCCTTCCAAGTGACTAAAGATGTTTCTTTGAAAAAATATGGGGGTTAAACTGCCCTCTCCTCTAGAAATTCCTTTTTAGGTCCATACTTTCCTTTAACACCCCACTCCCCCTTGGAATTTTGAGCGAACCTTTCATTGGGTGAGGAAGAATATTTCTTGGAATCCCACTATATATGTATGGAGAGTAGTGTGGAGAGTTTATACATTTGACTCACAATAACTCAGACCCTCGCTAATTTGAACCTTGCGCTAACTCAAACCAAAGTTGATTTCCCCTGGATTTTCTCTGAATTTATCCTCTGTAACTCGAACCCTCAATAACTTGAACCTCCCACTAACTCGAAGTAATTTTTGTTTCCTCTGCGATTATTTCTATACAATTTTACCCTCAGTAACTCAAACCATGTTTTAAGCACGTGACAAGTGGGAAAAAAACATTGTACCACTATATAGAAGTCCAAAGCATTGAATTTATTTCAAAACAACCGTCTCAATTCTTTGTT
This sequence comes from Porites divaricata, assembly GCA_038088405.1. Taxonomy (NCBI): domain Eukaryota; kingdom Metazoa; phylum Cnidaria; class Anthozoa; order Scleractinia; family Poritidae; genus Porites; species Porites divaricata. The sequence goes on from JBBMOI010000001.1 coordinate 19,240,146, forward strand.
GTTACTTTTTTTGTCACTCCAGTTCAAATTCAGTTTCCATCCCTGTAAAGTGTGCATGATACTTGCATTCCCTCCTCATCTTTTAGCTTATTTGCTTACTTCTGGTTATTTGCTTTGAATTCCTGGTATCTCAAACTTTTTTCGATTTCCCTAGAGGTTCAAGTTATTGGGAGTCCATTGTATGTTGATACTGGCTCTGATCAGCTTGTCATGACAGTTCATAATTTTAACTTGATGTTAAAACCCAGTTCTCCATCACACTAAGCATTATCTTTCTTTTACAGATGTTTGTAAGATTATTTGTTGATGAAAACCTTGACAGACTTGTTCCAATCTCAAAACAACCCAAGGAGAAAATACTAGCCATCATCCAGTCATGTAACAGACAGTTTCCTGAGTTCAGGGACAGAGCTAGAAAGAGAATAAGAACATATTTGAAATCATGTCGCCGGCTTAAGAAACTCAAAGAACCCTTAAAACGAGCTGCTGATCAGATGGTAAGTAAAAAGTAAGAGAATAAGGTTAAATCAAGATATCTTTTTACAGTGAAAGATCCTATCCATGGAGAGCTCCACTGGTGTGTTGCATAAATTTTGCTACACTAGTGAAACACGCGATACATTTTTCTACATGTGTCCGTGAGCACCTTTCTAGAGATGCTGGTCCTCTCACATTTACAACCTTTTCTACAGAGCTCAGAACGTCTCTACTATGCTAAGTCAATGAAATTCCAGCTTAAGCTCAAGGAAGCTATGGATGTTAACTGACTAAATCCTGATTATGTCAACTTTAACAATTAAAGCTTTGTTTTTTTTCTACTTTTCTTCCATTGTTTAATTAAGTTTTGCTTGCAATCATAACTAACTTTGCTTGCTTCTCCAGTTTGTTATAAATTCAAACAGTTTTTCAAATGTTGTAACTTATATACATGTAGATGTGACACACATCAAAACATGTTCTAGAAAAAAACTTGTGATTCACTTACGGTAAACCTCTATTAAGCTCCCCCATCTCAAATAAGCCCCCTCTCTCTAATAAGCCCCCCCCCCCCTTTTCAGGGGAAGAAAGTTAACAAGCCCCCCTCTCTTTTAAGCCCCCCTCCCCTCCCCTAATAAATAATTATGATTATTTTCTAATAAATGATAGACTGTATTAATCAATCACGACTGTTAAACTTTGTGTGGACTGATCTGGGATGGTTTTTTTACCAACTGGAAGATCAAATTGTGTTTTATCCTTGGCTGCATGACCTCCAACTTCTTGTTACTATAAGGTTTTCCACTTTGTATTCTCCTGTTCTTTCTGAAGAACTGATACCATCGCGTTTGCTAAATTAAATAAGCCCGCCCTCTCTATTAAGTCCCCCTCAAATTTGTTTGAGATAAATATGCCCTTCGGGGGGCTTAATAGAGGATTTATGGCACTGCTTTTTCATCCAGACAAGAGAACCAACAAAGAACTCAACTCACTTGTGGCATGGACGGGACGGCTGGAACCCAGGCCACACTGATGGGAAGGGAGTGCTTTTACCATTGTGCCACCCTTAATGTTCCCCAATATGAAGTTATTTCAACCATAATGCCTTGTAACTCACTAATCAGAGCCAGAAGGAGGCACAATATTACTTTTGGAAATTACCCAACATGAATCATTTTAATGTGAAAGTAAGAAAAAAGGTGGAAGAAAAACTAAGAGCAACCCCCTTGCTTCCTCCACTGTCTTTCCAAGTAGGAATACAGTAATTTAGATGGACAGAGATCATCCCTGGATATGTAAGAGGTGTAATTTAGTGACGTCCCATCGCGAGTGTTCATGTTTCATCGTCCACTTTATCCTTGTCTCTGTAGAGTTCCAATCCAAATATGTCAGCAGCTCAAATGGCTGAAGTCAATGTAAGTGTTCTTAAATAAAGTTAAATGAAATTTAGCACAGTTAACTACAAGGAGCGCCATCACATGTTGTTGGTCAACAGACAGTGTGGTGGCTCAAGTGTAGTCAGCCTTGCTTGCATCAGCTCCATGTGCTTAGTACAGTGTTTCCTGGTAGTAACTCTCTTTTTTTTAGCCTTTGGAATATTCTTTTACCCCATCAATCCCCCCTTAATTTTTCCACTTATTCTATTTAATTCTCCTTTTTATCAGAATATTTTGGCATCTGCCTGTGCTAACGAGGCAGAGAATGCAAGATATGACGGAGTTGATGGCGACATGTCAAGCAATACAGGTGCTCAACCTGTGGCTACACATTCTCCAGCTTCATCTTCCCATGCTCCAGTTAACACTGCGGCCAACTCAAGAAGTGTAGAACGACCAACAGGTCAGTTCATTTATTAATAAGAAACATATTTTGTCCATTGTTTCCTAGCCAATTGCACTGTCTAGCTGAGAAGTCAGTATGTTTTGCCCCAGGCCCAAAAAATTCCAAGGAAATAGGTCCTTTGCAGCGTGCAGTCATTGCAAAATTATGGGACACAATTTTGACAAAACCAGATGTGGAAAGAGCATAAGAAAATTAAGGTGATGGACTCATAAGACTAACTTATGATTTTATGGGCAGTCCAGTGACTTTCTCCATTGCCACACTCATATAGTATTTCCTCTGTTATTTAAACCACCACGAAATTGCACTGTTAATAGTTTCAAGCCTAAAATTGGCAGATGCCTAATTTGTTTTCTGCTCCTTTAATGTCTGCTGTTTTTTGGGTTGCATCCCATAATATTGGGTGTGAGGTAGGTCAAGCGTTAGTAAGTGTTATATGTTGCTTTCTTTTTGTGAACCCTGGCCAACACTTTAAAGGCAACTTGGTACTTGTCCCTGGAGACCAAGGGACAGGATATTAACAGCCAAAATTGTTGTATGAAAGTTTACTGGAAGAACATGAAACCCAATGATGCATTTGCTTGCTGCACCATTTCCAGAACCATTGGATTTCTCTGCTTCTGTAGTGTAACATGCAATACCATCACAGGGGTGCATGTATTAAGGTCTCAAATGTGATAAATGTCAAATTCTCCTTCTGCTACACAAGCAAATACTAGGCAATTTGAAAGGAGAATCCAGCAGGTTGTCAGAAGAAGGTGAAAAGGGAATACATCAGCACAGAATTTGACAGAATTTAATTGTTGGGGACTTTCTGTAATCATCTACCCTATGAGGAAGGTCTACATTTTCGCAGTGTGGGTTGGCGAGTGAAAAGTACTGCTACGCACTTCACTCACACTGCAAAAATGTAGCCTTTGCTCACAGGGTATAGTAATCTTCCATCATTGTGCTGATAAGCCAGCTTGATGTACTCGTTCACTCAGAAAAACTTGCCTGTTTGTGTAACTGCCCCAGAGTGATTTGTATCTGACAAATTTGAATCATTTCCAATTAAAGATTTTTGAATGATAAACTTGTGTCTGGCAAATCCTCCAAGTGCTTATACACATTTTTAGGTTACTTCTAACATAGGTCTGCGCTTACCAGTTTTCAGTCCAAAATTTTGATCAAACACAAGATTTCTCTTTCGTGGTCTGAGAGGTTTTGATTCTTGTTTAAGACAGTAAAACGGGACAAAGAAATTAAAATTTCAGTTTTGCTTTAATACTTTCAAAACCATTGCTCCACAGAATGTCAGTAGACACACACATAACGCATAAGGGTATGGAACAATGACTTTACAATGACTGTCACAAAATCATGCAACTCAAGCGGTTCCTTCGGGAATTTTCTGTTTTACATCATCCTAACCATTTCTTACTTGCAGGTGTTCAGCATTTTGTTCAGCATTGAAACGTCATCATTACTTAACGATTCCATGTGGCCCCTGTTCAAGCAAAGCTTTTTTTTCCTGATATAATGACTGCATATTTTAACTGGAAGTACTTTCCTTTATAAACGCGCCAGCCACTAGGATGTCTCCTCAGGATTAATGACCTGTGGGCAGTGAGAGTGAAACAAAGCCAGAGTATAAACTTTGTCATAATTTTATCCTATTCCCTCCACTCTTCATAGCAATTTATTGTGTTTTTCTCAGAAAATGGTGCACCAACACTCCCCAAGCCAAAGGTGCTGACACAGTGTCAGATAAGTGCCACAGAAGTACAAGCCATAAGGCAGCTGATAGCAGGTTACAGGGAGTCGGCAGCCTTCCTGTATCGCTCAGCCGATGAGTTAGAGGCATTATTACCTCCTCTGTGAAATGATGTTACATTTCCTTGGTCAAGATTTAATGATGCAGAAATGAGATTTTAAAAAAGGTATTTAATAAGCTGTATGTAGACTGAACATTAAATTATGGTCAGAGAGAGTAAATTGAAGATGATGTCAAGTCATATTTATTAGCATTCTTTTGTTACCCTTAAATGGCTTACTTAGGCTGTGTCTTGTCATTGAAAAGCCTAAAATGGAATTTATCTTTGTTAATACATTTGTTACCCATTTTACTGTAGATTTGTACAGGGTCCCAATATTTTTTTGGGTATTTTTTTGTTCATTTTCTGGGACCTTGTAGGCTGGAGGTATTTTTCACGTTGACAGTTTTGTAGAAGTTTTCATTATAAGTCCCCAATAATAATTATATTAAGTTAAATTATATTGATATTTATTTTGCAACTTTCCATTGGTAGTGCTAAAAAATAATAAATTATGTCTTTGAATATTTAACAATTAGTCGCCGAAGGCGACGTGAATATCGGCGAATCGTCTCGGTGACTATTCGCCAATGTTCATGTCGCCTGAGGCGACTAATTGTTTTAGTATAATTACATTGATGATTATTCGAGAAAATAAAATTATTGATCAATTTCCGACCCCGAAACATCAAAAAATCTGGCTGCCATTTTGAAAACTGCTATCCTTCAATGCTATAATCACCGCGCGGTGATTATAGCGGGATAGTGCGAAGCTCCTAGCCAATCACAGCGCTCTATTTTCAATAGTCATCGATGTAATTATACTAATGCTTAATAATAATAATACTCCAAAATTGTTATTATTATGTAGAGGCAAAAATGACATCTCCCCTAATAACCGTTTGTAGAAAATGTTTGCAAATAAATGAAAGTTTACTGTGAATTTACCAATTAATATTTTCTCTTTACTGTATCATTATATTGCCTTTAGAACTGATAGGTAACACTCACAAATTTCCAGAATGTTTTAAAAGTCTCTTTTAACTCACTGTTCAATCCTAATGAACCAGTTTATGTTGCACTGATGAAGTTTGAACTTATTGTAACCTAGCTAACTTTTCAACTGCAACAAATAATGCACTGAATCGAAGGAAGGAGAATTTTGAATATGAGCGCTGGGCAAAGTCAAGCGTGGAATCATGCTATAATTTTTACAAAAAACTTGATACTCACTCTCACTCCCACTCGACTTGAGACTATGAAAAGGTCCACAGAACTACAATAGATCCTATGTGATTCTTGATGTTATGTAAAATTCTCACGTTTTATTTACAAAATTACAAAGCAATATGAAAGGAGAATTTAGCATTTTATCAAACATTGCTCAAGGCTTTTTCCAGGCAACCTTTTTTTGTTTCTTTTTCATCTCAGGTTCCACACTTCTTATATATGTATGTAACCCCCACAGTTTCCATTATTCATTCAATTTTGGTTAGCATTCGGAGCCCACCATGACCTGTAGTTAAAGTATTACACTATTGTATCGTCTCTCAATTATACTTTTTTTTTTTTACACAAAACAATTCAACAAGCTTCTGTAGGCAGTTAAGTAAACTTTATGGGCCAGTTATTTAAATGAACTTTACCCATCATTGACATTACAACGTTACAAGCATTTTTTTAATCTGGGTGACCCTAATTTCTAACCATATTTTTCTAGGAAGATTATCAAGAAAGTATACTACTGTGTTAGAAAACTGTCACTGTTTTATCTGGGTGAAAACCGTCTGTCCGAGTTGCTCAAAAGAGAGTTTTGTTAAATTTTTTAACTCTGGTTACTGTAAATCCTCCAATAAGCCCCCCCCCCCCCCCCCACCTCCCCCCTTTTTGGGGGAAAACCGTTATTAAGTCCCCCTCCTCTCTGACCTTATTTTTCACAATCGAATCAATGAAAGATGGACCAGTTGATCCGGTATGGTTTATTCACATGCTGGAAGTTTGGATATTTTTTATCTTTGGCTGCAAGACCTCCAACATCATGTGCTTAAATTAAGCTTTTCCACTTTGCATCCTAATTGTTTATGGAAAATAATACCATCTTTTTTCCACAGTGATGGTTTAAAAAAGCAGTATTTTCCCCATTTCAGTAACTCAAATAAGTCCTCTCTCAAGTACCCCCCCATCTCAAACGTGCTTGAAATAAATAAGCCCCTGCCCCCTTCCTCCCCGAGGCTTAATAGGGGATTTACAGTAGTGCTATTGGCCTTTGGTCAACTGGTGCCCAGTTGTTCAAGAAATGCTGGATTAGTTTCCATGACAACACATCCTCAGTCTTCGTCTGCACTAGGATTAGACCTGTAGATACATTGATTGGCTCTGTGAATAGCAGTCTATGTTATGTTCATTTGAATATCCGGCCTTATAAGACAGAGAATGTGCTTGCTTGACAACGATAAATGTTATGGACCTCATTTACAGAATTGACATGTTGTAGTGACTAAATGATGGGTTATGGCGTAAGAAAAGGCATATTTGCTTTAAATTCTGACATTTCTTTACCGGGTCCATCGGTGTTCTATTACCTTCACAAAATATCAATTAAAAGAGATGTTCAGGACATGTTTTTATTGAAATATGCAATGGTTGTACAAAATTATTAATATCGTTAAGTTATTCTTTGGTAAATTATCTTTGAAATGTTGTTAATGTAGAGTTCAAATGTCAATAAATTTTTTTGACAATTATAAATTGACGTTGAATTCTTTCATGGTGCACACACCAGCAGCAAAGGCTGGGGTGGGGGAGGGGGCACTCCCTTATTTGGTCTAAGCGATTATGTACAAGAAAACAGGGTATGGTTTTTAGGGCAAACAGGGCGTACAAATTTAATATTTAGCGTCTTGAACAGCATGCCTTTTCGTTACGGAAACCATTTTAAAGGCGCTGAGTGGCTACATTTGTATTACCAACAATTTTTTTCCAAAAACTTCTATTTCCGATGTTAGTTTGGAAAATTCTATAATTCCTATTCTGTATGCGAAACGAAACGAATTGGGGTCCTAAAAAAATTTTTCTTGTCCTAAACAGGGTAGCAAAATGAGCAAAGTGGCCAAGTTTTGTCTTGCACAGGGTTTGACGTCCTTGGCGGCGTACCCCGACCCAAACTTCCCTCAAGTGCTCCCCCCCCCCCCCCACCTCCCCTAGGAGCGGAGGCTACAAGAGTCCACACTCCCGTCGGGTAACGGGAAAGAGGGAGCTCTGCCATACGCATAGGGTACTTATCTTATGGAGTAAACCGGAAATTCTGGCTGGAAAATCACATCGCTTGATTTACTTTGTTTGGAAAGCTTCTGTTCAGAAAACACTGATATAGGTTGTCGACTGAGGCGATGCCTTTTTGCTACTCCTTTTAGCTGACTTGACTCTTCGTAGGGCAAATGTTTATGCATGAAATTTTCTGAAGTTTAATGGTGCGTTTTGGCTCTCCTTTGGGAAAAGTGAGTTAATGCTCGAAAGCTGAAAGATCTTCACCTCTTAGCTCCTCAGTTATTATTAGATCGCACTCACTTTTCATGACATTAATCTCCTTTGAACCCTTGTAGCCTTCGTAGCAGGCACCCGAGTACGAGCCAATGTCAGAGATCTCAGTCAATTCTAAGCTTGTAAATCCCTGCTTTTGCCCGCCTCATGTAAGGGAATGCGAATTCAGGAATTCGTTAAAGTTTTGCTTGTGGAATCCGGAATCCTAGGCTTTGGAATCTGGAATACAGCGCCCATTAACGATTGGAATCCGGAATCCAAGTTCCACTGACTAAGAATCCTGGAATCCGGAATCCAATACGTGGAATCCAGAATCCAAGATTGCCTTTTTTCCCTCACATGGGGCGACTCTTGGCGGATTTTTCGGTTGTCGTTTTCTTTGGAAAGCTGTTAATGCCCTACAATGGGAACTCACAACCTGACTGATACCTCCCCTTCCTTCAAGTGTCCGGGAAGATTGGCTTGGTTGGTATATCCAGATAGAACAAGATGAAAAATGCCCCCCTTCCCCCACCCCTTACACCTTGTTTTTCTACTGGAAGAGAGTACTTTTTGATGAGACAGTAACAGTGTGTATATTTGGGCGTGGCGGTGTGGACGCTCTTCAAATGTTTCGAGATGCTCTTCGTTCGGAGAGTTTGAGATTTTAAATTGTTAAAAAAGGGTTGCCTGAAGTCTAAGCTAAGAAATGATGTTGCCGAGCCCGTTAAAGTAGCGTATTCAATTCAAAGAGAACAGACGGCAAATTGTTGTTGCTCGAAATATCCAAAAGTCGCAACTGTTCAAGGAAAGAGATTGGGATTGAGAAGGAGTGATCCCAGTCGATGTTCTTTGCGATTCTTTAATGACTCGAAATGCCAAATTCCCAGGAGAGCCTCGATCACCCTTGTAGACCGCCTCAATTAAATTGAATTAAATTAATATTGTGTCTTGTTCCCACGGATTCCAGGGTGCTCCCCCGCTGATTCGATCCCTGCCGTTTAAAATATTTGGAAATGTGGCAAACCCCCTCTGGCAAACCATCGATCAATATATTTTTTATTAAATCTTGTAATAAACGAGTGCCAATAAGTTCTTTAATTAAATTAAAATCAAAACAAATTTTGTTTTGAATTATGATTTCCATCAAATGACAATATTGCATTGAAGGAGCTTGCAATAATGGATATTTCATGAATTTTCATTCCTATCCTTACGTCGGTTAAAATTCGTGTTTACTTTTTTTACAAGTTTCGCTACTGATATACTTCTCAAAGCCCAGCTCTGCTCAAAGCCAGTACAACAGTTTTGAATGTACTTCGGCTCTTTCTTAGTTTCTATAGTCGATTGGCGGTGACAGGAGATGTGACATTTTAGGCCCGTTTACACGACCGAAAAAATTGGAACGGCTCCGACAAAATTTGACGTGTAAACGGTTCTCGACCCGTTCCAGTTTTATCCGTTCCGTTCTCAAAAACGTCCATAGGCGGCTATGGACCCCTTTCGGAACGGACCCGATAAAAAACGGTTCCGTACCCACATTTTTGTTTTCTTTTGAACGTGTAAACGCTCGCCCTTTTTTCGGTACCGTTCTGTTACGTTTTTTCTGAAAAAAAAAAAAAAAACGAAAAAAACGCATCACAATACCCATGAGGAGGCGAAGCAGCCTTTCCACTGTGAAGTGCAATACAAGGGCTGTTAATAGGAGAACCGTAAACCTTGTTTTTCTCCTAATTTGGTACATTATCTCAGAAGCACTTCTTTGAAGAATCGCACGCGCTGTCAAACCTGAATTTCGTGTTCTCTCCTTTAGAACAAACCAGAAAAGTGCTTGTAAACCTGCATCCATGATTGTCGGAGATACGCACAGTCTACTGTATGTGTAAGCGCATATGAACAGCGAATCGAAGCAGTTTTATTTAATTATCGCGGGCTCTATCGTTACCGGTCTCGAAGAAAACAACGTGTAAACAGTCTAGTACCCGTTCCAAGGGGCTCTCAAGTACCGTGCCTTTTTCGGTCGGGCACATTACAGAATTTGTACGTGTAAACAGGAGATTTCGTCTGGAACCGGTACTTGTTTCTAACCGAGCCGTTCCTTCTATTTTAACGTGTAAACGGGCCTTTTATTTGGCACCCTACTGAGATGGCATCCTGTACAGACGTCCCCCTCCCTCACAAAAAAATCTGGAGGAGAGTCTCTTCTCACGATTTATTTCTGAGGGAGTGGGAACGTCTGTACACAGGTTACTTTCGCATCGGATCTTAGAGAATAAAAAAGGAAAAAAATCAACTGCCTTTCCACCAAACTGGGTCTGCTGCGAGCGTGCTAGCCTGCAGTGCAGGCGTATTTTGGGCAGGCGAAAGCGGCTTGTTTATGTTCGTACTGTTTCAAAATGACGCTCCCGCGAGCAAAAGAAGAAAAGTAGGCACTGCAAGTTCTACTGCAGGCTACAATCTTGGACAAAATAAATGGAAAACCTTAGCCCCCCCCTCCCCCCCAAATCAAAGATGGGAAAATGGCGCGTTTTTGCCCTTCGCGCGGCTTCATCCTTGATTTGGGGGGGGGGGGATGGGGGTTTGCTGTTCCATTTTATTTTGTCCAAGATTGTAGGTGCTTCCGTGTAAGTGCGCGCGCGCGCGCGTGAGGGGGTGCTGCAGATATGTCCTGGGGCCCATTAACTTTTCGGACCCGAAATCAAATATTCAAATCGAAAGCGCGGTTCCTGGCTAGCAAACTACTCCATTTTGTTTCGTTAAGTGATAGTTTTATCATGTTAGATGCAAAACTATTGAAACCTCTATCTTTAATGTAAACCCAAACAGCTTTACGGGCCCGTTTATTATCGGGACTTTAGAGAAACGTCACTTACTCTAAACGACACCGTAGATATCATACCCTGGGTCCCAGAGGTTATTTTTCCTTATCTAATTCCCGATAGTTCGCGGCGAAGCCTCGGGAGCTTTATCAACCTTAGGCACGGTTTATTTCCTCCTAGGTATTTCGAGAACGGACCTTTAGAGCAAGGGTATAGATATCATATCTTTAATAAATGATGCTAACCTTTTAACAAAAAACCTGACCAGGACGAAACTGTTTGAAAACTGCACCCAGAAGTCACCCTTTACGAATAAAAAAGGTAAAAAGCGATAGGTTCGAACACTAGATAGTAGGAAGCGGTGCGAAGTAAAGAAAGAGAACTGAACGCCTGGAACAGGCTAGGATGCGAGCAGAGGCTACTCGCGATATGTACTGGCGTGCGAAAGTACATATCGCCCACGCAAGGACATATCGCGAAATAGGAGGACCCTCTTCTCGTGGGGTGCTATTCCGCTGGTAGTTTCAATAGATGCTCTCCTTTGGGAATAAACGCCTACTGAATAAATTTGTATGCACCTGTTGTCAGATCCCTTAAAGAACTGGGTTCACAACAACAGGCTAGAAAGAATATAGTTCAAAACCACTCACTTAGACATAGTTGTTTTACGTATTTTAGTAAATAAACGGTAGATATAGGCATACGTTTATCAACTGAAACTTTTTCATCTGTTCGGGTTTCTTAGCTTAAAATCTAGTGATCCAAAAATTATAGGGATCAAAACTTCAGCCAGAAAAAAGGCTCCCGAAAATTCTCGGTGACCTTTTGCAGGGTAAAAATCCGTTAAAAATGGACAATTATACCATTTTTTAGATGTTCGAAAATCCTAGGAGAGGCAGGCAAGCAAGAAATTTTACAACAAAAGTTCTGAAAATTCTGGATCTCAAATCGTCTTCCACACAGATATTTTCCGAAAATTGACGTTGGGCGCCTCTCTCCTCCGCAGAGGCTCCCGCTGGGTAACCCTATAAAAATAGCAATAATCGAAAAACAGAAAGCGCAACATTAAGAGGCCTCTGCGGAGGAGAGAGCGTTGGGTGCCCCTAATAGTACTTACAAGGGACTTATATTGAAACCGCGGGTGAACAAATAGCCTTGTACTTATGTATTCTCGTGAAAAACCGTCCATCAATATGGACAGACAGTTTGTAGCCATTTCAAGTGCATTTGAATTGAGGTTGCCTTCGGCAAGAAAGCATTCGCTGACTTTGCCATGCTCTGCGATTGAAAACAAGAGGCATCATGTGGCGCTGGCTAACCACAGGCAAGATGGTAATCAATTTAACTAACCAGACGCGCTTTGTGGTCAGTCGCTTCCTTTTGAAATTAGTTCCATCCTATTGTTGATCCTTGTTCGTTCGGCCGCGCTCGACCTTTGCACCGGAAGTGGATTCAAATCCAAAACCCCACAGTCACAAGAAGAGCACGTCGCGTTCTGTTGTTTGCAATCAATAAAACAAACCAGACTCGCTTGGTGGTTAGCTCACCCCTTTTTGAAAACAGTTTCATCTCGTCTTTCGTTGTTTAATCACAGCACCGGAAGTGAATTCAGCCCCCAAAACTGTCTCCGTTGAGCAACGAGAGCACGTACCTACTTTTCTACCCTTTTGTCTTGCAACTTATTTTGCGATCAGTTGAACTAACTAGATGAGCTTTGTGGTGAGTTCGTGTTCTTTTGAAGCTAGCTTCATTTGCCTTCGATCATCCCTTTATTAACTTTAGTTTAGCCTGATCGCAGGTTTACACCTAGTCAATTATGTCTATGTTTGATCCACTGACCGGAACTGACAAAACCTTTCAGCCACAATACCAATCAAGGACATGCTCTATTTTTTTCTTCTTATTTTTGCTTTGAAACAAAAAAACAAGACAAAACAAAGAAAAAAAACAACTAAAGGTATTTTGTTGTTCGCTTGATCTTGAAACATTTCACGAATTTATCCTGCCCTAGTTTCGCTATCTAGCCATGATAGATTGCGTTACCATGTCACACATTCATTTGCGTTACTAGACTTCATTCATATGCCCTGTTGTTCATGTGGAATGTTGTGGTAGTTTCAGTGCAAATCGCCTTGTTCCGTGTTTTTAAAGTTATATTATTATATTTCCTTTATTGAGATATTCGCAAACTTTCATTCACGCAAGACCATCAGTGAAAATAAACATCCGACCTAAAGCAAACAGCTTTTCCACTGCGGAAAAAACCCTCACCACTCCCTTCCGCGTTTTATATAATTTATTTGTCTTTTGATAACAACTTTATCAGTTACCCGTTCGGAAACAAATTAACACCTACAAGCTTGCTTGATTACAAACTGACAAATCTCAAGACTTTTAGCCTGGCCGGGGTGTGAGAAATTCTGCTCTGTCTGTAGATTTCCATCGTCAGTTTGTTGTTAGAATCACCAAGGGTTTCTGCAGACATAGTTGCCAGCATCCAGATTGAAGCTCACATGGTAAGAAATTAAAATAATCGGAAACTGTTTACAGAAATAGCGGTATCACTAAACGTACACACTTGACTTGTCGCGCGAGACATCATAAATACCCGCTCAAGCAGAAACGTAAACGGCCACAGATCAACTACTGCCCACGTCATTTACAGTGATATTCTTAGCAGACAGGAAATGTGTAATTGCACAGGAATGCAACATCAGCTGTCGTTATTTTCCCACGGCCTTTCTGAAAGCGGATAACTCTTTCTCGTTCACGCGCTCGACCCAAAAATTTGACCTCTGCGTGTACCACGCACTGATTTATTTCTTAAGAATTTTCACATGCTTTGAACGAAGTAAACCCAACAGCCTGTTGGCTCTTTGAAAAATGGAAAAGAAAATATTATGAAATTATTTAACTCAACAACAATATAACTAGCTGCCTGTGAAGCACGTTTATATGGTTCGAGAACCATAAAATGTTTTAAAAATATACAGTAAATAACCCCCGCAAGGCTTATTTAACCATGTTATAATAGCTCAGCTGTTAAGGAAAAGGGATAGGAAATGTTCAGGCGTCATACTTAAACATTTTTCAGGTCTGGTTTTACCGATCAAACACTCGATAGGCGTCGATCGAAGAGTCATGCGGCGACATCCGCGAAGGCTTAACATAATCTTGCCGCACAATGTACCAAGCAACCAAGTTCATTCATTCTGAACAAAGTGGCGTTCGTGGAATTTCTCTCAGTTTACAAAGCAAGTTTAGACAATCCTGAACTTGTGATCTTTAATATCTGTTTGCTTGCCAAGCAAAGCAGTGTTTACATAGTTATTTTCCCGGGAACGGCCGAGAAACACGAGAATTCGACTCCTGAATGTTAACATTCTACATACTTTCGCAATAAAATCACACCTCAAACATTAATCAGAGGCTAATTGGCGAGAAACGTTCATCGCAAAGGGTTTTCTACTAAATACAAACAATACGCTAATCTTGGATTTAAACTTACACTAACCTAACGGATCAAATTACTGAACTTTCAATCCAAATTCATTTGCACCAAAAGCCGAAAGCGGCCAACCATGGTTTTACACAGTAAAAACGGGTATCCAGAATTCTGTCCGAAAACTTCACGCATAACATATCTAACATTCCTTTTATCTCAAAAAAATCAAGCAAAACTACAGTCCCCAAGGACTCGAAACAAAACCTACAGCTCTAATTTATGGAAATCTATACGAGTCTTTCCCGCGCTTTGATGCATTATATGCAAATTATATCCATTCATTCGAACTTTGGCAGTCAAAAAGGATCAGATCAAAGTAAAACTTATCGTCCTATAAAGAAAAGCGCCGATTTCGACAAGGAAAGCTCCTATTTTTTTTCATTATTTTTCAATCAAAAACTGCTTGGCGTTGAGACAACGCAAAAATTTATCATCTTCACTTTGAATGAATTTGGTTTACAGAGCGGAAGCGCCACTTGCTGTAATCGCACAACTAAATCGAGACGAATATTCAACCAAATTTTCTAGGATCCTACGCTTTCTTTACAAAATACATATTCTCTTAGGCTTTATATATATACATTCTTCATCTTAAGTGCTTTTGAGTAAAAGACGAGTTAATACACGTAGATTAGAGCAAACAAAAAAGTTATTTTCGCTTTTGTCCTAGTGAATAAAATCGCTCTAAAAGTTCTTCGTTTCTGTGCCGTAGTTTTTCAAGTTCTGCAAGAAGTCTTATTTCATCCTTTTTCAGTTTATCGACGTAATCCTTCGCCTTACGCAAGATAGTTACTTTAGGAGCTCTTTCATTTTCTTTGAGGTCGGGTACTTCTTCTCGAAGAACGTGAAAGCTTGTCTTGAGGTCATTCCTTCGTTTCCGCTCAAGAACATTGTGAGTTGCTCTCTTGCTAGTTTCGCTTTCTTCGTCTGATGTGCAGCTACTTTGTCGCTTTATATTGTCTTTTTTACCCTCTTTTGTAGGACTAGGAAGAGACATGGCCGCTTTCGGTTTCACAGCCACTGTTTTTAGTCGTTTTGCCGGTGGTTCATCAGTGACTTGCGGTAGACGCTTTCGCTTTGGTTTCTCAATGGTCACTACGTCTATTTCTTCTTCTATCAAACAGCAAATAAAAAGAAACCAACTAAATTACAAGTTTATCCCCAAAAATATACGATCAACGAAAAGCGAACACAGGAAACCACTATTATGAGAAAAATTATGCAAGTGAACAGGAAATAGAAGTATGGCCGTTGGATGAGTTTAATTGCAAATCTTACCTGAATCGCTAGATGTATGAGATCCGCACAAGTTTTGATGTGATTCGTTGATAGGATAGGGAAAAACTGTGGAAGGATCCACACAATCAGAGCTAACGTATTCAACTGGCGGAGGAGTCGAACAGGGAGTTTCGTACAGATCCTCGGCGTTCATACCGACACCGGCACCAAGACTTTTAAAATCCGGTAACGAACTTTCGTAGTTTGAACCATTCCACATACAGTCCTGAATGAGTTTGGACTTCAGACTGGTCAGAGAAATTTCAACAGTAGCCAGAGGTGTAGCTGAACAGCTGTCCTCGTCTAAATCCAAAATGTCCGAGACAATTTGCAAGGTGTCCGCGACAGAGCCGTAATCTCCACCGAATGAAACGATGTCAATTGGCGAGTGCCGCGGTGATCGTGATGGAGAGCGGGGAGGTGTCGGTAGCAGCTCAAACTTTTTCCAAATGTCGTGGGATGGGACTGGAGAGCTGTAGCCATCACTGGCAACTTCGTCTTTTTCCAAATGAAAGAAGTAAGTCGCGTCCGGGTCGTTTTCCAGCGCAAACGGTTTGCACAAAGATTCGACTTGAACAGCCATTCTACGAGAAACGGAAATAAGATCACACTCCAAACACTACAAATTGTTATACAATCGATATGAAAGGATTCTAATGTTATCTTTTGAAGGAGGTCTTAAAACTTTGTACTGCATCGATATCGAACTGTTAAAAATCGTCAAAAGTTTACTCGTTTAGTACTTGAAAGGGTGGAAGTAGAATTTTGTCGTTGCTCCCGAGAGGGTCATTTAAATCGGTGCGCAGTTAAACCTCTGCTGACATTGCGGAATGAATGAAAACTCTCCGGTGCAAAGCCTGAGCTTCAAGGACTCAATCAAAAGCACTCTCTGTCACTTTTACCTTCTGAAATTCTGGGGGACTGCACTGCTGCAGTTTAAGTGCCTGGAGTTTCCTCTAGAGGTCTTCCGACGGCAACTAGCCCGAATTTCTGCGGCTGAGAAAAGGAACGGGGCGTACAAGCATAGCAAATTTCAATTCTCCTGCGTAATTTTCAGGAATAGTTTAACAACACCTTGGGCCAATCAGAAAGCGTAGCTAATTAGCGTTACCTTGACAACGTCATTCCCTACGTGAGTACTTTACTCACAGAGCACTGCAAGCGTGAAATCCCTCTCTACAAAGACGTTCTCGGATAAAATTTGTTCCGCGTTCCGTGGGTTAACCTGATCTGCTGCTGTATATTGTAACAGGTTTAACCTGGACTGCATATTTCAGCTGGGTCTACAGTGTTCGAACTCTTCGGTTCATGCTAAGGTCTTGTTTGTGTTTTTAGCGGCTTAAATCCCCAGGGTCCCGAATATAAACAAAAGCAAAGCACTTTAAGAATTTTTTTCCAATCGACAGGTTGAAGGTTTCCAGTAACATTTTAGAGGTTATTTTATCATAAAACAGAGCTTTTATAGTAATGAACCCTCTCATAACAAATACCACTCTCTAAACAATTCTCAACGTTTTCACGAAAGTTACGACCGTTTCAGGTTTGAGTTTAGCCATTGAGATCAAGGATTAAAACATGACTGTCACATACTCTATCGTAATTTTCTCTCTGCAGTCGACCGGAAAGAAAGTCACGTCGCTTGATAGATAAACCAACTCTGGAAGCTTTTCAAACGACAGATCTGTTGGACTGCAGTGCTCTGAGTGATTACATTAATAGATACTAGGTGAAATGTTCTATTTCGAAAGTCTTGATGGGTTTAATGTTAAGATGAAATGCTTTTCTCGGCAATTACAAGCGGATTTAGTACAGAGAACAATGGGTGTGAAGGGGATTTAATTTAAATTGTCCCCGAATTGCTTTTGAAAGACTGTGAGCTTTTATCAAATCATTTATTCAGTCCAATTTTCATCTCAAGATGTTTTAATATATACAGTGGAATTTTTTCCGCTGATTCAGACGCCGGAAACTGCCACCCAAGGTTTCTTCCCGCGAAAGCCGTTCAAATGACTGACAGTGACATAAGTCGAAAGATTGACTGGAAAAGCCATGTTCATTTATTAAAATGGCAGTAAAGAAGGTCACTCAGGTTATCTAAACGAATTCAAAAGCAATCATCCCAAGCAAATAAACGGAACAAAAAAAATTAGCATGAGTCAGAACACTACCCCACCACAACTAACAACTAAACAAGGCATCAAAACAGTGTAATAAAAGCGAAAGTTATCTAACGCTATTACGCAATTGGTTGGTGACACATTTTATAGCATTGTTATCTCTGTTCTTTTGTGTGAGTTAGATTGTTATTTTATCACCTAAAGGCGTTCACTAGCTATGATTCTTGCAGAAGGCCACCCACCGTTCGCGGACTCCACGGTGCTGAGGAACAACGATAAGCTCCTGTTTGTATTTACACTTCAATCATCGTTGAAAAAGGCCGAAACCGCTGGTAATGGCACCTTCCTGTTCCGTGCAATTATCATATACAGCCTTGCACGAATAAAGGATAGCTTGTTTACAAGCCAAGGGTACGGTATGCAGATAATTGGTCCCAAAAGTCTTACGAAATATTTTAAATCCTGAATATTGCTCAACTACGATGAATTGTCATAGGACAAAGTACAAACCGGTTTAGAAAATATAATGAACAAACCATTCAATGGAGAAAAAAAGGAATTTTATAGAAAGCGTCTGTGTACAAATGTTATAGACGCTCTACTATTACAAAATTAGTATCATTAATATGACAGTAAATAGTCGTTTACAAAGTTGTTATTATTGTCTTCTTAAATAAACTTAAAAAATTCTTGTTTAATTAAGTTGTTATCGTATAAATAGAATAGAAAAGTGCTTTGAACAGAGAAGAAAACTGTTTCACAAAACTAAAGTCATTGCCAAATGATTTTAAAAAGTAAGGCTCGGTTCAAACGGGCCGAATTTACTGCAAATGAGCGAGGAAAATTGACTTTCCTCATTAGCATTAAGTGAAAACGGGGCTTTTGCTTTTTAAAAAAAATTACACTCAAGACTACGCACCTTTTTCCGTCTTAAACTTTGTTTCGTGACACGTAACATTATTAAGAATTGGTAAAATCGTTTAGCGGATTCATTTATTTGTTGTGACCTTTAGAGGCCTTTGGGAGGTTAAAATGAAACAAAATTAAACATGATTTGCTTATGTTACATATTTAAACAAGAATGCTTTTAGGATCAACTTTCCCAAGTTTACAGGTTGAAGGAAGCGGAAAGTTTTTGATATTTTACACGGGTAAGACCAAAAGAAGTGTAAAAATATTTCTTCTAGTATCCTTGAATAACGAGAAATATCGTGGCCATGTAATCCGTTCTACACAGAAGTTATGCTAAACTGATTAAAATAGCAACGTTATAAATTCCTGGACGCAACGGAAAAACTCACCCCGGCAACTTAGCTAAACAAATTAATAAAAATTCCATCATCGTAAGGATCCACAAGGGTTAAACAGCTTGACGATTTTATCACAAGAATAACATGCAGGTAGACGGCGATTGAAGCTCAAAGAAGAACATTCTTTCTTTTCCTTTCCGCCTTGCTTCCTTGCACTTAAGATAAAGGTCACGACTTTTGAAAACAAATTCTTGTTGTCTGCCATATTCTGGATTGGTCTAAACATTGTAATTGCCCGCCACAATTGCACTCGACCGACTTCATCGAAATTTCAACACAGCAACTAAATGTTTGAAAGACGGCCCTTTAAGGTTTTTACTTCGAGCTGAACTGCTCTCTGAACGAACGTCCAAAGTTTCTTTTCTCAAAGTCACCGAACAAATGATGAATTTTTGAGTTGCGTGCAAACTACGGTGAAGGCATTTAACTATGACATTGCTGTCTTATCAAAAACTTGACCTTTTGTGTACCCGAAAGTAATGTATTGATATATCTATAAATACCGCCACTTGAAAAGTGGTGGCGCTCGATTCTTCTGAGAGCCAATCATCATAATAAAGACCTTAAACTTAGGATATCTTTGCCATCGTGTCAATGAGCCATTTCGGCGAGATTTTCGTGTCGGCCATATTTTGAGTGTTTAGAGACCCCCAGGAAAGCACCAAGGACCCCAAGTTGTTTAAAAGAGTAAGCTTTTATGTTAGTGGATCCGTTGCTACCCGTAAGGATTTGTTCGAAGGCACTCAGTTCTAGATGAACGATTTCCCGGCCCGTTTGAGGAAAGAGGCTCTTTGACCGTGCTGTCTAAAAAAAATCCGAATTCAATTAACACTTAGAAATTGCGACAGAGTAACAAAGTATAAATGGCCCCACTGGCTTTGAAGGTTATTTTTTTAGAGACACTTGAAATCTTTACTCTTCTCTAACAAGAACACTTGGCATACAAATCAGAGATACCCTTGAAGTTGTTGAAGGTTTCGATTCATGTAGAGTGCTCCTTGCGTCAGAGGCAGAGTGATTATACAGGACATACATTGACAAAAGCCTATTAACTTGCTATAGTATTAATAATCTAAAGCATTATAATCATCTAGTGTGTGAATGTCTTGTGTGTTAATCAGTCATAATCAACGTTGTCAGCAGTAAATCTCTAGCGTTTTACTCCGCATCATTGATAAACCGTGCAGCTCTAGTTTGTGCCCGAGGTAATGTGTACGTGACCCAGACCTAGTGGGGTGCTGAGAGGAACACGCGCCAAATATTAATTTCGCGCCAAATGGTAGGCTCTTGCACGCGTTGCCAGACGTTCCGCAACAAACTGGTATGATATTCCTGTAAGTTTTCCGTTGCAATAATTACAAAATGGGAACAAAAGTGGACTGTTGTAATGAAAATTACTGAATCGTATCGTACACAAGGACTTTAATTCTAATGATTACACCTATTTTTGTTATATAATTTTATGTGTGATTAGTAATTTCGAGTAAGAGAAACCGAATAGTGGTAACGGTTCCAGAAGGAGGATTATATATTTTGCGGACAGCAAGCTAGCCGGAAAGGGGTGGGCAAAGCAGATTTCACCGGTTCCTT
Source organism: Porites divaricata (assembly GCA_038088405.1). NCBI lineage: Eukaryota > Metazoa > Cnidaria > Anthozoa > Scleractinia > Poritidae > Porites > Porites divaricata. The sequence continues at coordinate 19,260,399 of JBBMOI010000001.1, forward strand.
AACCCGGATTTTTGGCTACAACAAGTTTTTGAGCAGAGTAGCTTGTTTGCATGAGTTAAAAATGAGCATGAATACTGCCAAGACAATATCAGATTTGCGCATTTTCATTCATGCATGTTTTACCCCATTCAAAGCTATTGTCCAGTTCAAGTACAGTCGTACTTACATTGAATAACTGACGAGTGTTTTAAAAGTAATCACATTTAGTTGTTCGGTCTAATCCACTGACAAGTCTGACACCCTACAGTTATTTCCGTAAGGCATTAGCTACAAGACTGCAAGTTCCGTCCATTCATGCAGGACTGACACTTCATATTATCCGTTAATTAGTAAGCGGTAATTCAACTACACATTTTGATTCTCAACATCCCGTCTCCAAAAACTAATAGTATGTTTAAAAGCACAAGGAAAAATGAACCGCATATCGTATCGCTTACATTACTCTAAGGAATATCATGAGAGTTGAAAACTCTGCATAGAACTTATTCGACTGAAAAAATCCTGTAAGATTTAAAAAGAGCAATTCTAAGGCAACTTCCACCAGGATAATTACTAGTCCAAAAATACAAATAAATAAACAAATAAATACACGAAAAAATGAATGAATGAAGTCAGAGAGAAAGAGACTCCGAGACGTCATTTTCATTTTTGAAAGAGCAGTGACCACCCACACTGCACTGGTGTCGGATTGTAAGATTGCTTATTCCTAGCTCTAAATTCATTGGATCAAATGAACGACTGCCTGAGATTCAATGACAAAGAATGAGAGTGAACGAATGAGAATAAAATCATTCAATGTCCTCCTGCGGGGAAATCATGTTGGAAAAGCCAAATGGCCAGCCTTCAAGTTTCAGTATAAAAAAATTTTCTAATGTTCGTACTTAACGTAAAATTTATAGTTAGCAATACAAGAAATGTCTACTGTTCTTTACATTTTAAGCCGAGAACACCTTTCTGTTACCCTTAAAAAGGAGAAAAAACTTTTAAAACTAGTGAAGTTACTGACCTTTCTTATTCAGTTGTGTTATATGGGAGTGGGAAATCAGATCAATCCGCAAATTTTTAGAATTCAGTCTGCTAGCTCAGTTCTGTTACTCTTGGTAGCCAACAAAAAACTAACTACTTGCATGAAATCAGCCCCGTAAAACTGTGGCCGTCAATCATCATGTCTTTTGTCATGGCTGAGGTCAATACAGGCTCGTAATCGTCTGTTTGTTTGGGATTTAGCCAAATGGAAGTTTCTTAATCGGCGGTTTCGAGAAGTAAGCACCAATATCCGTCTTACTAAAGTTGTGGTGTTTCTAACAAAGAAGAAAGTACGTCTAAAACGTGACAGGGCAACAAACTATTTTTTGAGCGGATCACTTTTAACAAGATCGCGTTCGGAGAGGTGTAGTAGATACGATCAAAGATGTACTGTCTCGCTCGCATGCAAGATTTGTAATCTTTAGTTTTATGAAAGCAAACAGCCATTATGTCCAATTATATGTAAATTCAAATTATAAAATAGAAAGGAAATACCGTCAATGACTGTAAATTTCGAAGGAGCACGTGCACGTGAAGGTGAATTTCGTTACAAAAAATGTATTTTAAACGTAGAGGCATTCTTTAGTTGACTTTTGTTACATCTCTTCGTCGCCAGGGAATAACGTCCCTAAATGAATGTCGTTTTTCAGCTTTGAAATTTGCGTGCAAAATCATTTCTGGTGTTATTCTGGTATATCAATATTTGGTTTTGTTCGCCGACGATAACAAAGCTGTATAATCTTTGTTTTTACTTGAGTCTGAGACTTTTTGAACGGAACTGGGTACAAACGTGATGACGTAATTAATGAGTTAAATTTCTACGTCACCAATTCAATTTGTTTCACTTTCTGAAAGAGCTTTCTGATTATCTTTTGGTTATTGTTGCTATTTATAAGTTCATACTCCGCCGATGGTGGTGTTTTTCTTTCAGTTTTACAATAAATTATAACTGGAAAAAAGCGCGGAAAACAACTCGACTTGTCTGTAGCCGACACAATGATCCTGTACGTATAGTGTCTGGAGTGGGAGAGTACTCACGGAAAGAAAGAGTGGTTTATACATATACCCTGACTAGTCATTCCGTGTCGTGCTCTTAGCACACGGATCATATCAGCGTTGTGGGTCTTGATTTTGCTTATCAGCGGTCTGCAGCGTCCATTGATATTGTTTTCTTTTTTAAAAAAGTTTTACTTTCATCGAAACAGAAGAAGAGTAAAGTAGTATTAGCTTTGGTTTCGAAACTCTTTGATGATAACTGCCTAAGAAAACAGGAACTTTTAGTTTAGTTGCAGTTTCTAGTCATGACGTTTTCGTTGAATTTTACAACAATCGAGTAGCCCAGGTCACGAAAAAGAGGCGCCCACCGCAAAAATTACGTTCTTGTGTTATCACTCGGTTCCGCTCACTTCCAACCTGTTTAAAACCGATAAGATGCTTTCATTACCAAGAAACCGATAACTAAAAAGGCGCAATGCTACATATTCCCCGTTACTGTTACACTCCCAAAAAAGGCAAGACAATCTTGCGACCTGATTCTGTTGCACAGCACGCCCAATCTTAACTTCCAGTGAAAATCGCAAGCACATTCAAACCATCCAATGCATGAGAATACGGTACAACACAGCTAAAATCATCCAGAACGGCCGTATACTGGACATACGCTACCGTGTGGAAAGAAATTTTTGCGGGAGTTTATTTTTGTGTTTTGCGGGAACTAATTTGCGATTAGGACAGATTGGTTTTTCTCGCTGGGAATTAATTTTTGCGATTTTCATAAAGTACGTAGTACCCTAGCCTGTGAACCGCAGACGTATTTCCGGTCGTTGCTTCTCAACGACCGGAAATACGTCTGCGGTTCGCAGGCTAGTAGTACCCAGCATTGATAATATTTTCGTTTTTATTGAGAACGTACAATACTACGGTGTGCGTCAGTATTTCATTGTATACCGCTTTGTTTCGGAACGAAGGAGACAAGTTGTAAGTGAACAGACACCATTTCTTGGATCTTGGTACTGTATTTTTGTGTGGTGAATTTAAGTTAGAGAATATCAGGGGCACCCAACGACAATTTTCGGAAAATATCTGTTCGAAGACGATTTGAGATCTAGAATTTTCGGAACATTGTTGCAAAATTTTTTGCTTGCCTGCCTCTCCTAGGATTTTCGAACATCTAAAAAAGGGTATAATTGTCTATTTTCAACGGATTTTTACCCTAAAAAGGTCACCTAGAATTTTCGGGAGCCTTTTTTTTGGCTGATATTTTCTAAAAGGTAAGTTGTGATCCCTATAATTTTCGGATCACTAGACTTTCAGCTAGGAAATCCGAACAGATGAAAAATTTTTAGGGGATAAAAATATGCCTATATCTACCGTTTAAATACTAAGATACGTTTAACAATGCTATGTTTAAGTGGTTTTGAACTATATTCTCGTTGGGTGCCCCTTGAATATTTTCTCTGGAGTAAATTTTTGCGGTATTTTTATTTGGGGGAACTTACTTTTGCGGATCGCTGGAAAAATCGCAATTCAATTCAATTCATTTTTTATTCGCACTGTTTCCATAGATTACATGTACATTATTTAGACAAAGGAGAAAATAAACAAGTAGTGCACAGCAACCAGAGGAGCTCAGGCTTTCGAGCTGGTTGCCGTAATGATAGAATGGTATAGGTAGATCTGGCTCTCAAGTTATCTTGTCATTCCATCATTGTTCACTTAACAAATGGAGTTTGTAGTGCGCCCTAAAAGAATTAGGAGGTAATAATTTTAGGGACGTAGGTATCGACTTTCAGAGCTTAGAGGCAAAAAAAATTTAAATGAAAATTTACCATAATTTCAAAAATCGCAAAACTTAGAACCCGCCAAAATTTCGTGCACCACACTCTTTGTCAGAGTGCAAACAAAAAATTATTCAAATCCATTTCGAATTTGGATATTTCTCTCTTACTCATTTGGAATTGAAACGATAAATACGTTCATGCATTCCGTAGTTCCCTGGAAAACCAAACCCGATTCCAGACCAAAATGGACAAAGCATATACCCGTTTTCAGACCAAAACGACGCAAAAACCCTACCCGATGGGGCGGCATATACCTATATATGGCTTATATACGGGAGTACCCCCCCGGACGTGAATAGACTTTTTGAAGAGAGGAGAACCAGAGAAAGTGTTATGATTGTTAGGTTTGTCTGTGCCAAGAATTATCAGTAACAAGTTAAGACAAAAATCTATTTGCCGTTAACCGAACCAGTTCATTAGAGCAGTAATTTCACGACAGTTGAGGTGTAAATTCGTACGGATGAGGACAGGGCTTAAAAACGGCTGATTGGTCGAGACGTTGTGACGTAAAAAAGTGATCTCGCAGTTACTGCGCATGCGGAAAGTTAAGAATGAATGATCTTGTTGTCAATATGGCGGACGATTGGTGGCCGATTCGGAGCTGTATTTCGGCGCATTTTTCAAAGTTCTTACTATATCAGGACGTGTTGTTAAATGATATTTTTCAGTTTGTAATTTTTGATACCCAAAACATAGTGCTTCGGCTACTTAATCAATAGATAAAAGAGAAACATGTTTTGATGCAAGCAGACGTCTTGAAGGGAATAAACTGTCAACAACTTAACGTTCAACACAAGTTGTCTGCGACTGTTGGTCATTGCCTTTTTTGAATTGAGTGGCTTCCAGAAGAGCTATTTTGTGTCGCAGAGGCCTTTTCCATGGATTGATGACGGTCCCTCAAGCTTGACATTTGATTTTCGTACTATACGGTTAAAGGTGCGCGAAGTGGGATATTAAACAGTCCTCGTCGAAGTCTTCTGTATCATCGTCTGCTTTCTGGTTGAACAAATCCCCTTTGTCATCATCTTCATCGCCATGATCGTCATTGTTATGCAAGGTATCTGGAAATAATTTTTTTGGTTAGGTTGTGTTAAATGTTTGTGCCAATGATCACGCGCCGATTGAAGTTGTTCAAGTTATTGCTTTCTCTTTTACAAGTTAAAAAACTCAAATTGTCCATGAATAGTAAGTTTATACAAAATTTATGTAACGATTTTTTTATTTTCATTGTTACAACAATCAGTCTCAAGATCAGATAGTGGGGAAACACTGTTCAATAACACATTTCTTTTTATTAATGACTGAGCCAGTTCTTTCATCCGTTGTACCAACAAAGCGTAACATGTGCGGCAGTTTACTTCCTCAATCCGGAAATAGCTGTTGTCTGTGGATTGTTGGTTTGTGTTATGCACAATCGAATTATGTTTTCAAAGCTCCTGTTGTGTACACAGGTTTGCATGTCACATTTCAGGCAAAGATTAGGCTCATGGCCAGGAAAAGCATAGCCAAGGGGAAGGCAATGTTGGTCTAAATTGGCATGAAAAACTGGAAAATGGTACCCTAGGGCTGAAAAAGTAATGAAAATGAAAAAATTATCTGCAAGGCTTGGCCAGGTTATTTGGACAGAATCAATTTTGACTTAAGTTCTTTGTTTACTTGACAAGAAATTTCTTGAGGGACAGATACAGCGACTGTAGATTTTAAATAATACCAGCATAAATATTATAATCTATCTTTTCAATACCTGATACTTTTTTCTTACTTTTGGAATGTTTTATGTTTTCAATCTGCTTTGTCCATACGTCACTGAAGATGTTTGTAAAAAATTCTGCTGCCAAAAATACCAGTGCAGCCAAATTTTTCCTTCCTCTTGCACTTGTGGACCATTCAATAAATGTATTGTCAATTGTTCTACCACTGAGTGCATGGACTGTTGTTCTTATTTCAGTTGGGCAGTGCCTACACAGGAACATTCCTTACTTTTGTTGTAGTTCAATGACGACAAGTAGTTCAGCAACAACATCACAAGTTCAGTCATACACAAGCTAATGACATTCCATTCTAGGTGAATGGCCATCTATAGTCTTGTATATGGCATTTATCTTGATAAGTCCTGGAAAAATAATAGTCCAGTAACCACATACCAGTTCAATAATCACAATAGTTCACAAACCATACAGCAGCCCAGTGCTACAGGCAATAATTCAAGGAATTTAAATCCTCTATTTAATTCTTTTGGGAAGGATGTGGAGGGGATGGGGCATGGAGGCAGTGGTCTTTATTTGCATAGCTGTTTAAAAATTATTATGGCTGATTAACATTTATTTATGCTTTGACAGAAAGTTATGAAGAAGATAGAAGAAAAGTCCAAGAGTACACGGCTTTGAAGAGCAGCAGATATAGGGAATTTTTCTCTTGCATAGTTCAATAAAGACACAGTAGAGGAGAAGAGATGTCCCTTTGTGCATAATAAAGAGGAGCAGTTGATAACGAAAAGAGAGGCAAAACAGGAGAAGTAGAACGCAATGATCCAAAAGACCAAAGAAAAAAATTATTCTGTAATACACAATGTACCTTGTCTTGCAGTTTTCACCTATATGTACACTACTAATGTCCTTTTCTGTCTTTTGGTAGATCATTAGTACTGCTCAATAAATTGAATTATTGTTATTTTCACATTAAAAAATTATTTTCTGGCTTGTCTTAAGAGTTGGTCGGCCAAGTGGTCTAGCTGCCCAGCCATTACTTGTAGTTGACCAACCACTCTCTTGGCTTCAATGACTGCTTGTTTAATGTCTTGTTTAGTTTCAGTGGTTACCACCAAGGTTCAAAATAGCCACCGGTAAATAAACAATCACTGGCCAAGATGACCATTTTGTCTGGATTAACTTTTGGTTTGCCAGTCATTTTAACAGTACATTTACATTGTAAATGGCTTTGAATGTATTTTCATTTGAATTTAGTTATATTTTTGCTTGTTTAGCTACTATGTTAAAATTATGCTCCTGGTTTAAAAAATTATTGTTTGTTTTTAATATTTTGGACATGACCTGTCAAACAATAGACTTAACTGAGCTGAAATGTCTTTGGCCAGTCAGCATGACCAACAACAGTCAAAAAATTATTTTAGCCCTGACTACTCAGTAAAGACATAATTGCTGTAGTTTTGTACTTCATGTACAGTTTGCATTTTTTACATATAGCCCTATTTTAGAAAAACCTCTTGGCTCTATTGAAATATTTGGCCATTTCTTGTAGTAAACTACCTGGTTTTGGAAGAAACTCAAACTATTCAAGACTGCTGCAACCCTTGATTTTTGTGGCTTTCTTCCTTTCTCTGAAAGGGTGTGATTTTCATCAATGAATCTTGCATCAGAAATGACTTGTTAAGTTGCAGGTACATGCTTGTTACAAAAATGTTCCACCGTAAATGGGTCATGGAGTTTCTCCTCCATTGTTGTAGTGTCTGATCAGAGCCTTGTGGAATTGTAGAAACAATGTGCTAAATAATGTGTCCTCTTGTGGAAGAGAATTTTACAATAACTGTTGGCATTTTCATTTTACTTGTGACTATTCCCTATGTATTACAGAGATAAACTTACAGTCAATTGGTATATTTGCTCGGCACTGTTAAAAGGACTTTTAGAAGTGTTTACCTTTCAATTTTCTCTTTTAGAATATTATAATTTTGTCCAGAAGGTCCTCATTTTTCCTCTGGATTTGACCAATTTTGCTGAGAAATGCCTGTTAGATGTGAACTTATACACAACAAAGTCTCGATACAGTGATTGGATGCCTTTTTGTATACATCAGTAATGGTGTAAATTTTACATTTATTATTGATCATTCTTGGTACAAACTGCACATGCATGTGTTTTGTTTGCTATAGTGTACGAAAACTAAAGTGGCCACCTTTATTAAGTGTTATTTAAATCATTTTTCTTTCTCTTTCAAGGTCCCTTTCCTTCTCCAGGATTCCAATCCTTTCTCCGCCTCAGTTCTTCATACTTTGAGCTCTGCTCTGTGGACGTTCATGGGCAGCAGTTTCGTTTGTTTTCTTTAGTGACGTCTTTGGTTTTCTCCAAATGGTACTTTTACAAACAGATAAATTTCCAAACAAAACCACAAAATCGTCCCTCTACACCCTTATATACAAACACGTCCCCAAAAGGCCGGAAGCTAGCCTTTTCTCGTGAAAACAAAACATCACGAAAAAGAGTAAAAATAGGCCGATGACAGGCTGGTTATAAACTCAAATAACGTCATAACTTTAACACTGGAGGGAGACGCACGCGGCCAGCCGCAGAGTGTAGCTCACGGTGACAGAAATTAAAACAACAAGGTACACATGAAGTCGCATGAAGTTTATTAATTTCAAGTTTTCCGAACGCCATCACTTACAAAACAAAACTATGCTTAACAGCCGTGTGTACAAGACTTTTTACGCCCACTTTAAATATACAGTAAAGATGAACTAATCTTTCAACTGTCGGCGGACTCCTATTTCCGTTTCGCTTACTATTCAGCCGTAAGAGGAGACGCTAAAGATATAAAAAACAGAAAAATACAATGTTCTCTACTCACGAGGTACGCCTTCTTTTCTTCCATATGCAATGTCAACGACTTCCACAAACAAGAAGCGATAAAAAATTTTCATCAGAACGAAAAAAAAGTCATATTTGATATTTTGTACAATAATAAGCTACAAGAAAATGCACTTTAAAACCTTATACAAGCTGAGACCACCTTATATTACGCAAAAACTGTACCTTGACTGAATTCTGAAAAGGTGAAATATTGCTTTTGAGGACGTTGCGTTGATCGCTTCATTAAAATCACTACACTGTTCCGATGTCTGCCATCGTGGCTCAAATCCAAGCAACAGTCCTCGTTGCGTTCAGTAACGCAGAATTTGAAGGCCCTGGGCGAGCAAGATGTCGCAAATGGCCGTCCCAATGACGTGTAGAATTTTCATTCGTCGTCCGCCATTTTGAAAATCGAATGGCGGGAAGAACGCCAGAGTTTTAATGCGCATGTCCAGCCGTTTTTAAGCCCTGTCACGGATGAGCATGCCTTTGCGAAAAATCTCGCGCCAGTTACTCAGCCAATCAGAGCATCATAAATCTCGGATCACGTTTTTCCCACTCTTGAAGAACGCTTCGTGTACTGGCATGGATTTCTGATGAGTTTTTATAGGACTGGTTAGAGGTATAATTAGAAATCCTTATGGGAGGAATTATCACGAAATTATATGATAGCGTTGTGAGGTTTTCTGATCGTCATAATCACGCACGCATTAAAGCTTATCGACTTTTTCTCGAGGGTTATCAATGTAGTAGATTTATGTTAAGCACCTGAGAATTTTATGGCTGATAAGCACGAGGGGCCCTTTTAACATTTTCCTTGTTTTTTATTTCTTAATTTGGTTTGATTTCCTCATGATAGCTCAGTCAAGTTTATGCGGATGTCGCACGAAACCTGGACCTATCCTAGCATAATACTATTTAATTTATCTCAGCATAATTTATAGCACTATTTCTATTTTCAATTTTGACTGCTATTTTAGTGTCACCAATCAGTTTAACAGCTAAATACGGTACACAGACACCTAAAATAATAAAGGTTCTATCATTCATTCATACGTGTAGGCCCGGGGGGGGGGGGGTACTCCCATACATTACCTATACGTGTATGTGCCGCCCAACGGGGTCGTGATTTTGAAGCTCCTGATTTAGAACGGGGTATCCATTTCAGAGGCGTTGTCTAGAACGGGGTGTAATATTTCGAACGTACGAAAGCTCCAGTTTTGTAAGCAGCCATTTGAAATTACTCAAGGACAGATTGCTTTTAAAAATACGGTTCAATGCGTTAAAAGCAAACTGTTGCACCCTGTTAGCGTGCAGGGCGGGCGTATTTTCTATTTCTAGAACGGGGTATCAGTTTTAGGACGAATTCTAGAACGGGGTATAAAAAATTGACCCATTTCTAAAACGGGGTATCAATTTTAGGGGAAATTTGCTTTAGAACGGCGTGCCAATTTGGAGTCCGGGGCGGCACATACCCACCCCAAAAATACCCAAGTGCCCTCCCCCCGGGCTTGTGGGTAATTACATTGCGGTTACACATCAGTGACGACGTCACAAAGTACGCGTCGACCCATTTCTAGTGTCTAGTATCCGGAAAGAATAGTAGCTAAGAGATTCTTTTGAATTATCTTTTGATGTGTATAAACCGCCGATTTTCTGCACAAAAGCTTCTTCATTTATTGGCCGTTAAACAGTCTAAACAGGTTAAGGGAAAACGCAAAAGGCCCACTTGAAGTCTTTTTCATGCTAATGATGCAATCATACAATTTTGCTAAATATTTTTATTGAATGAACGCTTCTTGAAGTACACATTCGGAACTGCAACAATTACGTGATTAAAAGGGTTTTTTATAGCAATCACTTTCAAGCCAAGTGCTTTAAAATAACTGAGACGAGAAGAGATTATCAGTAGTCTTTGATTAATTGTACGCAGAGTCCGTACATCTCTTTTCTAAATGAGTTGAAGAAAATCGTAATCAAGATTTGCTATTCGAGAATTCGAATTAATCTTGTTACAAAAAGGTCAATGGTTTGATTTTGAATCGATCGACTTCGGACAACTGACAAAACGTTTTTTCAGAAACGAACTTAAAAATAGGTGTTTTGAGTTAATTGCAAAAGGTTTAAATTTAGGAAACTAATGTCATGAATATATTCACAAGGTTAATAACAAACATAGCAGTACCTCAACGAGTGTTGCTATCGAGTGTCGCAGACCACGCCAACTGTAGATTTGGTACCTGTCGTCGATTTTGGTCCTCTCTCGATACTTCTCCTCCCCTCTCTCTCTCTCTCTTTCTTCCTGTGCTTAACATGATAAAGCTGACACCGGTGGAATAACGATTATAAGAAGCCGCGTGTTGATCCGAAAATTACGGAGACTGGCGTACACGACACATGAAAATAGCGAGACAACGCACGTGTCCATCATCATACCTCGATAGAAATATCAAAATTCAGGGGCCGGGTCTAAAGTACAGGTCACATTCCACAGGTCAAGAGTGCAGGTCATTGCTACATTGATAAATTACCAAACCACACAGATTCCCCTTGATCTAATAGAGCATTTTGTTAAGAGATTAGGGCTATACCGTCCAAGCGTGATTTCAAGGTCACCACCTTACGTGATGGTGTGACAGAAATGTAACCTGCGCGCGAGGCAGCTGTTCGAAAGTGAAAAGGATGAAGGAAAATTAATGGGAGCTTAGCATAGACAACGATTGCGCAAAAGTATCTCAAAAAGTGAATTCGTGCAGTTTCAGAATTCGTCGTTTTTATTCCTTGACGTTCAATTTACCAAATTTTGGTAAAGAACTGTATTAAAAGAAGAAAAAAACATCGTCTGGTGTTCAGGTCCTCCAGAAACGTTAAAATAGGCAATTTCACATCGTGCAAGGATGGTGAAGAAATGTACAAGTGCAAAGCTAATCTAAACCTAATGCTGTTTGCCGTTTTCGTTGCCGTGGTCGACGTTGCTTACTGTAAATGATCAATTAAGCACCGCGGCGCTTATTTCATTTTCCCTGTTGTAGGTGCGGCGCTTTTGCAAGATCGGCGCTAGCTTATTTCAACTACGCGTAAAACACTGAGGGGAATGTAGAGAGAATTAAGTGAGGCACGTACTAGGTATGCACAATTCAGTATAAAATATGTGCACCTCGAACTGTTCTTAGACTATTAACTCGGTTTCAAGAGTTTCCCTACATTAAAGCTTTAGAACTCACGAATTGGTCGAGTTCTTATTTCTCAGCGCCGTAACAAAAGTGAGGCGTTAATCCGTAAACACCAAAATTAGCGCCGCGGCGCTTATTCGAGAGTGGGGCTTATTAAATTGTTTTCGGTAAAGGTGCGGTGCCTATTCAAGTAGCCGTGCTTAATCGATCATTACGGTACGCTCCAAACAAATAAGGCGGGAAATCTGTGACTCATTCACATTCGACAAGAGAGAATGATCTTTCTCTCTTACATTCGACTGATTCAGGTGGACTAAACATAAGACAGAACGTTTCGAAGATCATTCGCTGTTTCTGTTAGATTTTCACTGGTGTCTGTAAAGCGACTATGAGAATATTATGTGACTCGGGACATAGAAAAGTGTCCGTTGTCCGTCTTAACCGGGAGTCTGTATTTAAGCGGGTGAATTTTAGAGAAAATATATCAGCTTTTCGTCTGGACAACGAAACTGTCCGTTTTATACACGTGTCTATAGAGTGGGGTTACACTGTGAAAAAACATCAGTAACAAACGCAGAAATTTCCTCGTTTTTGCCTGATGAAACTGAGACCTATGTTACTTGTGCCCGGGGTCTATGAAACCGCGCGATTCTTTCGTGGATGTGACGTTGCCAGATTAAAATTTCGCAATAATGTTTGGGAAACCGGCTACAGATTTAGGGACTTTGATCGATAATCTGCGATCACCCCAAATTCGAAAAAGGCAGGTTAAAGCGGAACGTGTTTATACACAATCAGAAAACAATGAATGGACTTACTTTGCAATATATTCTTTTTAAAAACATTTTTGTCCTAATCGGGCGTCTTCTTGCAATAATTGTACTATCGCCCCGATTCAAAGTCTGCGAATGCAGTAAAACCCGCGAGTAAGAACCTGGTTTTTAAGAGCATGTTGGGCGAAAATTTGCCAGTTAGGCCCCCTTTATAAAAGTACCTGATTAGCCAATAAGTTGAAACAAGTTCTTATTTTCTAAAATATACAAAACAATTTTGTACACTTGGGCAAATAAGAAAAGTCAACATGCTTTCAGAAGACAACTGACACTTACTACTGCCAATAATATTTATTGCCAATAGGCCATTACCCCTTCCTAGCCTGGGAAAACAGACGTTTCTCCTCGTTCATCACCGCTGGGGGACGTTTCTCGAGGCGAAGAGCGAGAAGAAAAGGCCGTTTCCGCAGGCTAACCCCTTCCCAGATTCGTGCGGACAAGGGTCCATCCAAGAGAACGCGCAGGAAATTGGGCTTTGATTGGGGCCCAGTATTTCTAACATGCATTTTGAAACGTTTCTTCAAAAATTTTGATACTGGCGGATAAATTTCTAAACGCAAGTAAAGTGAACAATCAGAAGTAAACAAACTTTTTCATTTCAGTTCACACAGCTCTACAGGAGGCGATCGACTACATGTAATCTATGCTACAATTTCATATTTCTAGGAATACAAAATTAAAGGTGCACTTATTTGACAAAGGAAATGTTGAACAAAATATACTCGCATTTCATACAAAAATTCAGATTTAAAACAATTTAAAAGCCTACCTATTCATACTCTAAATATTATTCAAAGAGGTGTTCCCAGATTAATTGCCTAAATGTAAGATACCTGGAATCTACAATGATGAAAATGTCATTCTGTACAAAAAAAGGCTTTCACCGAACTCATGGATAACTTTTAATTATTGTGTATTTTAATGTGAATTTACTAAAATGCAAGAAAAAGAGTGTTAAAAGGGTCATATACTTTCACCTAATTTAGTAAGATTTCAGCTTCAAACATACACCTTCTCACAACTCACACAAAAGCTAAAACGTGTTTTGCTAAACAATAAAGACCTTAGGATTCGAGGACGAGATTTAACTTCAAAAGATTTTTTGGAGTATTCTAAAAAAGTATACCCCCGGAAAGCTCATTGTAGTTTTTTTGCCGGAAGAGTTATTAGGGTTACTCCCGATCGCAAAATCATAGAGCGTCTTCATAAAACTCGTAGTAGAATGACCACCTATCACGTTTTCCCGCCATGACGTGCGTTTACGTGCGCGCACTGAGAAAAACTCGTTCTCGTGGTCGCCCTCGTCTTAGAGGTCTCTACTGTTTAACATTATTCACCGATGACTGACAAGACAGAAAAAAGTTCCGCTGTAGAAAACACGTGCTACAAACAGTTTAGCCTTCCAAGTTTTAAGTCAGTGGTGTGCATGGGACTGAAGCCACAAGTGAGCGATTTCTGTGTGAACAGGATACCCAACTCTCACAGTTCACTCAGACGAAATGGAAAATGCAACCAATGTGACTCAATACTTGAAAGCAGAGCTACCTAGGCGATATGCGAGCCGTGCGTAAATAATTATAGTAACTCTTTGCATTAACTTTTAATTTACAATTTTCAAAAAAGTTTCCAGCTGAAGGAAAACAAAATGCTTGAACCTACGGGCTAACCGAATGCGTTCGTAATGGAACCAGTGTCTATGTGCAGAATAACCAGCGTACCATCAGAAAATAACGATAGCTCAAAGCAAGGAAGAATTTTAACTAAGAGTTATCGACAACCGCTCATGGTCTCTTAGCGCCCTTAGTCTTACCCAAGGTGCCAGAGGTTTTTTTTTTTTTACTTTCATAATTCCTGCCGTGCGCGCAGTTTTTTTTTTTTTTTTTTTCACCCTAGGTATTTCGAGAACGCTCCTCTGGAGCTAGGGTATCTTAATTTACAGGTAGCTTCTCACTTTCTTTTTTTCCAACAGAGTTAAGCCTGCGCAAAGCCGTTTTTGAGCGACGCTCGTCAAGAGGAGGTGGTCTTATTGCATTTTTGGGCAAGGAGTTCGCCCCAATTTTCCAGCACTTTTGAAAATTTGAAAGCGTCAACGTATATTAAAGGGTAAAAGACCTCTCTTCCGGATGACGTCAAAAACGCTTGCTCAAGTGCTTCACTGAAATCAGGGTTGTCAACAGTAGCCGGATGCCGGCGAAAATCGCCGCCTACTTGGTTAGTATTGGCCGGCTACTCTGCTTGGCATTTCTTTATGGATGGCGTTTTTTAAATAAAATATCTCTGGACTGGCCGCTTACTTTGACAACTCAGCCGTCTACTTCAAGACTTTCTGACAACCCTGTGAAATGAAAGACGAGTGAAAAAATGGGGCGACACAAACTAGAGCTATCACCCCTCGCGGAAAGTGATTTTTTTACGCGTCTCTTTACCATGAAAGCAATCGAAGTACTCTTAGTCCAATAATTCCTGTCCACTTGGCTTCGTTTTACAAAGTCGGGTCCGCCCTTTTTGAAGTAACTGATCGCGGTTTTGGGAACCTGGATCTCACAAAATTAGAAAAAAGCATGGCCCTTTTATGTCAAACAAAAGCCTTCATTCACGCCACAGTGAAGTAAGTCTTTTCCTTGACCAAAACGTAGAGAATAATTTACACAATTATGAGATATAAACAACGAAACAAGTAGGCTAAATTATTTAAACTTAAGATGATTTTTCCAGTTTTAAATATCACTCTGTTAATATAGTACTGTATAAAAGAACGTTATCAAACAAAATGCTAACAATCCCTTTTCAGTTGGTCGAGTGGATGAGTTGTACGGCTAGCTGCGTCGGCAAGACTTTGACTCCGAAGGAAATTTACAAAGGATAAGAAAAGTACTTAGAACTAATTTTGTCATTCTCAGTTTTAAAAGTTTGATCCGTTGGTTCAGTGAAAAAGTTCATGTGAGTTTGGAAACTGCAGACCTGTCCGCGCTATTTGTCAACATCAATAAGAATTTTGCTCTCTTTTGAATCTGCAACGAAAATGCTCAATATTTTGTTTTACAATAACTGAGCGAATCCTCGCGCGTTGATTGGTAGAGAGCTAAGATATATGAGAGTACAGACCAAGGTTGTTTTGTTTTTGGTTTTTCGTAAAAAAAATATCATTGTAAAAAACAAATCGACCACAATTTTCCATGGTCTACACTCTTACAGACCATAACAATGACGCCATAAAAAATGGTGAAAACTTTGCAGTGATATCACTCTCCTGCGGCTCGTGGTTCCACTTGAGCTTTGAACATTTTATGACGTCATTTCTCTGGTCTTTAAGAGTGTAGAACATGGAAAATTGTGGTCGATTTTCTTAATGACCGTTAATCACAATGGAAATATAGTTACACTTTATGTCTATTTTATACTTTGTTGCCTACGATTCCAACAAAAAAAGTAAATTAAATCGTAGTAAATAAAAAGAAAACCGCTTTAAACGATGTACCGTGCCCAATGTTGACTAAACAAACGCGTTTTTTTCCCCAATTTCCTCTTGGCTCACACTAGTTTAACTCAATAATGCTCACTCGATTTGCTCACCCGTCGCTCGCCCGACAACTTTTAGTCCCGTATTGTACAATGTCAGCCATTGCCTGATCTTGGAAATTTTCTGCAATCTTAAAAGAGTTTGCTCGCAAAAAAAGCAGCCATGTAGTTTTGTTATTTATACACTGAAACACCACCAGATAACAGCGAAAGGCGACCCCAGTATAAGACAATACACGTGTTGATGGAGGACGTTTTGATCTTGGTTCCCAGTGAAAAGAAATTAATTAATGTTCAAGTTGCGTTTAAGTAGATAGAGTGTTAGAAGTTTCATACAGCAAGCCTGGGGCCCGTTTCTCGAAAGTCCCGGTAACTTTTCGGGCCCGAAATCAAATAATTATTCAAATCGAAATGTAAAGAATAAAAGCGCCGGTCCTGGCTAGCAAACTACTCCATTTTGTTTCACTAACTGAGAGTTTTATCATGTTAGATGCAAAACTATTTAAACCTATATCTTCCATTTAAACAACAACAGCTTTACGGGCCCGTTAATTATCGGGGCTTTCGAGAAACGGGCCCCTGGATTCATTTTGCTGGCAACGTTCAGGTTATTTTGAGCAGCACGGCCATCACCCAGAGCCTTCAAGATAATTTCAACGGACGATCTCTCAAACAAGAAGGGCTTTGATGTTCTTTGGCGTAGTCTCATCGTTTAAGTGCTTCGTACTATAGCTAGAACCAGAAAGAGAGGGAGCCTTGATCAGATGATCTAACTACTAATTCTAAACAAGAAGCTGAAACAACGGGCACTTTCCATTCAGCCCAAAATTCCGGAAATTTCGGTTAGAAATCAACTGAAATCGTCCACTTTGACCGGTCCAGCGTTTCAGTCGGTCGGACCAAAATGTCCCTTTCCATTTGAAAAAACTGTAGGGCCCAGTGCTGCTCTTTCAGTTTGCGTCCTGCTTACAAGAACAATCAACAAACAGTAACACGTGGTGGCTTGGGTCAGGTCTGTGCAACCGGAATGTACCGTTCCATTGGGCAAGTGGAATTTCCGACATTTCAAACCGGAATTTTTGTTGAATGGAAAGCGCCCTTCTCGTTTCTAAAGTGGCGAATTGATGAACCATGATTCGAGTGATCTTGGAACATAAATGGCCGTTTTTAAATTAGGACGCACTATCCGTCTAGACGAACGTGGGCAAACATTTTGTAATTCGCCTTGTTAAGCGTCTTAAGTATAAGGACGGGCACAAGACGCACGATGCGTCCAGACGAACTACCTTTAGTAGTGCGTCGTTCAAGACGTTTTACGAAGGATAGTTCGTCCAGGCGCATAATGCGTCTTGCGCCCGTCTTTATACTCCTGACACATAACCAGACAAACTTCAAATGTCTGTCCAAGTTCGTCCAGACAGATAATACGACTGTAGTATAAAAACGGCCACAGATGCATTATCCGTCTGGACGGATAATGCGTCCTCTAATCTGGGTCATCCCAAAGGAAAGAACCCAAAATGGGTTAGAATTAGCCCTGCCACAGAGACCCACAAAGGTATCGAAGTAATTTTGATACTGTTTTGGTTTTACATTGCTATACCAGTTTTGTGATTGGTTAAAATAAGTCCGGGCCTTTTTTGTTATACACCAGACAGGTGTATAACAAACACCAATAAAACATTGTGATTTCCTAGTACGCGTTTTTCTTTCAGGGTTCGTGCCCTTGAGTTTGAATCAAAACAAGCGAACTCGATTACTCTATTTGGGCGGCGCCAGAATAAAACGCAAAATTTAATTACATTCCTTGGTACAGATTTTCGTCAGGCCACAGCCCTGGATATACCCTGGGTGTCAGAAATGTTTCTTGCGCTGTTTCCAGACTATGGCATGTTCGTGGCTTCGGTCCACGGCCGAAGATAAGGCAGCCTTCCGTCGGCACCGAAGATTCCCGCCACACGCGAGAAAAAATCTCTGGTACCAAGGGTATTCTGGACAAAGTTCTAGAACATTATGAAAGCAATGGTCTCTGTCCTTTTCCTTTTTTGATAATTCTGTGTCCTCAGTTTACCATAGCAATTTTACAGAAGTGTTTAGCACTATGATCAAAGCATTCTTACCGTAAAGCATTGAGGAGACCATCTACCGAACCTTGTTGTTGATCTTTTAACACTTTTATTGTTGCTTTTATCTGTAATACCAAAACCAGACATCATTAACAAGTTACATACGATACAAAAATGAAGTAAAGCACAACGTATATCTGAAATCAAGACGTTATAGTCCCATATAATTATATTGAAGGCTTTCTCTTTATAAAAAAACTATAGGGGTTTCCAGAAAGATTTAAAGTTGTTGGGTATGTGCAATTGGTAGGCAGGGAATTGAACAGCTAAGAAATACTTTTGGTCCTATTTTCCTTATTTTTCCTGTGAAAGTGGCTGCAGATCATGTTCTCTATAATAGCCAGGGGTAATCCTCAGTCCCCGGCCAGCCACAAGTGAAAGGCCAGGACAATAATTGCTTCTTGTTCGTCAGAAAAGCAGATGAAAATACATGTGACCCATTGCTTTCAAAAATTAAGACCACAATACCTATCAACTCAAACTAATGCAGGGTTCATAGCAAACATAGTATGGATATTTTCTGGGACTACATATTATTCAAGCCCTAGCCTGGCCCAAAAGTCGACTTTTTACAGCGAATTCACGAGATAACCCAACAAAAACGGACTTTTAGAAAGTCTTTCTAAGCCCTATCAGACAATTAAAGAAAAAAATCCAAATCTCATTTAAAAAGAGAATGTCAAACGAGATGGTACGCGCGAAAGTCCAACTACCAAAGAGGTTTCATGTGGATGGATAATTAATAATAATTGGATCAGGTTGCTGAGTATCATCTGAAGAATTATGAAGTTGGCCTATGGGGATACTGAACACCCTCCGAGATCTCCATAATTCTTCAGATTATACGAAAGCTGAATTCCATAATTGTTTTATTATTCATTCAAAAATAATTCCTAGTTTAAAAACAAGCTAAAGCATGCCTACCTCCATCAATTTTACGTTCATCTTCAGTTGCCTGTCTATCGGCAACTTTAGGGAGATAAAGGGTTGCTCAGTACTGCAAATATTCTTCAAATAGCAGATGGCATCCGTCAAGTTGTCCTCTTGCTGTTCTTGCTATATTTTTAGCCGATAGTTCACCCATTTCTTCCTTGTGAAACGAGTGAAATGTTACGTCATTTTGTATTCACTACCAAAACAATTCAACCTCGTCCTCAGGTCATCTAGGTGAGCGGATCAATAATCTGACAATTTTGCTGCACAACTGACGTCATTTTTCACAAATCGCAAAGTTCTTCCAAATTTGGTCGACAGTAGCTTGTTATGATGAATGAGTGGGATTTTCGCCAATCAGAAACAAATATTTTGAATGAATAATAAAAATTATTAGAAGTACATTTAAATAATTAACTTACATCTATAGTTGAGTTTTTAGCAAATGCTCCTATGGGATGTACATGATCATAAAGAATTATAAGACCAACCTAAAAAATACATTTCATTTCAATTATACATTTCCACAAACTAGTATATTTAAACGAGATTCATTATAGCTTGCATAGCGAGCGTTCCCGATCGAGTCATTTCGCGAAAGCTGACGAACTCCCACGCAAGGATGGGAAAATGGCGCGTTTTGACCTTTGGATGGCTTAGTCCTTGATTTCAGGGGGGTGGCGAGTGGGGGATTTGCTGTTCCATTGCATTCTATCCAAGATTGTATTTTCATAAAACTACAGTATTTTCGGTTGGCTAAAATGCCAAAGCACTTAGAAGTAAATCTAATCATGAAACAACGATTGCTATAGTGGCATTACTAAGGTGCTATTGGTTGCCACTATCAGCTGCCTATTGGTGAGGTAATAGGTAAATACAGTAAATCCTCTATTAAGCCCCCCCTCTCTAATAAGCCCCCCCTTTTCAGAGGAGGAAAGTTAATAAGCCCCCCCCCCCCCCCCTCCCCCTTCCCCAATCCTTATTCTTCACAAAAAAATTAACGATTAACGTGGACTGATCAGTTATGATTTATTCAGGCTGGAAGTTCATATTGCTTTTGGTCTTCGGCGGCATGACCTCCAACTCCTTATGCTTAACTTTCTCAATTTTGCGCTCTAGCTCTCTGTACAACGCGTAAGTCTACTCTGTTTCATACGACGGTATTTTTGCTACAGGTGACGCATTTCGCTAAATTAAATAAGCCCCCCCTCTCTTTTAAGCCCCCCCTCAAAAGTGCTTGAAAACAATAAGCCCCCCGGGGGGCTTAATAGAGGATTTACGGTATGCACACAAGCCAAGAGGCTCATACGGAAAAAGCTCATCCCATCTACCGGTACCCTGGGTGGGATGCAAGTCAATCACAGGCGGGGTTCCCCCGGCAGTGTGTCACCTGTATCGCCGCATGGGTGAAGAGAGACTTAGGGGGTAATTACATAAGACCGGGACGAACTCAGGCCGATACGAATTTGTAATTTTTGCAGCCGTTTACATGAGACCGGGACGAAACGTTTCTTTAATTACATGAGACCGGTACAAACTCAAAAACAGGAGATTCTTGTAGCTATATAACTTTCTTAAGTCGATTATTTAACATATTATTCACTAACTGTCCGAACTGGTACACAATTTACGCAAATTAAGACAGTGAGTAGAGAACCGTAGATTTCACTGCTCCCAGAAAATTGTAAACTAACGCTCATCAGACAGGGGCACCCAACGAGAATATAGTTCAAAACCACTTACACATAGCATTGTTGAACGTATTTTAGTCCTTGAACGTTAGATACAAGCATATTTTTTATCCCCTAAACATTTTTCACCTGTTCGAATTTCCAAGCTGTAAGTCTGGTGATCCGAAAATTATAGGGGTCAAAACTTACCTTTTCGAAAATGTCAGCCAGAAAAAAGGCTCCTGAAAATTCTAGGTGACCTTTTTAGGGTGAAATGGAATTTAGGGTGGGATTTAGATGTTCGAAAATCCTAGGAGAGGCCATCCTCGGAGACCCAGGGGCAGATAGTGGGGACGAGGAAAAGTCTAAACGGGCGGAAAAATATATGGCACGAAGAAAAGTAAAGAACGGCGAGAAGAGCCCCTGGGGACAATGTCTTACCAGACCAGTTCCAAACGGCGACGACAGAGGATGAGGAGAGGCAGGCAAGCAAGAAATTTTACAACAAATGTTCCGAAAATTCTAGATCTCAAATCGTCTTCCGAAGAGATGTTTTCCAAACATTGACGTTGGGTGCCCCTGATCTGGTGGCATGTTAAATGCACAGCATCTCAAAATGGTGCAATCCCTCACATCAACCGAAGCATATATTCAATTGAAGCTACGTCCAAGTCTTGTTTACAGTTATTCATAGCTGTGTTCTTATTTTGCTAAGAAAAGGCAAAAATGATGGAGCCATACGAAGAAACATGCTATTTATCGACCCAGTCTGAGGTTCGTTTCCGTTTTACATGAGAACGGTTCAGTCTCAGACGGGAACGAAAATAACTCGTGTGGAATCAGCGACCGACACGAAGTCAGACCGCTCTGAGTTCGTCCTGGTCTCATGTAATTACCCGCTAAGTGGAGCAATGTTTCCTTTCAAGGAAACAAACTGTTGGAGAGGCTTGAAATTGGATCTGCAGATCCAAAGTTCAAAATGTTGGCCGCTTGGCCACCACAACTCCAACTAACCATCGGCAAGGCAATCTGAACTGACTTGACGGCCACTTGAAGATTGACCATGTTTTTTCATTCAGCTGTAGTTGTGTTCCTTTGTTAAAATCACCTTACTGAATCTCCTCGAAACAAGGTCAACGGTTAAAACCCAGAATCACTAAACAGGAGCTTGAACATTATGTTCGTGAAAAGTATTATAGGAGCAACTCAAAGATAGTAACTCACCATTACACGAAGACAAAAAAGATATGTTTCTTGGTTTGCGATTTTAGAGGGAAACTCCCTACGAGAAACAAACAAGATTTTATGATTATGCCGAAAAAAAAAAAAAAAAAATTATAAGAAGCCTAAGACTTGAATTAATATTGGCAGAGAATTTAATAGTAAACTCATGGTGAACATTGTGCATCGATGTTTAGGCTGTGGTGCACAAAGGAAATGCCAAACCATTCGTGACAGCCAAACAAAATCCGACTTCATGGGTGTTAAGCAAAATACAAAGACATTTACAAGTAGGTTGAGTTTGATCGTCCGGGTGAACGTAGTCCTGAATAGGACTGTTGTTGTTGTCGACAGTGACTGACGTTTCGACAACCTGTGCGGTAGTCATCTTCAGAGTCAAAACGAGTTGTATCACGTCAGTTGATGATATTATACTCTGGTTGTTGATCTGATTAGTCAATTACGTCACGATGTCATTGGTCGTCTGTCAGTTAAGCCGTGATGTTATTGGCTATGAGGACTCGTAATCAGTAATTGGTGCGTTTCGATCCGTCTATTGTCACAGTTAAACAGTCGTCTATTGTTAGTCAAATTGTCAGTTCTCCAGTTGTTCTCTCGTAGTTAGTTTTGCTTGATCTCGTCAATAAGTCGTTTGTACGGCGCTGGTACTACGTTCACCCGGACGATCAAACTCAACCTACTTTTGAAATGACTCCTGGGTTCAAACCTTTCACAAAGACATTGAAGTTACAATTCATGGTTTCAAGGTCTTGCATATTTTAACACAGCACAACACCCTATGTTGAATTTAAATTTATTGTCAGTTAGTAGAGCAATGAATATAAAGTACTCACGGATCTTCTAGCATTGTTCTGCATAGATTTGCTAACACACTAAGGAAATTTGTTGTATTTTCTATGGGAATAGATTTGTTCTGAAAAAGGGAAAAACAAAAATAAAATTGTCAAAGAGTGTACAACTGATAAGATTCAAAACAACATCAGACAATGCTTCCCTAAGAAAGTTTTTGGATTTTAGCTCCCTAAAGTCCCGTTCCTGTTCCTTGGTATAACTTGTGAGTCACTGAGACAGGATATTGGCCAGTTCCATTCTCCTTGGATGAAGCCTTGCAAATTGGCAGATTATTAATATTATTATTTTTTAATGCCTGGAAATTGGAAGAAAAGCAAAGAAAAAGAAAATAAAATTTGTCCAAACCATTTTTCCAGATTTGAACTTGGGAAAATGTTTATTATGAAAAATCTGACTGATTTCCGTTTGAAACAGGTGTGGATCTGCACCTGAACTGTAAACAGTCAGTTGCCAAGGTCTACTTTAACAAACTTATAATGAGAACTTCATACCTCTGTGACAAACTTTGATGTGGCATCACTGAGGATTTTTAAGATAGGGGTGGGATAAGCATAAAATAGGGACATTCTGTTGGCCATTTCATTTGAAACCTGAATTCCTTCATTGTCATCATCCTGTAAAACACAACGATTGTTGGTAATAAATTAATTCATAAGCTTTAAGAAACAGCAAAAAAAGAAAAGAAAAGAAAACTTAGCAAACTACTCATCCCTCCCGCAGCCAACAGCCCCCCCCCCCCCCCCCAGCCCCCAGCAAAAAGTGAATAAAAGCAATTGCAGGTGTAGGATGAAATCCGTAAGGAAATTGAGTAATTTCAATTTTTGCTGGACAAAAACCTAGTACCAAATAATAATTATTTCAAGCATATTGCATTCTTTTTCAAACTTTTCAAGGGCTATAAATGTAATAAGTTGTATGAAATAAATAACTCCGAAGAAAAGGTTCTTACAGGAGCTCAAGAAAACCAACTTCAAAAGCCTCAAATTTCACAAAATGAAATCTTATGCATGACGATTTTACTGATGTTTTCTCAATTTCTGTGAAATTTGTATTTATTTTTTGGGGCTACCGAAAGAAATTGTCTTTGGCGTTACTACAGATGACTAATTACATCTATATAGCCCTTAAAAAGTTTAAAAAAGAATGCAATATGGCTTAAAATATTCTGGTACAAGGTTTTTTTCCACTGAAAATTAAAATGTTACTCAATTTCCAAATTATATATAATGGATTCCATCTTAAAGTCTTCAACAGAGATCAGAAAATGGCAGTTTTTTTAAAATTCATGTGTTGCCTCAAAAAGTAACCATGCAAAAGCTGTTTCAGGATTTAAATGGTTTAAAATAAAGGGGATTTACTTTTGTAATTCTTGGGGTATTTGATCCAACCACAACAATAAAAGTAAACAACGACAACAATAAAAGTATAAGCATCTTACTGCATTTGCCATTTTTCTTCTGCTTAGTGTTCTCCTGTAGTAACTAAAATCATTTTGAATTGCTGGATTTGTCATCTGAAATGTTAATGAAAATAAACCATTAGAAGAAAATTAATCAGCCAATGTTTCACATGAACTCCACAAGGGCATGATGACTGCACTGCTTGACTGCTCATGGAACTGATATAATATTGCTTTAAGCTGACAGGATTGCGGTTCTAACAACCATGGCCCAAATGTTCAAAAAGTGGCTGACACCACAAATCTCTATACAGTGAATAACATTATGGTTGAAATCTCTTGTACTTGTCTGCAGGATAGTGATTTATACATGTAATGTCATGAATAAATGAATTCCCAGTTC
>JBBMOI010000001.1:19290000-19310000 GCA_038088405.1 Porites divaricata
ACATAAAGTAGCTGCTTTCAAGAGTTAAAAACAATAAAAATGGTTATCTCCTAAAAGTGGTCGTGGTCACAGGAGGAGGTGATTTAGATAGATAGATAGATAGATATTCTGTTTATTTCACCCACTTGCAGCAATAACTGAATTGTTGGGGAAGGTCATTGTCACATACATTCAACTATTTACATACATTCACTGAAATTTATAAGTTACAATTAAAGTCATTAATTCTTCTGGTATGACCATGTTGGTGTCTTGGAAGTTGGACCCTTATACTGTAATGAGACTCAATAGCGGCAGGAGAGGGGATGATGTTCTTAAGGGGGGACATTTGGCGTGCAGTAGCCATAAACTGCTTACAAGCTCCTACTCTCCTGTCACTAAGAGGTTACAACGGTAAGCCTTCAACTGGGAAAAGTTTATGGTGTTTTGGAGAAGTGGTCACTTATAGGAGGTGGTTGCTTACGGGAGGTAGTCACACATGGAGGTTAAACAATAGGGGCAAAAAGGTTACATGAATAAGCATAAAATAATAGTGAAGAGAGAATTTTGGGTGCAAATACACAACTACTCTCAGGCAACTTTCTTGTAAGATTAATAAAGAGATAGTCTCCATAGACACTCAGTCTATCCTTAGGTGTGTAGCTACAGTGAAAACCTATGCCACTCACCAACTTCTAAACCATACTCATAAAACATTTTCAGTTTTCCAACAAGAGGTACCACTGCCTTCCAAGCTAATTCTTGAAGTTGTTCATCAAATGCATTTGAAATCGCCTGCAGCCAAAAATGGAATGAATCAGTTAATCTCTCCAAACCTACCATCTATCTTAATCTTGTGAAATACAATACTAAAATATTAATATAGTTTCGAACAAGAAAAGGTGGAAAAGACAAAAACCATCAAGCATATACCATTAACGTTAATAATTTATTGTTTGAAAGAAGAGGAGATGGACTTTACAACAATTAGAATTAAAACCTTAATTTCCTTGGCAGGAAGATTGAAAGTAGGGGAGAAAATTAATATAATGTAGTTATCAGCCCATAGCCATTGGAACAAGCTACTGTGGGGTTGCATGTGTGCCATGTACACGTATATCAACGGTTTGTACCATTTTTTGGGCAAAAAATTAAGGACTTTTCAAGGACTTTCCAGGACACATTTCACATTTTTCAAGGACTACATTCAGTGCAAAAAAAGAGCCTTGAGTCTATGTCTTTTTTTGGTTCTTCCACAACAGGAAAAAATTTTTATGCAGAAGGTCTTTGTGTTTGATCCTTAAATTCCTTTGCAGTTCTCCTCAAACTATTAAGTTAGCATTAAAATTCAAGGACTTTCCAGTACCAGCTGCAATTTTCAAGGACTGTAGGGAATTTTCAAGGTGCGTGCGAACCCTATATATCACAGACCTCAGGCACCCAAAAAACTTAGACCCCTTGGATGCCTTTAAAACTCACACCATTAAATCAGTGTTTTCAAATAATCAGTATTGCAAAAAACTACTTACTTTGAAGCTGTCAAATTGAGTAACTTTAACTTTACCTGACAATAATTTTTGTAGTTTTTGTGACATACATGTACTACTTCCAGATTTTCATCAAAATAGAATAAATTATTATTGTGGAAGGGAGAGGTGTGTTGCATGATACTTCTGCTATGTCATGAGATAGCTACATGTACATGTACTGTTGAAACAAACAAGTCCCACAGGCCATAACAAGATTGTGACATGAAAAAAGTATCAAGCTCAACTCCCCCCCCTCCCTAGAAAAATATCTTGTACACATTCTAACATTGCAATATTTGAAAACATTGATTTAGGGTCTGATTTTCAAGAAATCAAGGGAGACTGACGGTTTTGGGGGCATGAGTTCTTCAGGATTCTAAGGTTTGATTACTCTTTTTGTCACCCATCTTTGGAAAATGAATGTCTCGGGGCTGTCATTAAGAGGCTGGGGATTTCCCCCAGCTACTACCACAGGAAAAATTATAGAAGAAAAATAGAACCAAAAGAAATCCCTAGGTGTTTTATTTCCCTCCTACTTGTTGTCTTTACCTGGCAACTTGAAATCTTAGTGACTTCCCTGATGCAATTAAAAATTAACATAATACGCAAATTTACTTACTTGTCTTATCTCCTCATTAGCACCTTGATAACTTCGTAACTCTTGAAGAATCCGTTGTGCTTCATCCAGTACACTTTTTACCACATCATAAACTCTCTGCTCTGGCTCAGTGGGAGAGGCATCTACATTAAAAAATATATAGTTAACATACATAAATCAAAGGGTTCTATGAGCCAACTCATGAATCAATTAAAGGTTTTGTGTTAATCTGTTTAAAAAATAACATTTTACAACAGATATTTGTGATGGGGAGGGGAAGGGGAAGTATCTAGTCAGTTAAGGTAACAGAGATACCATGTGGAGAGAAAAGTTGTATTAATTAGCTTTTCAAAGGAAAAAATTCTTGAATGTAACTTCAAGTAGCATAGTTGATGTTGGTGTTGTATCAGTGTCAGAGGGAAGCTTGACAGCTGCCAAACAGCTCAAACCAAAAGAGAAACAAATAGACGATGGCACTGGAAAATTCAGATACGATCATTTGGATATCTTTGTATGGTCTATTTATATCTTACTGTTCAAATAATTTGTCATTTTCAAATGCGTAATAAAGTTTGACAAGGTTTTTCTGGACTAACAGGTTTTAATAATTCAAGTGACATGTGTATTATATGGCCGACCAACTAACCAACCAACCGACCAACCTCGAGTGCTCCCCATAACCTCCTGAATAGATTGACGAGTTGAAAAAGATCATATTATACACATAGAGTAGAACCTTTATAACTTGAACTCTGACAACTTGAATTCCCCACTAACTTGAATTAAATTTTCTTTCCCTTGATCAAAATGGCACTGAGATTTACCCTGATAACTCGAATTCCCCATTAACTTGAACTGTTTTTTGTTTCCCTTTACAGTTTGAGTTACCAGGGGTTCTACTGGAAGAAGAAGAGAAAGTGCCTTTAGCAACTGTGTTCATAAATTTAAACAGTGATGCAAACCCCTGACAACCTGAAATCAGAAGATTGTATAAACCTTCTAGAACTTACTTAAGACTGCAGGGTGCAAAGCAAGTCAGTTTTATAGTATCTTACATATAGAAGCCCAAACGTTGTGGTTCAAACAGAAATTTTTGGGAAAAAATAGGACTTTTCAAGGACTAACATCATTTTTTCGAGGACTTCTTTACCCCGTGATTTGACATACATGTAGCTATAGAATGACATGAAGTAAAATTACA
This sequence comes from Porites divaricata, assembly GCA_038088405.1. Classification (NCBI taxonomy): domain Eukaryota; kingdom Metazoa; phylum Cnidaria; class Anthozoa; order Scleractinia; family Poritidae; genus Porites; species Porites divaricata. Next base: position 19,293,308 of record JBBMOI010000001.1, read on the forward strand.
AATAGGGTCTGTGTCCAGAAAATTAATGCCCAGATTGTGTCTATTGGTAAAAGTGAAGAACAGCTCCCCTAAAAGTCTGTCAGCCGACTGTCGGCTGGCAGTACACCAACAGTTAACCGACAGTTGACCAACAGCAAACCGACACTTGAAAATTTGACAAGTGTAATGACATCGCAGTCACTCGACCCTTACCGTTATTAGAATCAGTCGCATGATGTACCACAAATTGAGCTAAAATTGCATCACAGTATGTCTTGGGTAAGTTTATCTATGAAATCGCCCTATAATGCATTGCAGTTCGTTTGACTGTTGGCCAACTGTCGGCCGACAGTTTCTTGGGGGAGCTGTTCTTCATTTTTTCCTGTCTATTATAGACACACTAGACTATTATTTAAAGGAAGATCATTGCAGTTATATACGCAACTTATGCAGTTGCAAAAAGAAAGCCTGAAAAAAAAAAAAATTCAGGCCTGTACAGGATTCGAACCCTTGAACACTGCGATACCGGCGCAGTGCTCTACCAATTATTAAGCTAACAAGCCAACTGGGAGCAGGTCGTTGAAGTGGTTCGTTATAAACCCGTGAAAGGATGATGATGAAATTATGAATATATGAAATCATATAAGTGAACTGCAGAGTGAAGAATTATTCTAAAGGAAGATCATCACAGTTATATAGGCAACTTATGCAGTTGCGTATATAGTTGTTTCTTTTTGCAATTGCATGAGTTGCGAATACAAAATGCAGGTTCCACGTTTACTATTACATAGAGGTTAGAGTTTTTAGCCACGGATGGATAAGTCACTTTTGTACCCCATTCTCAAATGCAGTGGAAAAAGACAGTTAAAAGCATCACAAGTTGACACAAAACTCTGTCAGCTTCAGCTGTCAAAGTAAAACAAGTTTCAAAATGTTGCAAAAATTTGATTTTCATATACCGGTATTCATAATTTCAACACTAGACTATTGTTGAAGTAACAGCACTTCCCTTTATACCTGCTGCTTCGTTTGTGCCTTTCGCCTTTGGCATGTGATTTCAGCGCTCTCCGTCCAAGCTTGAAACCAGTCACACCATTCACACAAAGCTTTTTTCTTGTCTGCCTTGAATGAACTCACGATCACCCAGCCTTGGTATTAAGGGTCAAGTCATTTCCACTTCTTAATGTACAGACACTGACCCTTCCGTCCTTTTGACTGTGTCAGCATTGTTATTTCAATTCAAAACAATATTGAAATATATTTCATGAAAGTTTCAAGACCTTTCAAATGCATAAGTGGAGGGGGGTTCACTTATATTGCAATACCTTCCCCCCAGGAAGGCATGGTAGCTAGGATACTTCAAATATTTGAAAATGAACTACGCCTGGAGCACCAAAATCATAAGAAGACACAAAAAAATTTGGGTACTGCTGTGCTTTAAATCTTTCTTTTGCCCAAAACACATTTTTTAAAACGAGGGTTATTTTTGTTCAAGGAACTTTCAAAAACATTCAAAGACTTCTGTTGAAAATTCATGGACTTTTCAAGGATATTCCACAGTTTTAACATTTTCCCACAATGACATGATGCTTTTTTTAAGGACTTTTTAAGGCCTGTGCAAACCATGAAAAGTCATCATTTGACAAGCCCGAAAAATAAGTTTTGACAGGCAGGATGATAATCATTTTATCATTATCAATTTATTAATTACACCATTAATTACTTGCTTTTTTAAATTCTCATACTAAGCTCTAATTTAACAAAAGGTTTGGGAGGCTTAGGAGCTTTATTTCTTTGAAGACTGTTTTAATAATATTGCTTTCACCCTAAGATTGTGTGGATCATGTCATTTCATGTCCAGTCTGAAATGAAATGTGATGCTTATGTTTTTGGAGATTTCAATTCATCTGATTAGCTTGAAAAATGGCTTTCAGACAAAGTGAATTTATTGGAAATTTTCAATTTGTCTTACAGTACCATAAAAGTAATTTGAATTCCCCCAAAAAACTTCATTTATCTGTTGGGCAAGTTTAATAACAGAATTCATTGGCCTCTGCAAAATGCACTAGCTCTGGGCTATTGGGTATGACTCTCTCTGCCTGCTGGACAGACAACTTGTAAAAAATTAATTTCATACATGCTGGAAGTGCAGATTTAGTCTGTTGTCAAAGAGGTTTCTACCTTGGTTAAGTTTTTTTTGATGATAGGTTACAAATTCACAGCAACTACGACTAACAAATCTTAAGGCTGTGACACTCTACTCAAATCTGTTTAACATTTCACTGCTTACAAAACAAAATGGTGGTGTTGCAGCTTGTTGAACGTTGAGAAGAAAACAATTCTGGATAAATTTTTAAAACATTGATTCTTGTTGTCAGCAATTTGCAACTTGTTGAATGGAGTGAACCTACCAATCCATATTTACCCACTCTCCCTGATTATCAGGAGGAGTTGGCAAAAGTGCAAAAGAGAGAGTATCCAGTTTTTAGATCTCCCGAGGTTGGCATCTCTGATCTACTAATCTCTCACTTCACAATGTTCAGCATTGTTGAACAATGGCATGATACAGTGACATGATACACTGTAACTCCACATTTGTTGAGCAAGGGCTGGACATCAGTTGAAAAAAAAATTGTGACCTGTGTGTCACTAGCTTCAGAAAGGAAATAGCTTATGAAACGTGCCCAAAAGTTTCCAAAAATCTTTGTAAAATGATTCTTACTGCACACTCTAAAAGTCAGTCACCCAGTATTGAGTGGATTTGTGGGAATTAATTGTGCCAGATTTGTGCAGGGTTTCTTAATACTATTGTGCTGTCCCACACCCATGCTCCTATTAAGGAGTCCTGTTAAAATTTTTGCAGGCCTGCAACACCAATCCAGTCTCATGTGCAACCTTTACATGACCAATAACCAACAACGCCCTTCCACGGAGTGCTCAGCTCAATGATTACTTACTTTCAAAATCTAAGAATATGTCTCCTTTGCCTCCACTTGAATCCTGGTCTTCCCTTGTTAACAGTCTAAGCAGGTTCCCCATAACAGGATGCTTGACATGAACTGGTAATAATAATAAAAAAATAAATAATAATAATAATAATTAATAACAATGATAATAATAATAATAATAATGATCTTATCGAACAGAATCGCTTGTGCTTCATTATATTATTTTAGTATATACACTCAGTGATCTTGGCATTTTAAGCAATCTGATTGGTTTACTATTTTGGACTATGACATTATATATTCACCAAACTCATTTGGTAAGTTCATTTTTACTGGTAGTTTGCCTCTTAGCTATATTTCTGCCTAAATTCTGCATAACATTGGCCGAAATTGCTTCCAAAGTTACTTTTTTGTTCATGTTAAGTGACTTGATAAACATGAAAATGAATTACCTGATGTGTGATGTACTACGAGCAGTCTCTCTTTTTCCTCAACCCGTCGAGCAAAAAGTACGCGAGACACTCAAATGACCACACGCGTGACTGAAGGCGCAAGACGAGAGGCACAAAAAAAGAGAGACTACAAGCCAAAGCCAGAGAGAACGGTCTTTCATGGTCTAATGATTTTTTGGTGTAAAAACTGAAATCTAATTGACTGTATCCAATATTGAAAAAAAGTTGACAGTTCAAGAACATGAAATGTGACCTTAGAGTTTGCTTGAAGACCAGAAGTGTTTGCGGGGTTTTCCTTCTTTTCTTTTTAACGTATAAGTTATGCAGAGCATAGAGTCAATTCTAAAAGAATTGACTAACCAAACCTTAATTTTGGTCACCAGTCTCACATTTAGAGGTCATGAAGCTAGTCTGTTTCTCACATATTCATACGTCATTTCCTGCTTTGCAGGATGTTGAATTCTCACAGGATAGTGTTCTACATATCCTAATTGTAGCTTAACTACAGCTAAGCCAACTATGGAGAATTGCGCCGTAAGTCAGTCAATATATTGACATTTTTTCGGTGCTGATTTATTTCATGAGATATAAGGCGAGTCTTTGGACTACAGTATAGCAAGATGTCCTGTAGTTCATCCGTTGGTAATTACTAAACAGTCTGAGATTCTTCGAGTCTATGCGACTTTCTGTTACAAGTTCTAAAGCAGGACAGCAGTTTTGAAACTAAAGCGTTCCTTGTCAGTTGCTACTATGGTCAGGGTGTAGCGAAGATTTAAATATTTGTGATCATGTCAAGCCCCAAGGTGAGACCTTCTAATGCTTTTCTTTGCTCTAGCTCTGTATCTAATGTTTCTACTTTCAGGAAACATGACAAACATTGCTGCAGTGCTTCAGCCATCGTCATCTTGTCAACAGTTTCGATTGTTGACAATTTTTGTTGTCAACACTTCTAGTATCAGCCAGTCATATTTTGTGTTGTGAGGCCAACGTATATTGTTATTCATTTGCTCCAGCTATGAGAGCAGTCTCTCGTTTTCCTTCTTGGGCTGCCGCCCTCGTTTCTCGCATCTTGCGGCTTCACTGAGCTCAACGCTTGCGGACACCTCCCTCACTAAATCTGAAGAAAAAGAGAGACTGCTCACAGTCTATACTTGTGAGGAATGGTTAAATGTCACCACCATTCACCATTTATGTCAGTGAAAGACTTTTCATAAACATGATAACCTAAGCACATGTAATGGTACAAAGCACATGGTCCTTCTAAGTTATCTAATGCGGTTGTTTTTTCTGACTTGACAATGGCATTTCATTTCATCTTCAGTTTGTTCTAGCAACAACCACTACATCATGAAGTAAATTTTGGCAAAGCATATTTTTTGTGGTAATATTTTTTTGGCTAGATCTATTTGATGGATCCCCCCAAAAGCTAAGACTTAGTGCCATGTCTGTGTTTTCTCAAATAAATAAATAAAAATAGTAAAATAGTAAACCAAATCATGTGATGCTGGTTAGAGCACTTTCTTGTGCCCTATAACAGTACAGTAAGATATGGTGAGAAATTAATGACATTTATAAGATGTAAGAGGTGGGTAAAAACAATTAAAATTGACGTACTGGAATTAACAATGAACGAACTTCATAAATTAAAAGATGTACTTGTACAAGCATATACCTAGTAACTAAAACTAGAACTGTCTCGTGTCAATTTAAAATTCATTCTCTTCGTATTAAATGCTTTTTGTTCCGGGAACAAAAAAAAATGTAAATGAAAGTCTAGAGCAGCTTGCAAATTACTAAGTCTCCTCTCACTTTGTGAACGATCGGTTTACTATAAATCAATCCTAATTTGGTAACGAGCCATAGAAAGCTTAATGGAAAGAGAAATGAACAGACCATTTGCATTTCACAAGGAAGTAATAGTAGAGTATAAACCAACGGTAGATATCAGAGACACATTACAACCTTGAACACGAGTGTTACGAAACATAAATAAGCTGTCCTGTGTTCGACTGTTTCGACGTTACAAATTCTTATGAGTGGTTATAAGAATGAGTGGTTTCAGCTCGCCCTTCTTACCTTCGCGTTACAATCACTAAAGTAATTCAACTATGAGGAATTACTGAACAGGCAAGAACTTATAAACAAACACGTTCGATTTAGTGAAACAGATATGAAATCGAATAGCTCAGCTCGCGAAGCTCTGCTGCTCGTTCCACTTTCACAAATAAACCACGCGAGGACATCGAAGCGAGACGTTTGAGACGTATGGGCTCGATATATCGCAAAATCAAAACTAGGCAACTAAACGATGGCTATCGTTGGAAGCAGCTTAAGGGGAAGATCAGTAGTTCTTCTGGTAAAACACCAGCTAGGATCTTACAAACGCTCAGGCTTAATAACCTACCTTCCTCCGACCGGAAAGGGAAGCGGGTTTGTCAGCGAATAAGCGCACCCAAACGTGCACAAAACTGGGTAAACCGTCTTCGCCGTTGAAAAAGCCAACGAAAGTTTAATCCAAGCGAGTCAAACGCCCTTGTTCACCAAAACGCTAACACCAGTAACTGAAGAAATGGCCTCTTCCTTGTTGCTCGGTGGCGCTTCCAGCTTCAAATAGCAAAGGCAGTGAAAGGCGCCTTTCCACGCCCTCCTAGCCCATAATATGATAGGGCTCTTTCAAGTTGGATCCTTCCCATATTTCGGTTCGGTTCCAAGCGGATTTTTGGGACCAAATGTAAACAACAAAATAATTAAGTAAACTGAATCTTAATTATTTTTGTTGTTTTAGTTATTTGTAAGGGTTTCCTACGTTTTAGGTATTTTTTAAAATAAGAAAAGCATTTAGAAATTGTGCCTTTTCATGTGTCAAAGTAGCTTGTGCCAGGCTCTCAGATAGTATAGTGGAGCGCGCGACTTCCGCGTTTTCTTATTTTTGAACGACTTTTCACTTTCACCACCATCTCGGAGCCTGGAACAGGCTACTGTCAAAGGTGATAGAACCACAAGTTATACAGTACATGTTTGAGCAGGGTGAAGTCCCGATCCGAAAATTTGAAACTTTTCCTACCGTAGGGGTGTTTTTGACCTCAATGCTCGACATGCTTGCCCGTAGAAAATCAGGAAATAATTAGAGCTAATTACCCCCCAGTGATTATTTTCTTACAGGGTTGAGGGAGCGTGGGTGCGACTTTCAATATGGCGGCTGTTTTGGCTCGTTTCCTACACGAGCTACCAGCATCGCGAGCTATTTTCTGTCGTAAAACTCTCAAAGTACGGCCAGAATCAAACACAAATACTTTTCAAATCAGAAGACGCCTTATGTGCGTAGTATCTTCTAAGAAAGAAGTGAACGGAGTGGAAATTTACCACGATGTCGCCGGCCGAGGTGATCATGTTGTTTTGTGCATGCCTGGAGCACTCGGTTCCACACAAAGTGACTTCGGCCCTCAGTTGAAGGGGCTCAGTGATGATTTTACAGTTGTAGCTTTTGATCCTCGAGGATACGGCAAATCAATACCTCCAAAACGTGACTTTCCTGCTGACTTTTTTGCAAGGGATGCAGACGATGCGGCAGGGCTTATGGAAGCTCTTGGTAAGACGTTGACCACGCAGATGGGCCAGGGGAAGTTCCATTTTATTCCTAACCCCCCATATGGAGGGTGGGCAAGGGATCGGAATAAAAATGGAATGTCCCCAGGAATATACACAAATATGAGGAATGATCGCCATAGAGCCCCATACTTAATTATCATTGGCAGATCCAGGGAAGGGGCCCTGGGGGCCCAGCCCCCCTTATCTTTCAACCAAACTGAGGCACGAAGGACCAAAAAATATTTTCTCAACACCCCCCCCCCCCCTTTATCTGAGGGTCTGGATGACTGCCCTGCCCCCCCTTATCTGAAGGTCTGGATCCGCCTCTGATTATTCTTATCTTTTTAACTCTGAGTCAAAATCTATCATTGGAAGATGTTATGGGAGAGAGAAGTCTTATGGGAGGTGCCCTTGGGAGATTTCTGTTGGTGGAGCTTCAACTGTAAGTCTGTGATCCTAGTGGGTGAGGCTAGCCAGGACATTTTGGAGTAATTGTCATTTTTGAGGCTGCGTGTTGTTTGTAACGTTTCATATAACGCTTGGGAAACATGATTTATTTGCTCCATATGAAGCTCTGATTATGTCATTCACAGGTAATTTCTTAAGTCCCATAGCAAATAAGGACACATAAATGGCATTATGAAAAATGAACTAGACAGGTGTGACAAAGCCCATTTAACCTATGGTGCTTCAATCACTTTGGCCTTTTTTGCAGACAACCTTTTATTAAATAATAATCCTGCTAAATGAAGAAATAGGCATTTCAATGCAAAATCATCAGTTTCTCCACTGATAATTTTTGAATTTTTGGTTTCTGATAGGTCATACTAAATACTCTCTTTTGGGCTGGAGTGATGGCGGAATAACAGCTATGGTACTTGCTGCTAAGTATTCTGATTGTATTGATCGATTGGTGGTATGGGGAGCCAATGCTAATGTCACAGCACAAGACATTGAGCTGTATGAGAAAATCAGAGACACATCAAAATGGAGTCAGAAAATGAGAGAACCTTTAGAAGGTAATATCTTTTATAAGTGACGTTTTTATGGAGTACAGAAACACCAACTATAACTGACACCACAACCTCACTTATTTGTGTCCATTATGGAGAGAGTCAATAGTGGTCATTTATTCTGTCTTGATGATCATATTGTCAAGATGACTAGAGGGTTAAATTTGCACATGTGTAGTTGACCCTTTAAACGGCAATATCCACATACAAATTCTCCCAACTGATCCCATTCATTTCCTTAAAGAATTGATTGAGAGAATTTGTTAATGATCAGTTGGTCATCTTATTAATTCTTGTAACCTTTCCTCTCGGTTATGCATTGATTTTGTTACGAGAAAATTGAGGTTGGACACAGGTGTGACTCAAGGTCCTGTGACTTAAACCCCAGCCTTAAAATTACTTCTTTCAATTGCACCTACACCTGCCCCACCCAGTATCAAAATTTGCTGACACTTTCCTTCACAACATAATAAAGTAATCCTTTTTAAATGTTTTTGGTCCTCTCAACCGTTAGTTGAGGAGAGCTGTTCTTCCCTTTGATCCTGTAATAGATTCCATCTTGCAGGAGTGCTAAAGCAATGTTCTTGATTGCTCCGATTTCAGAGCCAGTTATCAGTAGATTCCCCTTCATGTCCTTCAGCCGCTCTACCTGGCCTGTAACCTATTTACTTGCATGTTTATTTTAGCATTATATGGCAAAGAAGGTCTTCAAGAGATGCACAGTGCATGGATTGATGGTATAAGCCAATACTATACTAACAGGGGAGGGGACATTTGTGTAAGCGAGGTTAAGAGTATTACTTGCCCCACCCTAGTGGTGCATGGACAGAAAGATCCCTTGGTTCCAGATTTTCATCCTAAGTTTTTACATGCTAATATCAGAGGATCCAAGCTTCATCTAATTCCAGAAGGAAGGCATAATATCCACCTTCGCTATGCTGATGAATTCAACTCACTCGTCAAGAACTTTTTGACAGGAAAATTAGACTAATGAACACAGAGGTTTGACTTTCTTTACCAGCATTTTTCTAAACAAACAGTTGCTTGTAAAGCCTATTAAAACTGCTGAAGCAGTCAAAGCAAAACGAACAGTGTTTTACTATAATGTATTAGTATAATTACGTTGATGACCATCGAAAATAGAGCGCTGTGATTGGCTAGGAGCTTCGCTCTATCCCGCTATAATCACCGCGCGGTGATTATAGCATTGAAGGCTAGCAGTTTTCAAACTGGCAGCCAGATTTTTTGATGTTTCGGGGTCGGAAATTGATCAATAACTTTATTTTCTCGAATAATCAGCAATGTAATTATACTAAAACAATTAGTCACCTCAGGCGACGTGAATATTGGCGAATAATCACCTCGGCTTCGTCTCGGTGACTATTTGCCGATATTCACGTCGTCTTCGGCGACTAATTGTTAAGTAACGTTCCTATAACTTTGCCTCGAGATTAACATGTGTTTGACAAAAAAGAGAGGCTTGTTTCAGTAGTATGGTATTAGCAACATGAAATTACCAAGATTGATCCAACGAGCTAACCTTTTTCTAGGGGGAGCTGTGATTACCGCGAACTGATCGCAGTTTAGATCACGCGACATCGTAACATGTAACATGTTCATAGCGTATCACTGGTGTCTCTAAGTATTCTCATTCAGGTTTTTGAAAGCGTTTGCGTTGCTTTGGCAATCTTTTGTAATCCCTATCAAGTTTTAAGGAATATACTGCTACCTGTGAACTAGTTCTCCGTTCAAGTACAAAAGATTCCGCCGCGAGCATTAAGTCGAGCCGCGAGACTGAAATTGCTCGCGCTCTCGAATAAGACAGAGAGCTTTTCCGCCTGCACGAAAACCATACAGGATAGAGCTTCTTTTAACACATAAGACCGGTCAATTCGGCGCGATTTCTGTAACGAAGCGAGGCTGCGCCTAGCCCATCTCTTAAGTTGAGCGTCACTTATCGAATAGATGTTGATACTATACCGGATGGCTTTTCTTGTCCACACGAAAAGCCATCATTTTATCTAAGTTTCCTGAATTACATCAAGTCTTAAAACACTCGCATGCGCCTTGGATGTTGCACACTGCGCAGAATTATCACAGTTGTTTCTTGAATTCACACGTGGCTCATGTTGCCAGGTAACTTGAATCAGACCACTGTTATAGGTGTTTGAAACACTGGGTGTATAGTCAAGCGGATCCACTATCGTTCGAGGTTTGAAGCTGCAAATCCATCCACGAATTCTCGACACCATATCTTTAAAGGCATCGGCGAATCCCGCTCTGTATCGCCGGCTTACTAATATACAGGTGACTGGATGTACAAATGGATCAACGGCTGACAAACCAAACGCGAACCAGTCGAAATAAATACTGCGCCAGTTTGCGTGATAAATGAGCATCACTCGAGCCTGGCGAAAGAAGAGACACGTTGTCAATCATGTGATGTTAGTGAGCTTAAGCAACTCGGTCAGCACTCGTTAACATGCGTCGAAAGGCGCTTGGACACCTTATGAAGTTTACACAAGGTAGATTTAAGTACACATAGCATCAACCCCAACCCAAAAAAGGAACCTAACCAGTTTCGAAAAAGTGCTTAACCCTAATCAGTAAAGGAAGTGCTTAACCTAATCAGTGAAGGCAGTGCTTAACCCTAATCAGTAAAGGTAGTGCTTAACCCTAATCTGTAAAACGCAGTGCTTAACCGGCTAATCGAAAACGATACGGAATACCACATTGTGTAAACTTCATAAGGTGTCCAAGGGCCTTTCGACAGATGTTAAAAAGTGCTGACCAAGCAACTCAACGACGACTACGACGGCAGCATCGACATCGGCAAAAAACAATAGGTTTAGATAAGCAAAACAGCATCAGCAGCAACTCTGCATGTTTTTCTAATTCTGTTTTTGAATCTTAGAAACAATCCTTTAGAATTCAACTCCATAAATATTCACCAACATTTGAATGACGTGGGAAAAGAGCAGTGAGTTTAGAAACAGTGTAAATTCACTTTCTAAGTGACGTTTACAGCACTGTGGTCGTTGCTTAGCTCCCTTGTAAAAGACAAGGGAAATTGTACCACATCTCTTTGGGCCTACCCACATTTACCCACATTTATCCAGACTTCAGTGCGCCCCACGCTGGCTTTTCGCGACAAGAGCGATGACATGTCAGGGACAAAGGCACCTTGTGTTTGCTTCTTTGAAAAGGCCCCATTTTTCAGTCGTTCTCCTGGACTACACTAGTTAGGAGTGGAGACTTTATTTTCAGAGGGTAACATTTGACAGTTGTCACTTGAACTTATAAACTTGTGGCCCATCAATGAAATATTAAAATCATTCTAATTGTTTTGATAAAAAGTTAAAAATGATATGACTTTTTGTTACGGCAAGTCTAAGTTTCAACTTGGTTTGAGAAGCTCTTTAAGGGAATGCCGGTCATTTTAGGGAGTTCCTTTCCTTGTTTGCCTGTGCATTAAATAACTCTGGATCCAAACAATAGTTATCATTTAATATTCATTAGATCGATATACACCCAATCCGGCTTGACTGAGGCTATGTTAGTCTCTTATTTCTTGGAGACCGCCCTCCCCCCCCCCCCCCCCCCCCGCTTCCTTATCTGAAGGTCTGGATCCGCCACTGAAGTCGTTCACACACATCAAACTTTGTGCCGGAGCGGTTGGCCAAGAGGGTTTGGTGACCTAAATCCCAGTCCTCGCTCTTGGCGTAGTGTGATCATAGCCTCCACCCTGATTTTCCACGCCTGCTTTCAATCTTCGTTTAAAGATTAACTCATATAAAGTGTTTTTCCTTACCAAAATTGGAACCCAAGCCAGGCTATAGGATAGAGCCATAATTCCGGTTAGGTTAGAGAGTATTACGGCCTCGCGATCACCTGTAATCTGTGTATGAACCCCAGTTCCAACGGACAAATTCATTTTCTTCAAAGCTTTAAGCACTGAAACGTTCATTACAAGCATAAGTAGAATGGACAGCGAGAAGTTGCAAATGAAGGCATGTACAACGATTACTTCGCCATTGCTCTTGGAGTTCAGCGAGTACAAGCACACCGGTATGGGATGTTTTGTCAGTTCGATGCTCTTTAACAAGAGAGGCAGGATAGCTAGTGCTGCAGAATGTACAAAAATATACCCAACCGCTATCCTAATTTTGCGAAGGTTTATAAGTTGCTGGTAGTAAAACGGCACGCACATGGCTATAAATCGTTCGGCAGACATGACGAGTGTTACCATGACCATCATGGTACCGAAGAACAGCAAACAGAAAGTGGCCAACGAACAGCCGAGATTTTCCGCCGGCCACTCACCAGTCAAATGGGCAACCGCTGTCCAGGTATAGCCGGTGAGAGCGAGAAAAATTCCCATGACCGCTTGTAGACCCATAAGGAAGTTATTGTATTGCTTTCGAGAGAATGTTGATTTCTTGTAAATAAGAAGGTAATAAGCTGCGACCAGGTTAACCAGGGCAGTTACAAGTGTATTCAGGATTGTACCAACTCCTAAAAGGAGATTTTGCTTGACTTCGTAGGATGCCATGAGTCGCAAATCGGCGAAGTTGGATTAATAGGGTGAACTGTGTTCTGTTTGTTAATCATAAAAGAGAAGTGTAGTCTTTGTAAAGTAGACTGTCGTTTGATGTGAAGTTCTTTGTTTTGGACGGCTAATCCCTGTAATGAAGAAATTGAAATGTTAGTGATTTCACAAAAAAATGATCAATTCATCAACTAAATCACATCGGTATGGGGAAAATTTGTGCTACACCGGAGTTACAGCCACTTTATGTCGAGGGATTATCGGGTCACGTGTTATCAAATGGAACTTATTTTATGCAACACTTGTTTCCTGCATGATGGGCGTTATTTGACGTTTAACGAAAATAAAAGCTTTCAAAGGCTTGGCTCCCACTATGGTTTCATAGACCTACTACTACCTTGCGTTGTAAAAATCATGAAGGGCTTAAAAAATAACTTTAAATCATGTTTTCATTGCCCTTTTGCGTAGAATAAACACCTTTCAGAAAAGTAACTTTGCTTAAAAAGCTGTTCATTATCCCTGTGCGCAGACATCGAGAGATCATAGTAAACTGACTGTTCAGCAAAAAATATATATCCCTTTAAATTTTTAATCCTCCGTATTAAGAGAGGAGTCTCGTAATAATCATCATTTCTACTTAGAATCAAAAGTATTCGGCAATTAATTTTTCTCTGTAAGAATTAATACACATTCAGTTACTGAGGCTTTAGACTGCGACCAGAAAGCTAAGAATCGCCAAAAGAAAAAAAAAAAACAAATGAGAGCAATCACACTACAAAGAACTGGCGATCCGCAAAATCAGTGTAAAAAAACCCGCAAAATTAAATTTGGCATCACACGTTACTTTGCAAAAAGGTGTTTTTCTTCTTTTTTCGGAAAACAGCATTTTTTTACCAGAATAATGTGACTAAACTGCCAAGAAATTAATCCTTCAAAATGGACGTAAGCTTGCATTGTACTTTGTTTTTGGTTTCAATGTCTAATGTCTACTTGCACGTGGCCTCTTCAATATGTCAAGGCTATAATTTATTTGACATATTTTATGATGTAAACTGCTTTCAAATACTTCAATGAAAGAAACGAAATCAGTCTGAGACGAGATTTCTGAAAAGGTACACGCAAATATTCGTGACGTGAACAACGATTGCCTTTCATTTTTTGACTTCACAGTTTCGGCGTATTCCATTACTATCACTAAAGATAATGGACAAAACATTAATGTATATGGGGCTCTTCTAATTTAAAAGCCGAGTAAGCTGTTATGACGCGATTTATTCAGTTATACTTTCAATTGGCCTCAATTCGCAGCTGTAGTCGGAAGTTTGAATGATTTTACCAACAATAAATCAGTACCTATTTTGTATATTACTTCAAGAGAGAATTCTCTTGATTACTTCCAATGACGGCAGTAAAATCAATATTCACTTCCTTTAAGATTAAACTTTTTGGCTGTTCCTGAATATTTTCTTGCTGAGGGCTTATTCGGACATCATGTGTTCGCCGTAAATGACATGGAGCCGTGTTTTTGGAAGTTCAGTTTCCAAATAAGAGGTTCCGTATGGGTATTTCCGACGAAAACGAATTCGAAGTCGCGACGATCGTGGCGATCTTAGAGATTAAGCGAACATCGCATTGCCATTTCAATCAAGCTTCACCCTGAACGTTAGTCTGAAATAACAGCAAAGAAACCTGCCAAAAAGTGTTCTGCACGTTCAGAGTTTTTGTTTTTGCTTGTTTTCTCGTTTTCGTCGTCATTCCAGTTTCGCTGAGCTGGCTGGTAGTGTTTATACCACCAGGTTATCGCTGGTTACCACGTGAAAACAATTCTTGATATGTGACAATTTCAGTCGCCGAAAAACCGACGCTTTGATGGAAGTTGCACGACGAAATCGACCTCCTCAGGAACCCTCCCAGAGAATGAAAATGTCTCTGAGAACTTCTCATATTTATGTTAGCCTAAGATATAAGAAAATAAATCATTTGTATTTCGCGTTTTAGACGGATGATAAACATAACCTTTAGAAGTTTTTCGCCGTAAACGTGTACAAGTATAGGCGTCCTATCAACAAAGCTTACAGGGTCTTTCAGGGCAAAAATTCAAAATGTTTCCCCATAGTATTTACATAGGGTATCCTTAATATTTAGTTCTTACATTGGAGTAGTCTGATAGTCGTCCTTCTCCACTGCTGATGACTTGAAAGGCAGGTTTAAACCCTGCCTTTAGCAGGCCTTTGATTTAAAAAAACTGTTGTCGCTTCTTTGTATGACAACGACATAGTGCAATTAGATGGTTCTGTATATCAGAGTGCTAGCCAAACTGCGGTCTGTTATTACAAAATTCCTGTTCAAAAAGCAACTTTAGAATATCCTTTAAACTCTTTCTTTCCTAGGGTGAAAGTAAATAGTTCCGCTCCGAATTTATCCATCACCCTACGATCGATTGAACATGAAGTACACTATGTCGCGTGGATGATCCTGGACAGTGCAATTCACCAGGACATTTGTTTTTGTCAAAAATACTAATCATGGCAAGTAATTTTGTAATGAAAACTGAATACGTATTTTATTAACATCAAACTCATTGAAACGATCGGTAATGGGCCAAAGCTGCTCAATTGTTTTTACGCAATTGCCAAGCTGATTCATAGACCGAAATACGTTATTTAGATCATTCTTTTATGCGATGAAAGCAGGCGGTAATATCTGTTCAATTTCTCTTGGTTGTGTTTTCAATTTTGCAATGTTTCTTTTTCCATTTTCTTTTAACCTTCTTTTAACGTATCTATGTTAATAACACATTTTGCCTGAGTTGGTCCTCAAAATTAATTTTAAGTGGCTTGGCTGAGGTTTTTTTAAAAATGTTGGAGCAAAAATGCACGTATAGTCAAAGCAACAGTAAAAATATAATTTTAAAGCCAAAAAAGAGCCAAAACAAATCAAAACAGCAACTTCTATTTGCAACAATTAGATAATATAGTTGACAGGCCTGTTAATTCGCCCTGTTATTTGAAAATGTTCAATATATATATAGTAACACAGGCTTCCTATATGCATAAAAAAACGGTCCTTATAAAAAAAGCGTCATTTTTATGTAAAAAAGCTGCTTTTTTACAAATTGGACGGTTGTAAAAATACAGTGCTTTTTTTATGTAAAAAATCTTTTTTTTTTTACAAAAGATATTTTTGTAAAGCCTAGTTCCCACTAGCGACATAACGATCATAATCATAATCACAAGCTCAAACATAACGCTGTTATGTCGCTTATGTCTTAGTGGGAACGTCCAGAAACATAATCATAAGCGCCCTTATGATCAACATAATCATAATCATAAGAAAATGATCGACCATTTTCTTATGATTATGATTATGTCTATGACTACGACTATGTTGCTTTTCTTTATAGTGGGAACGCGAAAATCATAACGACATAATCAGAAACATAATGACGCAACTAGATCATTGTGTTTTGGCCAATGAAATTCTAGGTCCAGTACTTTCGGGTCGGTCGGTTCATTTCAAGATGGCGTCCAAGACCTGTAAACAACAGAGACACGCGAGTTCTTAGTGCGGGCGTTCCCACTAGAACATAAAAAGCTTATGTTTATGTTTATGATTATGCTTATGCTTATGATCCTTATGTCGCTAGTGGGAACTAAGCTTAAGAAAGCGGCTTTTTTATGTAAAAAAGCTGTTTTTCTACAGAAAACATTTTTGTATCAAAGCTGCTTTTCATGTAAAAAAGCCGATTTCTGTAAATCATGCCTTATTTGTGATATTGTGCTTATTTACACACACATAAATAGGCAGCTTCTTGGTTTTTACTGAATCACATATATTGATTTGCTTCTCAATGATTTTTAAATCAAGTTCACACTCCTATTTTACAACAGCCTGTAGGTTGGTTGTAGAAGTTCTTTCGTTTACTATTATTATTGTGCGAGCCGAAAACTGTACTGTTATGCATCCTATGTCCTATGTCGAAATCTTTCGACATAGCATGAATCCCCTGATAGAAATCTAGCGCAAAGTAATACAAGAAATTGCCTAACAATTGCTAGAAGTGTAGTTATAATTTGAGAGCATCAAAGCAAAAAGAAATGGCGAACTTTAATAAGCCATTATTGAGTTGCCTTTATTTGCCTTTAATTGGCTTTGTTTTCTGTA
>JBBMOI010000001.1:19315000-19442500 GCA_038088405.1 Porites divaricata
TAATGCCACGCCCCTTTGCGGGTCTAAGTCGAAATTCTGCTGTTGCCGGCATTTTTCCGTGAAAATCTCTCGGCTACGTGTAGTGCGCATTAGTGCCTTCCATTGAACAGAGTTTCACCAAAATCGCAAAGATCCAATGCGAGAAATTCAGCGGTTTGCAAATTTAGGTCATAATTTATGTGAAAATGATAAGCAAACTTTACACGATTTAGTATCTAATAAACTGTGAGATTTATCCCTTTATTTTGGGGATCTTTATAACAGATGGGTCCTTGCAAGTCAGCAAAAAAGCTTTACGGCCTTGTAAATTCGCGCAATTTCGAGCAATGCCAACATATAGAAATTACAGTTTTAGCTATTTGTTAAAGTTTGTCAGCGTTTAAGCGTCCTCACGAAAAAGCATTTTCTTAAACATTCGTAGTTTTTTTTCCTTCAAATTTTTTCAGGGCCTCAATAGACCATTTTCGATTTATTGAAATTCATACGTGGCTCCGAGGCTTGGAGGACTAAAACAAAAGAAATGTTTTATTCATCACTGAGCCTCAAGATGATTTCTTTTGTTTTATTCCCCCAAGCCTCGCAGCCATGTATGAATTTTAATATATCGGAATTGGTCTATTGATTAACTAACTACCCGGATTCTGAATTTCATGGTCATTGAAAAACTGTGACATTATCTTCTATAACAAACTTGAGTATAAACATTGAAGATTTTAGGCGTTTTGGCTGAGTTTGTGCTTTGGGAATTGTCTATTGTTTCTAGTATCATGATACAGCATTCTTGTTCAGCACGCGTGCAATGACCGCCCTTGGCTGACTTCCGAAAGCTCACCGAGATATGATAATTTAGTATGACAAATTAGAAGGGATTCCCGTCCTTTACGATTAAAGTAAAGGTGGGGATACCAGAGAGCTTCAAAGTAGAATGGTACCGCCACAAAATAACTGGGTCGAGTCACCTTAAATAATGCAAGTGACAGTGAGGTTAATTCTGCTTGTTAATGGGAAAATGTTTAATATGTAGTGTTCAAGGTTTTCTCGAACCAGGCTTTATGACATTTTAGTATAATTACATTGATGATTATAGAAAATAGAGCGCTGTGATTGGTCAGGAGCTTCGCTTTATCCCGCTATAAACACCGCGCGGTGATTATAACATTGAAGGCTAGCAGTTTTCAGAATGGCAGCCAGACTTTTTGATGTTTCGGAGTCGGAAATTTATCAATAATTTTATTTTCTCGAATAATTATCAATGTAATTATACTAAAACAATTAGTCGCCTCAGGCGACGTGAATATCGGCGAATAGTCACCTCGTAGGAGAATTTTCATTGATATGCTGCACCTCTATGGCACACGCGGGGAATACTAAGATATGGGCGAAAATAATTTCCGCGTATGCGAAGAAATGCAGCATAAGTGGGTTTTCGTCGCTGAGGGGGGGAGGGGCGGCAAAAAACGCAAGTATATATGCCCTCTCGGGGCATGAACGCATAGAAAAGCGATCTGAAAAGTGATCCTGATGTTGGCAAAACATTTAAATACCACGCTCAATACCCAGGGGTAATGCAAGGGTCCCAAGAGGGAAAACGAGCTAAATTATGGGGCCCGCGTGCCCATTTCGGAGCAAACATATCAATGAAAATAGTAGGAGAATTTTCATTGATATGCTGCACCTCTATGGCACACGCCGGGAATACTAAGATATGGGCGAAAATAATTTCTACCCGAGCGCCGAATGCCGCCACTTAGCCAACAACCTTAGAAAAATCGTCATATTCCCCCCAATCTCAGAAGCTCACCCTACGGGAACAGCTCTTGGAGACTCCAGTGCCGTGTGATAAGGCCAAACACGCCGCACGAGAAAACAACCTGGCGGCAGGTACCAGAGCGTAAAGAAGTTTATCTTCCCACAGACTTCTGCAGAGACTTAGAACTACCGTCTTGTGGCTAAGCATATTTTCTTGAAAAGAAGCAAGTTTAACCTTCTTATCTAGGGCATTAAAACGTAGTGTAAGGAAAATCTATGATATACCACAGAAAAACCGATGTTTGCCTGGGAACAAGGGTCGACTTCCCAATGCCAAAGAAATAGCCGAGACCGATGAGGGAGACGGGAGCGGACCGGCCCAACTGGCGGGCTCCCCTTCCAGTTACACTAGGAATAATAAGATCTGACGGAATCTCTTGCGTTTTAACAGAACTTAAACAGTGCCTAGAAGCGAAATAATTGGAAATAGATTACCACGAAGGCAACGCACATATACCCCATGTGATAGCGTTAAACCGAAACTGGAAAAGAAATAAAGGAGAAAAAGGGGAGCCACCAACCAGGCCGATCCAGGAACCCCGTCACAGACAGAGTATCGGGCATAATTTAGAACTACCCGCCCCAGATCGACCGGACTGATGGCAGGAGCACAAGACCGAAAGTCGTGAAATAACGACACATTGCTCGAAGCGAGTAAAACAACTCACAAGAAAAAACCAACCAAAACAAAGCGATGGGCCGACTTGCGTGAGACGAGGTATACATGTAGTCGAGATGAACCTGCATAAATAACTATAAGCCCATAAAACTAACAACAAATGGCAAACGCCGAATAAATCTGGAACGTAGAAAACAGCCCAGGCAGCTAAACCATAGAACCGCGGATAACTAATTCCAAATAACAGGATGAAAGCGGCCGTCTTCCGTTTAAGAGCTCCCCAGTGTGTACACCGCGCACTGATATTTGTAAACAAAACAGAACAGAGATGCTATGAGGGTGTTACGAAAACTAAGACCTGTGAGACCTAAGACCTAAGACACACGCTAGAAATGGCCAACTGGAGGGTGACACAGGCTGTGAAAACAACCTGAACGCGACACACGCCGTAAAACAAGCTGAAAGCGACACACGCCATGAAAACAACTTAATAAGCGACACACGCTATAAACACAAAATGGAGAGCAAAATACTAAAGACACCATGAAACTAGTGAAAGCGACACACGCCAGAAACGGCTAACCGGAAGGCGACACACGCCATAGAAACAACCTAAAGGCGACAAACGCCGTGAAAACAACTGGAAGGCGTCACACGCCATGAAAACAACTTATAAGCGACACACGCTGAAATGGCTAACTGGAAGGCGACACACGCGTGAAAACAACCTGAAGGCGTCACACACCATGAAAACAACTTATAAGCGACACACGCTGAAATGGCTGACTGGAAGGCGACACACGGGGGAAAACAACCTGAAGGCGTCACACGCCATGAAAACAACCTGAAGGCGACACACGCCATGAAAAAACAAACTTATAAGCGACACACGTTATAAACACAAAATGGAGAGCAAAATACGAAAGACACCATGAAACTAGTGAAAGCGACTCACGCCAGAAATGGCCAACTGGAGGGCGACACACGCCGAGAAAAACCAACGTGCAGGCGACACATGCTATAACAACTGAAAGCGACGTACGCTATGAAACAACTCGAAGCGACACTCACTATGAAATGAAATGGAGATGGATACCCACCAGGAAATCCAGTCTGAAAGCGACTCACGCTATAAAAGGTAACTCGAAGGAGGTATCACAGCCGGGCGAACGGCTTCCAAAACATAAGGAACGATAGCGTCAGGAGCCTAGGCCAAGCTCAGCGACGAAAACCGGAATGGCACAAAAAACGCAAGTATATATGCCCTCTCGGGGCATGAACGCATAGAAAAGCGATCTGAAAAGTGATCCTGATGTTGGCAAAACATTTAAATACCACGCTCAATACCCAGGGGTAATGCAAGGGTCCCAAGAGGGAAAACGTGCTAAATTATGGGGCCCGCGTGCCCATTTCGGAGCAAACATATCAATGAAAATAGACTTCGAATTCGTCTTGGTGGCTATTCGCCGATATTCACGTTGCCTTCGGCCTTCGGCCTTCGGCGACTTAAATAGAACCCTTCTTACTCTAACAATAACATCAACATACAGCGTGAGCATTAGACGTGTAGGTCAATGGAACTTGAGCAAATGCATAAATCACTCACCTCAGTATCTGAAAAAAAGAATTGTTTGAAGTTGATCCCGAGCGAGAAAAGCTGGCAACAGACTGAGAAGCTATTTTACGGTTTAGCGTTCAATAACAGCTTAAGTGTTTTTCAACTACAGTATTTCCTTCCGATAAATAAAATAAAGGCCTCTTGCCGAGGCCCTAGCCTATGACTAGCCACTCGTCACAGTTTAAGATAATTGAAATGTGTAATAATTTAATTTTTAAAACAAAATAGAAGCCAACAACGTCAACGGCGTTGACGACTCTCCAATTCTCTGCCGCCAGTAATTAATTTGCTCAACAAAAATTATGAAGTGCACAAAATTCATATTCACAGCAACATCACATCCGCCTGTTTACAGAGAATAAAAATTTTTAGCACTGTTTAGTATTTTTGTTGGATACTCGGTTTGCGTGGAAATGTCATTAATTTTTGTGTAAGCCTTTCATTACATCTGCTGTAAACATAACACCGCGGCCTATGGCTCTCAGATAAAGCCTTAATTTGATGTTTTTAGCAGCAACCTGCCAATAGGGAATCTGAAAAACTGAAATGCTTCAGTTCTGGTATATTTATACATCTGAGCTGCGATTTCTTTTGTCTTTTACAATTTATATATTGAAATGCATTAACTATCATACACTAAAAGGAAACATTACATGAGAACACACACGGCCCGGGGGGGGGGGGGGGTACTCCCGCGAATTTTGGATAGGGGTGTGCCGCGAAGGTTCGTGAACCCCAACCCTATTTAAGGACTAAGAAAGCAAATACTGATACCCTTTTTAAGGCCCAAAGCCGAAAAATGACACCCTATTCAAGAGAAAAACAAAATTATTAATAGCATGAAAAGGAAAACTTTATTTCTTCTCTGTAACATTGGATGTATAGCATCAAGCATAGAATACTAGAATAAGCCTAGTTTAATAAAATGCAATCATAACCGGCGGGCGTTATCACACTCCAGTATTAGATAATACAATTGATTTATAAGCTGCCCTATCTAAGGACCACGCCAGGGACACAGAAACAAAACGGTCAAACAAGATACCCTATTTAAGGACCGAGAACCTCAAAAACCATACCCTATTCCGCGGCACGTACCTATATAGTCCATATATGGGAGTACCCCCCCGGGACACACGGGGCCTGCACTGTAAGTATCCCGGAGAGCTCCATACAATCCCTTATAATTTTGTTATGAGGAATTGTGTGGAGCCAACCAGGTAGCCTGTGCGCAGACACTTTAATCCTATATACGCGATACTTGGGCCGGCTGCACCGCAGGCTACCATCCAGGAGACTTTTCTCACGTATGATCAGCGCGAGGTGTTTTTCCCGACACTCTTCTGTCAGGCAAATGTCATCATATGAAAGCAAACCAGACCCGATCGCTTCGGCAGGCCGAAGACGGCAAAAATATTGCCTGCTTTGCAGACGCTCTAAACCTTCTGTGTAGAGCGTACGGACTATATTTACGAATACTTGGGCCGGCTGTGACGCAGGCTACAAAAATAAAAGGCTTTTGTTTTTCCATTTCAGAGGTCAGTTTTGTTTCGATCTGATCAAAATAAATCAGGTTTTCAAGCTGTAGGTAATAAAATATTGCCTTGCTCAGTTCTCAAGGAGATTTAATTAGGAAACGAGATAAACGAGATAATGTGAGATAATTGACTCGATACTGAAAGTGAAAGCGCTTTCTTTATAGAAAAAAAAATATGTTTAATTCCTGCAGCAGTAAATTTTGCGAAATCAAGAAGCGCAATACGGTCCAAAGCCGTCATCGCAAAGACCGCGAAAATAAAGATGAAAAAAAATTGGATCAAAAAAGTTATTATCACCAAAAAGCCGTCTCGGAATACATTACAGAATACATTTTATCGTAGTTGTGATTTCGAGAACGGACCTCGGGAGCCTCATTGCCGTAATATCTTTTTCATTGCAGAAACTACAGAGAATCGCTCTGTTCGCGTAGTGCTAACTTTCCGCTCCACAGTCGAAAATTATTGTCCAACAGCAGTGGTCCAACAGCGTGTAGTTACTTAGTTCAGCAATAATGATGCGTATTATTGTAAGAGACGGACCGTTAGAAAACTTATGAGGAGGCGGGCGAAGTACAAAAAAGAAAATCGCCCAAGGGAAAATTAAATGAAATACAAATCATTCACGCCAATTGACCCTAAAAAATATTCATGCTATGGCCTAAAGAAAATTCATACAAGGAATATGTTAACGAAAAAAAATTCCTGCGGCTCGAAAATTACCCACCCCCGATAACTTTTCTCATGGTCCGTCCCTAAATAACACGGTTCTAGAATATCTGACGGCTTCGCGTTTTGTTCGTCCACAACCCCGCAAGCCTTTCTTATAACGGAAGTGCGTTGTGGACCATTTTGTAACTGAACGTGCGGCAATTGAAAATTAAAAAGGAAAATTAAAAAAAGATTAATTTAGATATATGTAACCTTTACACAAGACCTCCTCTAGTTGTAAAACAGGACATTTTATTATTGATATCTTAATTGTTTGTTTTCATCTTAGATTCTAGTTGAGTTAGGCAATTATTTTTCTATACTTGAATGTAAATGTACCTTAAAAAAATACCGTGTATGAAAAACGTTATCTTACCTTACGTACCTTACCTCTGAGGTGTGCCTAAATTTGTCTTCGCTATGGTTTGTAGGCAATACGACTTCCCCTGACAATCAATTGTGCGTCAAAACAATGTATCAAACGCGCGATAAAGAAATAGTCGAAGTGTCATGGTATAGCAATTTATGACAGTTTTAACTGGAAAACTTGTTGTCATCTGAGTACGGGTACACCTCTACGGTCTATGTTTGCAAGCTCTGCCTAAAGAATCGCTTTGTTAGACTAAAGTGTAGCCTACGTTTGTTAGCTCTACCTAAAGAATAATAATAATAATTTCAAAACTTATAAGGCGCAAATATCTATATAAATATATTCAAATGCGCCAAAACGGCGCATCACTGGGTTACACTGCACCCATGGGTGTGCCACCTAAAGTGCAGCCTATGTTTGTTAGCTCTACCTAAAGAATCACTGGGTTACACTGCACCCATGGGTGTGCCGCCTAAAGTGCAGCCTATGTTTGTTAGCTCTACCTAAAGAATCACTGGGTTACACCGCACCCATGGGTGTGCCACCTAAAGTGTAGCTTATGTTTGTTAGCTCTACCTAAAGAATCACTGGGTTACACTGCACCCATGGGTGGGCCACCTAAAGTGCAGCCTATGTTTGTTAGCTCTACCTAAAGAATCGCTAGTTTACACTGCACCCATGGGTGTGCCACCTAAAGTGCAGCCTACGTTTGTCTGGATTACACTGTACTTACGAGCGTTTGCCTTGCGTTCTCTTCGAAGAAAAAAAAGCCATAGTTTGTTTCGCCAAAAATCAAGCTTTTTTCCTTAACATTTTGAAACCATATTGGGCCCCGAAAGACGTTAAACGTTCCTCCATAATAGAAGAGTATTTTGCCAGGGTTAATACAAAAGTGGAAAAAATTATCACCATAATTATAGCACACAAAAATTGTCATCTAACTCCTGGCACGTATCCGGAATAAGCTAAGTAAATATATCATATATCTAGAAATCGTCATCAAAGGGTCTCGATAAGTACATTATACTTAACTTTGCAAATCAAGTCGACCGCTTGTATCCGTGTCACGTATCGAAAAAGCGAGGAGTCATCGCATGACATTAGGTAACAGAGGTAATACTCACTGGTTTCACGAGTTCAATCAGGGGCACCCAACGACAATTTTCGGAAAATATCTGTTCGGAAGACGATTTGAGATATAGAATTTTCGGAACATTTGTTGTAAAATTTCTTGCTTGCCTGCCTCTCCCAGGATTTTCGAACATCTAAAAAATGGTATAATGGCCCATTTTTAATGGATTTTTACCCTAAAAAGGTCGCTTAGAATTTCGGGAGCCATTTTTCCGGCTGAAATTTTCGAAAAGGTAAGTCCTATAATTTTCGGATCACTAGACTTTCAGCTAGGAAATCCGAACAGATGAAAAAATTTTTGAGGATAAAAATATGCCTATATCTACCGTTTAAATACTAAAATACGTTCAACAATGCTATGTTTAAGTGGTTGTGGACTATACTCTCGTTGGGTGCCCCTGTTCTATGCACGATTTTTCGCCGAGTAACAAGTTGAAAACTTCAATTCTTACCTTTCAGTAGTCGGTTCCGCCAACACTAGTAAACGGGAACAGAGCTATGAAATTCGGCATTCTTCTTTCACAAGTAGCATGCTGCACGAAGCCGCTTGAAGTAAAATCCACCGATATGCACTGCATTCTCGCTACAAAAATAAATATTTCTTGTGGGGAAAATACGACGAGAAGGAAAAAATGCCAGATCTTCGCCTCGGCAATGTATTCCAGCTACCAAGCCGGCGTATCTCCAGAAGGTGACCCCAAGTGGGACAAACCTTGTGATTTTTCTAGGAGCCCTTTGCGCGCAAACTAATTTATTCTGGCGCGAAATGAAGATTAAGAAAATGTATCTGAAATCTAATACACAACAAGAAATTTTCGCACTTTCGAGGAGCGCGACATGGGAGAGACAAGAGAGAGTCTCCCTAAAACCGGTCCACTGCGTCTCGGGTCGGAAAATCAATTTCCTTTAAACTTTGCCCATGAATATATCTTAGTCCAGAAGTAATTGAAACCGCATTAGCTTTTGAAAATATTTCAAAATAAAATTTTTCGGGAGGAAAATCACTAAATCTAAATATTACGTCATCAACTGATATTATGCAGCCGTAAAGAAGCCAGTGTTACAGTACATATCGGGCGTACTCACCTTTCGAACCTCCAGCTTCACATGCGCAACATAATAATGGCTGGTCCTGCGCATTTTTTAAGGGTTTATTTTTGTTTGTCACTTGTCTGTCTTTGGAGCGCACCTTGGTTTCGTGGACAATAACGATGTGAAAATGACAGTATATGCAATCTCCGTTCCCAGTGCCTTTCCCTCAACAAATGTACTGTACTCTTGTAAAATATATATATTTTTTTCATGAGAATCCTGATTATAACGACGAAAATAAACTGGAATATTTAGTGTTATCAAAGTAACGAAGAGATAGTTTTGCAAAGTCGAGGAATTTGACAGACGCTTACATTGTGGGTTATGGGCTGCAAACTCGTGCCCCTGACCAATGCCAACGTCTGTAAAATTTGGCGAATTTCTTTGGACGTATCATCTTTAATTTCGTAACTTACCTCGTTTTAAGAGCCTCTTTCCAGCATTCGCTCATTGCTCTTTATCAAAAGATAAAAAAAAGAAAAAAATTGAAAACCGTGGAAGGGAGCAATTGGATAATGCAGAGCAATGGAGAGCAGCCTGGAACTAATTGCATGCGAAAGTCCTAGTTTCCAGTTTGCACGTGGTCAATATGGCGGATGAAGAAGTTCAAATTTTGTACGTAGGAAAGTGATTTGTCAGATTAAGCGTTTTGTCAATTTTGACAACCTATATTGCTGGT
Source organism: Porites divaricata (assembly GCA_038088405.1). NCBI lineage: Eukaryota > Metazoa > Cnidaria > Anthozoa > Scleractinia > Poritidae > Porites > Porites divaricata. The sequence continues at coordinate 19,324,565 of JBBMOI010000001.1, forward strand.
ATAGACATTATAGTAATCTCTCTCATAAACATGGCTAAGACAAGGAAAGGATCAGGGAAGGAGAAATCCTCCAAGAAGTCAAACAGCAGCATGAATCCAGGTATACAAGCTCCACTTTTAAGTTGCTATCCTCGCTTCAGTTAAGTAAAATTTATAGTTTTAATAATTTTAAGGAAGTGAATGTCTCACTCTTACAAATAGCCAAGCGAGACAAGAAAGCAGAGACGTAATGGGGGCCTAACTACCAGGTTACGCTTTATAAACATGACAGTCGCACCGTAATCTTACATGCATGTATTTGCAGTATTAAACCCAGAAATCTTCGACGATCATTTTTTAACTTTTAAGTTTAATTTCCTAACTGTAATGAAAAAATTGTAGACCGTCCAAAACCAGCAGGAGGATCGAACATGCGAGACAAGGCAACAATAAACAGGCTGAAGATGTACAAATCAGGGGGAAAGGCAATAAGGTGTGATAATAATTATGGTGTTAATTGTGCATTGGTTTTAATTTAGTATTCTTAGTTTGCAACCTCGTTACAAGGGGCCTTGTTGGTGGTCAATACAATAAACTTTTTGTCGAAGATCTTACATGAAAATTGAGTTCAGTTCCCTGCAGAGAGATGCTTTTGTTCTTGACCACTAACATGGCGTCATATGATGGTATGTGCAAACCAGCAGCAAAATATTTATGGCTCCCTCAATTCCAAGAGTACCCATCAACCCTCCTACTCCCCCACCCCCTACCAGGAATTTGCCAGACATTTGCATTTTCTCTTTTTCATTAATATTGCAACCCCATGGTGGGTTCAGCTCATATGTGTAAATCCCCACAGCTAGTGGGGCTTCTGGAAGAGTGCAAAACTCAGGGGAAAAACTGAAGTGCTTAACCTTGTTCAGAGTTAGTGATCACTGTATTTCATAATATGCCATGTAGAACTGTGATTTCAGAAATGCAAATTAAACAGTGGACACAACCCACCAGCTCAAATTTATTTAGAATTCTTTGTTTCATTTAATAAATACAGCCGTGAACTGAGTTCTTAAAAGCCTCTTGAGACAGTATAATGGTGTACTAATACTGATCCTTAACTTTTCACTACATTTAATGGATATTCAAATGCATGAAAATGTTGACATGGAGACAATACCAATCACTCTTTTATTAAATAACATTAGGCATTCTAACTACCTAAGAATAAGATAATGCTTTTACATTCACAAGATCCTTGAACTCAACCAGTTGGTTTTTGTCAATTCAAAGTAGACAGACTGCAAATTTTCGTAGTTGCTAAAAAATATATATCTACGTGTTGCAACTGTTCATCAGTAGGATGCCTAAAATGCGTGCAATTCCACAATTGGTTTTGGCTCCATTAAATAGTTTATTTCCTGTTTACATATATATAATAATATTGTCTTATTTAATTTTTTAATATTTTGTTTTTTAGAAATAAGCAGGGGAAAATAGTGAAACCAGCACCTTTCCAGAACTCAGCCATCTCAGGAGAGGTTGCAAGGGTTGCTCCAAATAGAAAGTGGTTCGGTAAGCTCATCACACTTAAATCCATACAACATAAACAACCTTAACAGAACTGTCTGTGTGAATTGTCATTTCTTGTACCACTTCTGAAGTCATTATTTAATTAATGGTAAGTGCAAGAACAAAAGAGCTCAATTATGTACAAGGCCAATGGGGGGGGGGGGGGGGGGGTTGCTCTGGATTTCGATGACGGGGATGATCAAAGGATTTTTTTGGGTTTGAAATTTTCGATTCTGGGATTTTTTTGGGTAGGATAATTTGGCAAGTATTTTTTGGGGTGGCAGGATTTAAGTAGGAATTTGTTTTGGTATTTAAAACAATCTGAAGATTCATGGTATTGCTGCTTATGCTGGATGCACTGTTCTGCAAATAAAGTATCATCAAACTTTTCTTGTTATATTGTTTAAATCTTTCTGGAAAAATTTAAGGTTTGGAAATTTGGCATTTTAAAGTTTGGAAATTCAGGGTTAATTTTTGGTCCACAGGTTTCTTTGGGTTTTGATTTTTGCCCCGATTCAATCATCCCCATCACCTGAAATCTGGAGTACCCCCCTGGTGTACATGGTGGTAAGTGATTGTAATTTCACCCAAATATTCAGTATGAGAAAGGAAAGCTTTTGAATCATCATACATATTAAGATTATAAAGGAATGACATATAATACTCTAAAATATCCCCTGCAGGTTTAAAAAACTGGTCAAAAGTAGTTGGATGGTGTAGCCAAATATATTGTTTTTTTAAAAATAATTCTATTTTATTTACATTTTCAAGCTCTTAAGTAAACGTTGTCACTTTATTTGAACAACAGGGAACACAAGAGTGATATCACAAAATGCATTGCAATCATTTCAAGATGAAATGGGCAAAGTGCTTAATGATCCATACAAGGTACACATACAGTAGGTCATCATTCTTTTGCTTGATTCTCAACCCAACTATTAATTTCCAGAATATTGAATTGTTAAGTTTATTAGTCAGAGAAATATAGTAAATATATTCAAACTTATCAAAGGGGAAAGCACCATGTAAACTGTTTCTGCTAGGAAGATCCTAGTACTGGTGACAATTAAACCACACAAAAATGGTGGTGGATCATTCAGTGGGTTAGTGTTGGTCCTTAACTCCTTCTTTACTGTTGACCACATTGACCAAAACTTCTGCATGCATACCCAACGAAAAGTTGATCCGCCTGGCTTCTAGGATCTTCCTGGTGCTAGGATCTTTCTTCCTCCAAATAAACACCCCCTAAGAATCTGAGTAGCTCTCCCTCACCCTTAAATTGAACATGATTAAAATTAATATATCTTAAGTCCTCCTTGAATTTTATAACCAAATTATACATGTAGACATGTGTTTTATTTGGTAACAGGTTGTAATGAGGCAAAGTAAACTTCCATTGTCTCTTCTAAATGACCGACCCCAGTCAGCAAGGGTTCACATATTGGATACAGAAGGGTATGAAACAACATTTGGACCAAAAGCACAGCGTAAACGACCAAACCTCAAGGCTGGCGACATGCAGGTGCAAAGTTAACACAGTCATTAAATTTACAAGTTACAATGTATAAATTGTTGTTATTATGAGGAAACAATTCCCTTGAAAAGTATATAATGTACCCACACTGCAGTAGTACTGCTCAAAAGTACTAGTCTCTCTTTTGTTGCAAGACAAAGACAAGTGACTCATTAATATCACAAGACTGTGGTGTCTCGTCTTGAGAGATGAGAGTCTTGTCTTGTGAGAATCACGGAAGCAGCATTAATTGCAGAATAAATTATGAGAGAAGCTCAATATCTCTACAAAGTTTGATCGGAAAAGCCATGCGTAGAAGATTTAGTATTTCTGTTGTTAGCCCATAAACATTCTGAAGATGCTTGACTAAAAGTTTTTTAACCCTTTCAAGAAACGAGAGTCGTGACACGATTATATATTATTTCAGAAGAATCAAATGCTTAGTTTAATACGTATACCCTCTTGCTCAATGTGTGACAGACTACTTTTTACCACTCCACCTGACTGATATGCTCCTCTTTTCAGAGTTTTATGGAAGCAGCCCTGCTATCTTCAGGTACTGTATTAATGTTTGCTTTTTTTTTGTAACAGAAAACATTTTAGCATCAATTTATGATACTATGACTTAAAGCTTTCAGACTACCATTATTGATAGTAAAAATGTTTAACAATAATAATCATTGAATGAGGATGAGTATGATGTCCATGTATTTACTGTTTGAAATATTTTTACACTTTATTAATCGCACTAAAATGTACATGCATGTGCGTGGTTTTAAATCTTGCAGAATTATACGATGAAGAGAAAGATACAAACCTTGTGAGGGAGAATGATGGTGAAATGTGAGTAATTAATAAGTATTCAAATATTGTTGTTTGACAAATATAGAAAAACAAAATACAAACTATTGTACTTAAGATGCATCTGCATGGTGGTAAAAAAAATGAGAACTACACTGTACAATGTGCTTAAGACATTATTGTAACAAAAAAACAGTCAGAAGAAAACATAAAGCCGAAATGAAAAGATTATAAATAGTTCATTTAATTTAAAAAATTATTAGAAATAAAATCATTTCATTTCAACTAAAACAATTCATTTCGGTTAAAAAAAACTATTTTCAAGGTGAAAACGCCTTCTTACTAAGAAAATTACTTAAAAAAGAAGAAGAGAAAATAGCATTCTTAACTAATATTTGCATGCAAATTGTCCTTTTTCAATATTCAAGGCAATGTCCAACAATTCTAAATTGACTCTCCCAGAAACTCGCAAACCCCTAAAGCAAAGTAATGCTGAGCTCAGCAGCACAAGTAATAATAATAATAATAATAAATAATAATAATGATAATATTAATAATAATAATAATTATTATTATTCTTATTATTACTACCAGTGTTGTCTTTCATTCTGCTAGTCTTTTTTACAAAAGCAGAAAGTTTTCTTCATCGTAGAATAATTACTGATGTAAATTTTCCCTTCCTCCTCACCCTCTAGGGACATCAGTTTAATAATTTTGATTAAACTTTGCTTGGCCCTAATATGCTACTCATGTTATAAGTAATAATAATTCTTAACAGCCAGCCCTTCTCATCATGCTTATCCTTTATTTTCATCAAATTAAAACTTTGTTTAGTATGAGGGTATAAATTTGACGAGAGACCATTAAATTTGCTGTACTTGCAGGGTGGAAGCTACAGAATCAATTTATGCAAAGGGACAATCAAAGCGAATCTGGAATGAATTGTATAAGGTGAAAATAATTTTATTGCCTGTAATAATTATCATCTTTTTTTCACTCTTTAGTTTTCAGGAATACCTTAAACATGTATTTGAGAGACTCTATAACTTCAATTTCAAATGTTTTATGTAGGTTTATTTATTTATCATCTTTTCACGATTTCAGGTCATTGATTCCTCAGATGTTGTCATTCAGGTATTGAATTAGGATTCGAGATACATGTAATATGCATGTACTAAAAATGGTAGGGTATTTACAGGGTGTATAAAAGTCAAAAATCCTTTTATGGAAACCCAGGTTTCTATTTCAGACTGCATGATAGGGACTCAGGTGTCTCTTTTGTATGCATTGTTCTTTCTTGCGTCCATGTTACTTTCATCTACCAGCTACTCAGGCTATTATACACTGTTAATTCTCTTGGCTCCTTGCTATAAGATCCCAGACAATTACTTGTAATAAAAAAATTTATATATAACATGGAAAGATACCTCAGTCTGTAATGGGGACACTTTGGCCTGTCTATTTGATGTCTTTGTTGAAGAAGTTGGACTGCAGTTTACTCTCAGTTCTTTTGTTCTTTCAGTGGTAAAAATGAAAATTTGGTGTGGGTTTGTTAACAGGGAGGAGGGGGTATTTAAAATGATGGTTGCCAACAGTACAATAACATATAGCAGACTACATGTAGATTTGGTCAAGGTAGATCCCTGGTAACTTGAACTCACCCTCTAACTCAAATCTCCTGGATTTGACCCCATTTTCAGGCATTTTTACTCATTTAACTCACTCTCGAGTAACTCTAATTCCTTGCTAAATATAAAATCCCTTGACGGAAATAACACCCGTCACTCAAATTCTGGTTGAATGTTGTAACTCTCCTAGATGCCATTCGATTAGCTCTTCTTGCCATGAAATTGTTACGCACAATGTTAAAATACCAAAACTAACACTACAGCAACTTGATTTTTATAAGGTTTATAGAACAAACAGATTATATTGTGTCAGATAATTATTAAGTTTCTGAATGAGATTTAAGCAAAGTGAAATTTGCTTTGTACAGTGAAACCTTGATATAACGAACCTCCATATAACGAAGTCCTCGGTATAACGAACGATTTTGTTTACCCGAGTAATAGATGGAAAAGTACCTCTATATAACGAAACCTCGTTATAACGAACACATTTTGCCAGTCCCTTGGCACTTCGTTATATCGAGGTTCCACTGTATTGTACAAGTATACTCTGGAGCACTGAAATATTAATCAGTAAACTATCAATTCATGGCAAATTAAATATTCAATCAACCTTGATAACTCAAACCCCTTTTAACTCAAACTGTTTTTTCGTGTCCCTTCAGTGTTCAAGTTACCAAGGCTTTACTGTACTTACCAGAGAGTCAGTTTTAATTTACAGCTTGTCATTCGGGCAAGCTGTATGTACATGTACTAGCCCAAAAGTCATTTCAACTAGCCCGAAAAAATGATTTTTTCATTTTTCCGCGAAAAACTTCTCTTGCCCACCAGGCAAGTTATATTAAATACCGAATTAACCGAAAGTGAGGTCATTATAAGGAAATCTCAGACCTCACTTTCGGTTAACGGACGAGGTTAATAAGTTATTTATTATATCGACTTTTAGCGCTGTTTAGATAAAACACCGGCAAAATAGCCAAGTCCATTCTGAGCCTTGGGCTATTGGACACTACTTTCTTTGCCATTGCTGCTTACATGTACCTTGTCATGGGAACTTGTCTTTTTCTTTTCTTTCCACACCTCATTTCTCTCATCTACATGTTTTATATTACAGGTACCATTATTTTCGAAGTAAAACCAACAATTTCAGAATTGCAAAAATATTTATAAGCAGAAACCAGGAAGTAATATTAGGCGGTCTGGACACAAAGTAGAAATCTTTTCAAGTAGTGAATGTCTTTTTGTCGTTATGTGCATTACGGCTTAAAAACATCTTTTAGTTCCTTAACACTTGTTTATTATTAATATTTTACTTATTTCTTTCTCATTATTCAGGTGTTGGACGCACGTGACCCGATGGGGACGCGCTCCAGTCACATTGAATCTTTTATGAAAAAAGAGAAACAACACAAACATTTGATATTTGTCCTCAACAAGTGTGACCTTGTGCCGACATGGGTGACGGTAAGAAAGAGACTTTTTAAAGATTATCTGATATTTACATTTTTCTAGTCCTGGACTAGAATCCTAATGGGACAATTAAGGTAAAAATGAAATCACTGATCTTAGCAAAGTGTCAAGTCGCGCGGTGTCATAAGCACGGGAAAAAATATGAAAGCCGCCTAGACAGTCTATGAAGGCTTCGTATTTTACTTCTCATTGGCTGAATGTTGAAGAACGTTTTTTTGAGATTTTTAGCCAATCACAATGTATAGAAATGTAGCACCAAAAGAACTTTGCCCTTAATTAAGTGTTTAATTAACCGCCGCACGCGGCGAATGAATGTTGTAATGAGTGTACTTCTTTTCGTTCGTCTTTATAGCAAAGATGGGTGACAGTTTTGTCTGCAGAGTACCCAACTCTGGCCTTTCATGCAAGTGTAACAAATCCGTTTGGCAAAGGAGCTTTAATAAACCTTCTCAGGCAATTTGCTAAGGTTTGTCACTTTTATTGTCACATAATGAAAAGTAGGAAACTTAAAAACTATCTTAGGCCTAGGCCATACGTCGAACTTTTCCTGAGACGAACGAAGTTACGTTCAAGGTTCGACGTCTGGCTCAGTTTAGTTCGTCTGAATGAGTTTGGATCGTCCAACACGTTCTCTCCGTCCACTTCAGATGGATAGAACGACTGAAGATCGTCTCTGGGACAACCGTCGATCTTTACATACGGCGGATTAAACTAATGAATTAAAAACTGGTATGAAAGCGTACTTTAAGCCTCGTTAGGGAGAAAATTATTTTATTAAAATTGCTTTTTGGTCTGTTTCAGTTGATTGGTTTGACGCGTCCTAAGTTCGACGTCTGACCCAACAGACGATCTTAACCTAATTTAGGTCGACCCAAATTAGAGCTTACCTTGTCTCATAAAAAGTTCGATGTTTAGCTTGGTATTAGTGTACTGTGATGTATTTAGTGCACTGCAGTTTTTTTTTCTCGTTTGCCCTCATTATGCGATTGACACTGACTTACTGTCCTATCATTTCAAGTCTTATTCCATTTTTACACTTTTTTTTCACACAGCTTCATTCCGACAAGAAACAAATAAGGTTGGTTCCTACTTTTAATAATTCTTTTGTCGAAGTTGTCACTGAAAGAAATAGTAACTTATTAAGTGTTCTTAGGCTTACCCCTTTTATTAGACGAGAGCAGTCTCTTAGATTTCTTTTGAGACACGGTAGATGCGAGCGCGACTTCTGGAGGGGAGGGGCGGGCGGCGAAGCCCGACCGAACTAATTTGATGTGGCTAAATGTAATTTAGGCAAAGTTAACCTTGAACTTATCCTGGTCAGCATCCTTTTTCCCAACGATGGTTGGGGTGGCACAATGCTTTTAGCAGGAGCACCTCGTTACTTGAATACACAGTTGCTTGTTTGCAGTTCTTCGCAAAGTTGTTTGCTAAAGCCTTGTTGCTTGCTTGCCACTTTTCGTTGCGTGTTTTTCCCGACCCTCCCTCCCTTCCTCTTTAGCTCAGGGAAAGGTAAGTATTGCTTGGTACATTCATAAGTGTTTGACGGTGCCTGGTGGGGGCTGCTCACCGGAGCATCGACCAGCTTCACCAACTTGATAGGCACCACCGTCTAAACTCATCTATTGGTGATGAATTTAACATAATTTTATCATTTCCCCGCTGCTCGTGGCTGTGAGGAAAGAAGGGCGACCGCTCGCGGTCTATTCTTTTGTGTCTTTTTCAGCTTCAATGTTGGCCTTCGATGATTTTCTTTTCAGTGTTGGTGTTATTGGTTATCCTAATGTTGGCAAGAGTTCAATTATTAATACCCTGAGAGCTAAAAAGGTCTGCAATGTTGCACCCATCGCTGGGGAAACAAAGGTAAGTAAGAAAACTCAGTCAAAAATTAATATAATATCACCTATTGATTCAGAGGCCATGAGGGCGAGAGGAATAATTGTTAATTAGTAAAATCCAACTAGTTGGTCAAAAATATCGAGAATAAAAACATTGTAGCTAGTTAAAGCTAAACTTCTTTGCCGCCAAAAAGCCCGCGCTTTTCGCTAGTAGTGGGCTATAACATATAGCGTAGTAGTAGCTCAACCAATCAGAACGCAGCGTTGATAATAGACCACTAGCTGGATTTTACAAAGTAAAGTAATTTGATTTAGACCTTTCACTGCCAAAGATGGCGAAAGTGGAAATTGAACAAAATGTTTGAATTACATTTTGTAAAGTGCTGGAAACAAATGGTAATATGTGAAAGTGCTGTCAAAGAATTTTCAATTGAATGGTCATTTTAGGGGTACATTTATTGTTCATTCCTAAAATTCGAAATCTTGTTTACTTTTGAACAATGTGCTTTCAGCAAACGGAGAACTTGGAGCGAGCGCGGGCTCATTTCGCGAAAAGCGCCTGGTGATTCAGCCAAATTCTGTCTGTCGAGTCAAAGCAGATTCCAGTTAGATATCACGTCATAGCTTTAGTTTTGATTCTGGTTGACTTTCTTCAGTGACCTTTTTCCCGGTATTTTATGCTCAATACAGGTGTGGCAGTATGTTACGTTAATGAGACGAATATATTTAATTGATTGTCCTGGAGTTGTTTACCCGAGTGGAGATTCGGAGACCGATATCATACTCAAAGGAGTGGTGAGTCTTTCATATAATTGCTTAGTCTTAACAGCGCTTAAGCAACGGGAAAGGAAGAAAAAATAGGATTTAATAAGCACAACAACAATAGTCGGAAAGAGTTTGAGTCAAACTCTTTCCGACTCTTCCGTCACAACACGACTATGAGGTGAAATTTTCTCGTTGGCATTTCATGGAGTTCGCCACCACACGGGGACGATTTTTAAACGTAAATGCGCTTCTTAAGTATTCTCTTCCCTATATTTAATAGGGAGCTTAAGCATACGACGACGGCGACGGCGACGGCGACGGCAACGAGAAAGGCAAAAAAAAAAAACAACAACATTAGGTTTAGACTGTTAAAATAACAACTTTGCACGTGCATTACGCTTTTTTGTACATTTCTTTGTCGTCGTTGCACGACTGCAACGTGAAAGTGCCTAATTTCACGTTTTTTCGAGGAGAGGAACACAAAGCAACAATTTTCTTTTTCTTTTCCTGAACTTTGAGACAATCCTTTAGAATTTAACTCCAAAGAAATTTGCCAACAATTGACAAATTAAGTTCGAAATGGAATAAGGGCGGTAAAGTTTGAGACGACGCGACTTCCTTATTTTAAGTGACGTTTTCGTGGCCGTCGCCGTCTTTGTTGCTTAAGCTCCCTAATAAATCCAGGCGGGAGGGAGTGGAATAATTGCTAAAACGTTTTTAAAACTGAAGGCCGCATTTTTGTTGCCGTCACCTTTGTAGTTGCTTAAACCGCCTATTGACTCATGGCGTTTTTTCCCTTTGAAACTTTCTTTGCTGCGTGAGAATTTATTACCAGGGTAACATATTTTTCGATTTTAAAGAGCAGCGTTAACTTAAAGCAAAGCTCTGCAATAAGTTGGAACTTATATCGAATGGACCCTGTCTTGGTTTTGTTCTTGTCTCTATCTGATTAGTTCAAAATGGATTCGAAAATGAAGACGAGAATTTGCCTCAAATTCTGTTACCTGAACTTGTCAGATCAACCATGGATAATAGAAAGACTTTCTATTATCCATGGATCAACCAAAAAGAAACTTTTATTCAAAATGACGTACCTCTCTCTTTTTAAATGCCAAGAAAGCGAAGTGCACGTCATCTCGCAAATGACAACACTAAAAAAATTTTAACTGTCACTGAAGCACGCGCATGGTAGCCATGCGGCACGCGCTATTCCATACTCTCCGGAACACTATGTTTTTCAGAATTGGTGCTTTTTTTGCGAGATTTTATTCTGGATTTTGCTTTTCATATGATACCAGGGTAATGTCAAACGTTACAGTTTAACAAGAAGGTGAATTTGTTTGCACACTGGGAAGGATTTATGCGCGTGCTTCCATTAAAAGCAATCGTGGAGTCTTTCTGACGCCATTTCGAATGAAATGACAAAACAAAGGAAAAAAGTTCATTCATTTCAGAAAGAGATCCAAAACATGGCGTACGACAGGTCCGAGTGGGAATTGAGTGAATTTGGTGATCTTATCGAAACAGAAAATGAGAAATACGGAGAAATTGTACAAATTGCAGAACGAAGGCGCACAGGGGAAAAATACATCAAAATCAGAAAAATTCGTCAAGAAATGACATGGGGCGTTCGAGTCACCAAGACGCTTATAATCTGCTATTGTGGACCCTACGTCGCTTACAAGGAATCTATCCTGGCAGAGTTGGTGCCACCTTTTCAATTCTATCTACGGGATAACGAGTTTTATACTACTTACACGGGCACTCCTTTTCGTCTCCCTGATGGGTATAGGTTTAAATTTTATGAGAATGCCGTAGAGTGCTGGCATCACAATGCCATTCTTTCCCACAAGAAGCAGCTGAAGATTCTTCTGAGGTACAACTTTGACAAATTTGTCAGAGCGCTGGAGACAATCGGCGAACCTACAGCTGCTATAATACAGTATGACTACGACACCTGCATGTCCAGTATCTCCCCATTCAGCGAAAGTGAAGATGAAGAAAGCGAGGCAGATGACAAAGATGACCGCAGTGAGGGAGAAGAACAAGACCATTCTATCAATAAGATCTTCCCATTCAGTTTCAGTGGTGATGAAGAAAGCGAATCCGATGACGAAGATGATCGCGGCGAGGGAGAAGAACAAGACCATTCTATCAATAAGATCTTTCCATTCAGTTTTAGTAGTGATGAAGAAAGCGAATCCGATTCGAAATCAGATTGCAGTGATGAAAGTAAATCGAGTGCTGCATTACATCACGAGGATGGGCCTGATGAGGATGAAGAACATGACCAGTCTGATGATGAACTACCAATGTTAACCACCTCATTCAGCGAAAGTGACGATGAAGATAGCAAATCTTATGACTACGACACCTGCGTGTCCAGTGTCTCCCAATTCAGCGAAAGTGACGATGAAGAAAGTGAATCTTATAATGAATCAGATGACGAAGATGAACACACTGAGGGAGGAAAACTAGACCATTCTATCGATGACAACTCTTCATGCAGTGAAAGTGATTATGAAGAAAGCGAATCCGATTCGAAATCAGATTGTAGTGATCAAAGTACATCAGGTGCAAAATTAGACCACGAGAATGACGCTGATGAGGAAGAAGAACATGAACAGTCTGATGATGAACTACCAATGTTGACCACCTCATTCAGCGAAAGTGACGATGAAGAAAGTGAATCTCATAATGAATCAGATGACGAAGATGAACACACTGAGGGAGGAAAACAAGACCATTCTATCGATGAGAACTCTTCATTCAGTGAAAGTGATTATGAAGAAAGCGAATCCGATTCGAAATCAGATTGTAATGATCAAAGTAGATCAGGTGCGAAAATAGACCACGAGAATGACGCTGATGAGGAAGAAGAACATGAACAGTCTGATGACGATCTCCCTATGATCATCACCCCATTCAGCGAAAGTGACGATGAAGAAAGTGTATCTTCTAATGGATCAGAAGACGAAGATGAGCAGAGTGAGAGAGAAGAACAAGACCATCATTCCTGTGAGATCACCGAGGACGAAGAGAAAATGTACTTTGCGAAAGAGGAAGTTAATGATAAGAAATTTGATTCAGAGGATGTTCCCAACTTGCAGTCGCTTCATTGTAGAGAAGAGGTCAGTAAAAAATGTGATCCAGAAGAATTGGATATGGGTATTCTGTTCGGTGCGGAAGATGACGATCACAGTTTGGATTCAGAGAAAGTTTGTAGCTTAAGTTTGTTGGTGGAAAAGGTAGAGAAAGATGAAAGCAATAAAGATCAGTTCATCGAAATAGAGACACTAGGACCTCCCAATCAAAAACAGCAACAACAACAACACTGCAGCGAGCACATGGTCGAACATCGACCCGTCAAGAACACGAAAAAGAGAAAGAACATTCTCATGGGATGGGTATGTTCAAAGATTCTCAAAGTTTTTGTCAAAAGCAAAGTTCTTTTATAGTTCTATAATTTTGTTGTATTTATCCCTCTTTATTTTGCTTTGAAATATCCCTCTCTAACTAGCTAGTATCGATCTCTTAATCAGCCTTAAGCATTAGTTGGATAATTGTTTTTTCTTTTTTATGGATTTCTGATAGACAAGTTTTTTTATTCTATAATAATTAATTCTAGATCTGTTCTATATATCCTTTATTACTTTCCATTTCAAGTATCCCTCTCTTACATTCATATTTAATCTTAAAAGCCGGCGGTCTTTTAAGTTTTTTTTTGATTTTCTAAATTTACCCCCTTCTATTTGGTAACACATGTGGTTCTTTCGGAATATTACTTGTAGTATCCGTTATATGTTTTTTATCGTGAATATATCCCTTTCCTTTTTTCTTAGAATACAAACCATTGGACTTATTTTTTAGGGGTTGACCATTTGACTATTGAGGGGGGCGGGGCAGTGTATGGGTGATTTGGTTTGGGTAAAACATTTTTTCCCAGACCTCTGGATATACAATTTTTTCCCCATCATATAACGGTGTATGATTTTTTTCCATGCATTATAGGCCGTCAGAGACATGTTTTTTGTCAGTGCAGGATATCTTTTCCCTTGGTATTTCCCTGCAAGACTTTTTTCGGAAATCACCCTTAGCCCCAAATGGTCGGCCCCTTAAGACAGTTTGTAAAATCAGGTTCCATTCATTTTTCCCTTATCACTGCGTTCAGATACATCGTGATATTTACTTATTCTACAAAATACCCAGACTTCTATCACTGGGAATTTCACTTAAGTGTTCAATCGCTGAGAATGAAATTCTAACGAAACGACCCGTTTCTTAACTTAAAACTGATTTCTCTTTACATCATTCTTTAATATCCTTTTGGTTACATTTTTTAAAATTTTCCACTTATTTTTTTTTTATTTAAGCTTTTTCGAGTCCAAAAAGGTCAAAAGATCGCATTTCAATTGATATCGTTGTACTTCAGGTGAGGGGCTGAGAGGGGCATAAGAACCTGGGCCCGCAGGAGGTTGGGGTGGGGTCGGAGCCGTAAAAACAGTGGACCAATTGTGACCTTAGTAGAGACAACCAATCTGATCCTCGTAGTCTTCCGTGTCGGAATCACAAGGTCCCTATTAAAAACTGGTTGAGCTAGAAGGTTTTTAGTAGCTACAGGGTACCCACTTTTGTTTTTAATTACTTACTTGACCACCGGATGGGGCTGTAACGACACCGTAGATCTCTCCACGTGGAGCAAAACCGACTGAAAGTCATCTTAAATATTCGGAGGCAACTGCATTTGAACGGCAGGGATTTATAATTTGAAGCAACGAGATGTCACGGTGGAGGCAGCTAATGGTGACCACTTTCAAACAGTCGGCATCATTTCACGGAGTTCGATTGTTCGGGCAGAGCCCGACGATAGCTTCCAGGAGGCCAATCCAAGTTCACCTGTAGCACGGCGCTGGTCGTCTTGAAGCTGTTGATACCTTTCTATCTACGGGTATCTATCGCTACTCTAATCTGTGTGTGGGTACCTAACGATAATATTTTATACATACGTATATTCAGAACATAGATATCTTTCCTACACGGTAGGGGTCTTTTGCAGAACGCCGAATGAAGAACGTCGAATGACTCTAAAGTTTGGTGAATAGGATTAGGTAACTGAGTGAATGTAGTTTCAGTTCTGTTTTGTCAGTTTAATGGCCCTAAATGGAACCTGATTCACTCAAGTTCCTAACCCCAATCAGTAAACTCGGAGTCACTCGACGCTCTGCAAAATACCCTTGCCGTTCCGATGGTGGATATTCAATGTTATCCAACCAAGACATGTAACAGTTATTCGCTGAGGCGTCATCACCAACGCTATGGTGAATAGTTGTTTACCTATATACAAAACCAGTGAATAGCCAGCGTCTAGCCGAACCGAGATTTTTTCCTTTAAACAGAAAAAATCTTCCAGGAGTGCTCGTTGCGAGGTGAATGGAAATGCTGTTCACCTTTGCTCTCTAGCCGACCAGAGTAAGAAAAACGCTATCCACTGATATTTGATATTTACAGCAATAACTATGAGTGATTTTCATGGATATTTATGGCTAATTTCTTTAAAAGATATCTATAATCATCCATAGATATATGGATATCAATAGATATCCGTGGATGTCTTTAGAACGGATATCTGTTGATTTCATTTTTACTTTTTTGATATCTGTAGGTATGTTTACATCTGTAGCTACCTGCAGATAATCATACTTCTAGATGTCTCGATTACATTTTTGGTCGATATCTTCATATCCACGGAAAGGAAATGGACTTATCTACCAAACATTCTTAGACAGTGCTTCTTAACTTATCTGCGTATCTTAACTCTGAAGAACGGTGAACTCAAAACCACCCACAATGCCTTTCGGGATTGTCGCGTGCACATTTTCCGACAACCTTTCTCGAAATAGCTGGATACGTAAACGTTTTCTTGGAGAGTCCTATCCTTTCTTACGGTCTTCTTGTCAATCTACTCTTCTTAGCCTGCGTCGAAGGCACTCTAAACCACCTGTACAAATGATCTTGCAGACGATGCGTCCTTGTCGTTGTATCTGTATCTTTTTCAAACGCCTGTGTTATTCTGTGCTTATCGTTTTTTAAAGCAGGTTTTCTATTATTTCCTATCCTATCCTATAGACACCCACTCATGTACGTTTCTTTAAGTGAATATATATCCCGATATCCCTCTGTTCACAGATTTCACCACTGGTATTATAGTGTCTCACTTAAGATGTGTTCCTACTTCTTCCTTTGAAGAATATCTTTTCCTCGCTCGATATCTGAAGAATCTTTCTGTTTGTTTATATCTTATAATTCCCCCTATCAACAAATTTCTATCGACATCTCTTTTTCAACGAATAACCCTTAAAACCTTTCTTTAGCCATTTGCTTATAGATATATATCGATGTTCTTTTCTGAAATTTATTTCTTTTCAGATAACCTTACCTGCGTCGGTAAGGGTATATGCTGTGGTTCAATTCAGTCCTTGGCTTAATTTTTCCCGTTGTCTTATCTTTAAGTAGAAGAAAGATTGGACCAAGTTGAAATTCGTACTACAACGATTCTTTATCCTGTCTGTGGATATCCATTGATATCTTGCTATCAACGGACATCCATCGATATCTTTAAAGTACGGATTACTATCGGTGTCTGTCAATAGTAACTTATGTACTTTCGGTATATCTTTTACAGGTCAAAAATTATATTTAGGTTAATTTTTTTAACTTAGCTAGGTTGATTCTTAATTTCCATTGTCTCCTAGCCCTTATTCGTGGAAAATTAAGACTACGAGACAAAGGAAATTGAGAATCAACCTTGGTTAAAACATTTTTAACCTGAATGCAATTTTGACCCGTATCATATCTATCGGTGTCAATTAATTGATAATCATATGTCTTCATTTTTCTATCACTGGACCTCTATTGATATCTTGCCCGTCATTGGTAAGTATTCAAGTCAATAGATTTGCCAGCGATAGAAGCATATCATTACCTATTCATCGATACCTTGTGAGAGATATCGGTGAATACGCCAGTAAGAGATCATAATGATCTCTTGATACCAGCCATTCTTTTTGCACGTCACGCAACGGTCCTCCTCAAGGACTGCGTGACGAGCCAAAACAGCGGCCGTCGGAGGCCATGAGTACAATGAGACACGGATAGAAAAACTGACATTGATAGATGTGCATCGATGTTTAAGATGACTGGCCACCAAAATTTCAGCGCTTTCCAACACTTCCGGATGAATGCTACCACGTACAGAGGTACAGAGTGGTACTTTGAAAAACGTGGGTCTTGAAGATTTTAGTCCTTTCTCGATATCGGAGCGTTTTGTATGAGTCTCGGGGGGTCTCGAAGTCTTGCTTTTGGCTGATTTTTGCGTCTCAAAGTCTCCAATTTTTTGCCGACGGGTCTCGGGAGTCTCAGATGTATCGTTTTTATCTGTCCGTTCGGTCTTCAGAAGTCGAATTTTTTCAGAGTTAATAGGTATATAGCTTATCCAATTAGTAGATTAAGAAAGTTTGAAACATGGCAACGCAGTATACTGATGGGCTTCCACTAGCTTCCACTGGCGTAAACGATCATTTTATTAAGTCCTACTTGTACCATAACCTCGAAATTTCGGCACTTAGAGTCTCGGGTTCGGAATTGCTAAAAACGCTTAAGTCTCGGTCTTAAAGTTTGGAAACCAGGATCTCGCAGTCCCGCAAACCCTCGAAATTACCATTCTATACCCCTGCTTATCAACAGCTGATGCCTTATTTGTTGTATTAAGCAGATGCGCGGTCCGTGCTAAACGAATTTAGGTACATATAACTAAGGTTCACATGCATTTTCTTGATACTTGACTGTGGCATAAGCTGATACCGATCACTTTGCGAAAGGGTTTCTTGGTCGTTCGCTAATTTTCGCAGGCAAAAGAAAGAAATCCTTTCCAAGTAACGATTCCCAAACCTACTGAGCATGCGCAAGGATTAAGACCATGTAGTATGGCTGTGATTGGTTAAATGGTGCCTGCCTGTCAATCAGTCTGCAAAACGTACACGATTTAACCAATCACGCCAGGCCAAGTTTTAATCACCATACATTCTCAGTAGGTTTGGGAATCATTTTTTGCCAGCGTTAAAGAGCAAATTCTTTTCACTCGCGGTAAATACAGGGTGGTAGCATTGATTGTTAAAAGTGCTGGTGTTGAAGAGTTGCCATTCATCTTAACTGTAGGAAGATATCTGTATGGATATCATTGTGTATAGAATGTTATCGCCAGACATCCACAGACAGTTGGCTAGCGATTTATATCTGCAGATGGAGAGGCATCGACGGCTTTAAGGAAACCAACGTCATGCCACAAGTGGACTTGGACTGGACTCCTGGAAGCTATCTTCGAACTCTGCCTTTGCAGTCAGACTCCGCGAGGGGATGTTGACTGCTTGACTGTGGTCCAACAAAAATGCTTCCACTGTAACATCTCGTTGTTTCAATATTATCCAGGTGATCTGTGACGTCATTGCGGGGGCCTGGGGAAAGAAATTTTTATGCCGTATCCCATAAACCAACGCGCGCACCAATTCAATTCAATTCAATCTGTTCCCGTCAGCTTTGGTTTATGGGATACGGCATTAAAATTTCTTTCCCCAGGCCCCCGCAGTGACGTCACAGATACCTGGATAAATACACTTCACTTGTCTCCGGGTACAGTTAAACCCTTCCGTGGTGAAATGACATCTCTACAGACGAACACTTCAAAACGTCAAACATGTCTGTAGACCCCTTTTAGAGTCCGTTCCTCACTTTCACTCCCAAGAGTGATAACAGTTGTTATGTTCACGCTAAACACTAAGTCGGTCTTAAGCAGTCTAAGCTCAAACCAACCTAAGTCAGTCTAAGTATGATTAGTCGTTCAGATGGTAAAGATTCTTTTCATGCCAACCTTTCCAGTCGTGTTATGATAAGTGATAGTGAAGTTTTTCTTCGGTTTGCCTCAAGAAAGTTACTAACAGAAACCTAGTCGAAAATGAGACCGAGAGGCCGTAAGATCGCTATAACTGCCGCAGTGGTGTTCTTGCTTAATTCGTAAAGGTAACACTGCGAAACCTCATATTTCCCTGTGAAAGAGTGTGTGGAGATTTGGCACAAGACAGTGAAACGCTCCTATTTGTGAATTCTCTTCTTCGGATAAGGATTCGCCGAAGAAAAGAACGAGGAAAATTCCGGAGGAATACGGTGAAAATTCGAGATCGAAGTCGTCCTCCAAGCGCGCCAAAAAATGCTTGCTTTTCTATTGCCAAAACGCGGGTTCTTGACCCTGATAATTTTCCTGTTTTTTGACATGTTTTGCTTATTACTGACTTATCATGTTACCCAAGCAAGCGTGCAGTCGTGTTTGAAAGAAGACTTGAGAATGACTTAGTCGCTTTGAGTTTGCCACTTCTAATCGGAAATTTCGCATATTAGACTTGGCAGTTCACACGTATGATTTTTACTAAGTCGACTTAAGAAATTGCCAAGACAGACTTAGTTGGCTAGTATGAACCCACTCAGTGAAATAATATATCGACGTCATCATCATCATCATCATCATCATCATCATCATCTCAGAAAGGGAAGGGGCCAGAAAGGTTTGACTCGTTACAACCGGCGCGATCCATTCAGCCAATATCTTTTTAAAATATCGGTCCGAAACTGTTGTGGTCGGTCCTTAGAGAGAAGTGGATCGATTCGGACCGACGTGGCCTTCCATTCGCCTCCATAGGACCACGGAAATTCCATCCAAAAAAATTTGACGGAATGTATCGCGCCAGGGTTTACTCGGTCGGTTTTGCCTCGCGTGTTGAGTGATTTTTTTTTTTGTGGGAGGACACATAATTTGATCAATTGATGGTTGACAACACAAGACTCTGATAATGTCTTGCTTGATCATAAGTTGCGGCCAGACAAGCACCGTTTCCTACTTGCGAGGTGCGAGACATTTTTTATTCGTTGAAATGTGCAGGCATGGGAAAGATTATGAAAGGCTGGTGAGCGAAAGAGGACTTGGAGAGTAGAAAGCGAATCATAAAACGAGCATACGGGAATCTTGAAATTCTCCCTTGCTTCTTTTATTTCAGTCACTTTCGATAAAGCTTTTCCTCAATCAACTTCTTGGGATTCTCGGTTTTATCTGCTCACTTAACTTCTTTTAACTTCTTGGCATTCTCGGGTTTATCTGCTGACTTAGGGAACAGGATTAAAATCCGACTGCGTGGGTTCCCTGTGGAATAATCTCACCGTTTTACTCGCTATATTCAGAGTCGAAGTGTTGACCTCCAACAGTGTTGCACTTCAAAAAAAGAATAAAAATTGGCCTGTTTGGTTCCGCCCTCCCCACAAGGTTTCGTCCCCCTCTCCCCATATTGCGATGATCGTGCCATGTAGTACCATATCATTACCCGAAACAAAACTATCCATTGTACCATTTATTTTGTTCTACCCCAAACCAGTTATGTAAAAGAGAAACGTTAAACTTCTGTCTTCGTCAACAAGATTAAAGACATCTAACGGGTCGCTTCTAAAGAATTCTAAGTGATTGAGAACTGGAGCGCGTTTCATAAAAGTAAAATTGAAATCTTGAAATGAAAGCCATTGAGATTGATTTATTCTTAGTAAAGCCTGACTTCCATATAATCGTCTGAATGGTCTCGATCGCCCGCATTATGTCAGAATATGTTAAAACAGTCGAGATGATGCGACCGGGACGTTGGATCCGGACGATTGAGGCCATTTCAGTCAGCCCCGCTTAATCAAAAGTGAAGTATGTATACAGTATATATTTATAGGCTGGTCCCCCAAAAACGGGTCGGGTTTATCTTGATGGACCTCCAAAACCTCAAAGCAATCAAGGCAATCCCTGATGGTTATATAGAATCCAGCTTATAATTTGAGATATAAAGCTGTTGGCTATTTGAGTATTTGACAATCACAAACCAAGACCAAAAGACGCCGACAATGTAAACAGAACTCGAAGTACGGAAGTAGCAAATCACCTGTTGGTTTTTCTCAAAGCTAACTTTTAATTGCAGTTTATCGTTACAATCCTTATTACAGTTAATACAGTTCCTATTTAGATTTGTTCCGAAAGAACTTTACACACTCTTTTTCTTTTTTTTTTTCTTTTTTTTGCGATATTCTGATTTAGAGAGGGATTTATCTTTCTTGAAAGTATATCGTTAAAAGGGGGATAAATGAAAATCTTTTTTTTTTTTCAATAACAACTTTTACTACAATATTTTCTTCAGAAAATTTGAATGTAATTTCTTTTTTAATTCACGATATAAGGTAAATAATTCTAACAAATCTTCTATAATTTATGTAGAACTGAAAATTTGAGTGTACTGTTTTGATGCTAGAAAGGAATAGATGCAACTTTCATTTTTATTTAATCGAAAAATTTCGTAGGCAGTAATATTTTGTGGTATTCCACGAAAGAGAGGGATTACAAGCTAGCGTTAATTAGCGTTATTCAGTGTTAGAGAGGGATCAATATAATTGTGCCAAAATACATTTTAATGAAGATTTTCTGAGATGTATAAATTGTTATTTCGTCGTCTTTGTGAAGGAGGGATAAATTTATATGACTATTATTGTAACATATCAGTACAAGTTCTATACAATAATTGTTAATTTTCAAAGACAATATACTTCCATCTACTGTTTGTTTGCAAGTTTTCGATACAAAGAAGGGACAAATACGAGATTTAAAATTGTTTTATTGTGTAAGAATCGTACTTTAAAAAGTGTCTTTTTCAGAATAAATATATATTGGCACAAACATTTTTGTGTGGTTGTATTTAGAAAATAGTATTAACAATAAAGAATGGAATGGTAATATATAAAAGCGTGTCTTTACTTTGTCTCAGAATGCCAGAATATTTATTCTCAGGAAAAATCTTTGCTATTGGAATGAAGTCCATCATTAAGTGCAAGCTCTACTAGTAAGTGGAATTTAGAATTGCTCGATAGACAATTCTCAATCGTACCAAAGCGCTCCATTTACGTTTTGACATGTGCAAACTGGTCGGATTATGGTCTGGGCAAATCATAAGAGAAATCCAGGACCGGTAAATTTCATTCTGGAATAGTGTTTAATGACCAGTTGCACAAATCAGTTCCGCGCGCGAAAGCCTGATACTGATATTTTAAAATGGTTTAACAAATCAAATGAAACATTCTGTTTGGAAAAGACAGGACTATCTATTCGGACGGTCTGTTGCTCCCGTACATGTTTCACCAGAACGACACGAAAAACAGTGTCCGATTCACTTTTCTACCGGATTTTCCTTAACTTTTTGTAAATGGCAAACAACCTTGACCAGTGAAACGGAGTTGGACGGGAAGAAATAATTTTGGATAATAGAATAGAAATTTGCGGTTAGCTCGAGCGCAGACGTCTCCTTCCACGCCCCCTGGTTTCCTTTACTTCACACGGACCAACGACGTCCGGTCTTTTTCAGCGTGCTGCATTATAGGAGACGTTCTGTACGTGCGGGCTGGCTGTGGTCAGACAGGATCAAAACCAGTAAAAAACAAGCGTATCCACCTGTGGAGGTGGGGCTGAAGCGTTTGATTTACGTCCCGACGGAAATTTAGGCAAAAGGAAAAGGTCTTCTGGCTTTCAAGATGTGTATTTATATTATATTTGCCAGGTTCGTGTAGAGAATGTAAAGGATGCAGCGTGTCATATTCCTGTGGTACTGGAACGGGTAAAGCGTGAGTATATAGCGAAGACGTACAAGGTAACATCATGGGCAGACTCTACTGACTTCTTAGAACAAGTCGCCCGAAGAACCGGAAAACTGCTTAAGGTATGAATACTAAACTGTGTCCTTAGGAATTGGGGACAAGCGATATATTTACGAAAGACGTCGTTTTCCTTGTAAAGTATTTCTGCAATGATCACACCTTTCCTCTGTGTGTCTTGGACGATGATTTCAATTTGAACGGAATTCTAATGATCTTAATAAAACGTTCATTCCTTGGTCTTGCTATCGTTTCTTCGTTTGCTAAAACTTTTGGCTTGTCCAAGCTAACGAAGTGTCGTCACATCGACATGATATCTTTCCTCAAGTTAATTTTCTGAGGTAAAAAATAGCAAGGCATGCGAGAAGCGGAGCGGAATATAGCCGGTGCGGGACGCGCCAATTTTGCGCCTAGATCGCTTGTGGACGAAACGGATGACCATGGGGAGCCCCCCGGGGACGCGCGGGAGGGGGGGGGGGGCGGTATTTCCCACACTTGCTTTAATTCAAAGGCACAACTCGTAGTCTGTGGGAGACAATAAAACTTGCTTCGCGTAAGAATTACACGGCACAATGAAATAACCATGGCCGACCATATGTACTTTCTTTACCTCTGCAGGGTGGTGAAGCGGATGTGAATACGGTTGGCAAAATGATTTTGAACGACTTTCAGCGAGGAAAGCTGCCATATTTTGTGCCACCACCACCCAAGGTAAAGTTGCCAATTGACAAGAAAGGAACAAAATCAACGGGAGCCTCAGTATTCGCTGGTTTCTTTGATTTGTTTATTCTCAAAGGAAAACTATTTTAGTCGGAGAACAACAGACATGAATATGCAAATCAAAAATCACAAAAGTCGACTCAAGTGAGAAAGAACTCACACGAGTCAGGTTTTGTTCAGTGTCGCTGATAAGTCGCTTAGTGTTTGCGAAAGTTTACGCAAGTAGGATCAATTTAGGTCTCTGGGAAACTGCCCACCTACCCCTCCCCTAACCCAACATTTTGCCCTAAGTGAGAACTAAGTGTTAATGTTGACTTAGGGGAGGGGTTGGTGGGCAGTTTCCAAGAAACCTAAATTGGTCCCGTAAGTATTGTATTGTTGGTCCTTTTTCGACCATTTTCAAAGGGAAGTAATGCAGAATGTTTTCAACAAACATGGGAAGAACCTTGCTGCCACGATTGAAACTCCAAACACGGCGGGTGGACAAGATAAAGCACATTTTTTGAGCTACAGAGACTCTGAGTGAACTTCATTCCAGAGATGGAATTAATTTCCTTTTATCATTTTGTTCGTAGGAAGGTGACGAAGAAACCCAGGAAAAAGACAAGAATGACAGAAATGACCCAAAGACGTCTTTTATAAGCTTCGTCAAAGAAACAGCTGCAGATTCAATCGGTCAACATTCTGAAACAGACAAAGCGGCTAAAGAACAAGCTACTGCAGACGATTTAACAGTCAAGGACGGGAACCTTTTGGGTGGGGAAGAAAATAAGACATTGAGTGACTCAACTGCTGAAGCAAAACCCGCTGAATTTCGAAGCCACGAAAATGACGTGGGTGGGGAAGAAAATAAGACATTAGATTTAATTCCTAAGGCAAAACCCGCTGAAATACCAAGCCAACCAACTGACGCAAAGGAAGACCCTATCTCAATTACAGAAAAGACGACAGAAAATGGCTGCAGCGAAGATAGCATTAATAAGAAAAACACTGAAAACAGGACAAACACTCCGCATGTTAAACAGAACTTTAGTGAAATTAACGTGGGTCCAGAATACACTGGCGATGATGTGCAACCATTAGAAGAGAACAGCGAAGGCGATGAAGACATTTCTGTCAGTGAAAGAGAATCTGATCTTGAGTCAGAGAATGACGATGTGGACATGGGTAGAGATGAAAAGAATGACGAACAGGATGATATCAGGGCAGCTTATGGCAAGCCTGATCATACCGAGTAAGTCATTACTTCTTAAGCATTGGGCTTGTAATTATTCTGACCAATGACAATAGAAGCAGGTAGTTTGAAATACGAGTCCGGTCAAACGCATATCAACTCACACTTTTGGTTTTACACGCGTGCGCAGGGGAGACACGAAACGTCAAACGCAAACTGCAGCAAGATGAAACCAGGGCACAATTGAAATGGATTTTTACACTCACTTAACTAGAGCGATTTTCGTATGACCTTGAAATGAAAGCGCGCGAACAAAACAGAAACGACAAACGAACGGAAATGGAGCGATTTGATTGGTTTATCGAACGGACAGACAAACGCGTCTGGCTTTCATTGGTTAAGCGAACGCTCAGGTAAAAAAACTTCATGCCCGCGAACTTTCTAGAAATCAACCGATACTTCGCTTTGACGTCATACTACAACACGATTGGCCAATCGAACAATGCCTTCTCCATATTAGGGTTTCTTTGGCAGGAAAACAAAGAGGCCATGTTTTGATCTTTTCATCCATTGGCTGATGAAAGAAAGAACGAACACTTATCAAAACCTTTTTTCAAGGTCATACGAAAATCGCTCTATCGTGTTAGCCATGTCAGTGCAAAACTTGAAAAATCACAACTTATCTTCTGTTTATTATACCTAACTATGTGCTCTAAATATTCTGGTAAAATTTTGGTCAACATAGCTGAGGTTACTGTCATTGGCTTAAGAGAACGTCTGGTTATGAATTAATGCTATTCTTGGATACACTGTGTAATAGGTAAATATTTAATTTAAATTTCTATTTCAGGAGCGAGGAAATCGAGAGTGAAGATGAAGATTTAACAGATGAAGAAGAGAGAGCGTTAGAGAATCAAAATACACCGGAGTTGAGGGATAGGGACTCTCACAAACAATATGATAATCAACTATCAGATGAAGAAAAAGGTGATAAAGACGAAGAGCTAGAAAATGAAGAAAATAAAAGTGATTTGGTAATCGCGCAGAGCATGGAAGCTGACGAGATAAAACAACGATTACTTTACAAATACAACAACTCGCCAGGTAGATCGTTTTTCCACAAAAATGTTTTGGCCCGTGCGTTTTCTGTCATAGTTTTTTCAGTTTCATTTTGTGAATCATAAATAGCTACCTCATGGATTGAGTGATAACCATCTGTTGTTTGGCGTTATTATTCAGGTGCCCAAACGTTACCTTCCCGCCAAGCCAAAGAATGGACTACACCCTCTAAGAAGCGCTTCTCAGTTTCAGTCAGTCCCTATATCGCATGCGTAGAAGCACTGGGAAGTGATGATGAAGACAGCCATTGGCATCGTGAAAACCCAGAAGAGAGTCACACGCCGCGTTCGCGTCTATCGGGATTAAAAACAGCGAAGAAAGAAATGCCAGACCTAAGGAGAAATTCTAAAGGAAGTATGTCTTCAATAAGACTTATGATAGCTTGTGTATTTGATACTTAGAATTCTCATTTTAATTTTACTATTTCGCTCAGGTCCTGAACATAATTAAATCCAGGAGTTGTTTTTCTTTATGACTTACGCCCCTGCTTCTCATGTGAATCGTTTTTTGGTTTTCACCAAGGGCTTGCTTATTGGCTGAAGGGCGGAAGAGACGCCAGCT
This sequence comes from Porites divaricata, assembly GCA_038088405.1. Classification (NCBI taxonomy): domain Eukaryota; kingdom Metazoa; phylum Cnidaria; class Anthozoa; order Scleractinia; family Poritidae; genus Porites; species Porites divaricata. The sequence goes on from JBBMOI010000001.1 coordinate 19,350,464, forward strand.
GTAGAGTAGTTTATTTCCACTTTTAGCACAAGTACAGACCGTCATAATGATCGATTTTACTGCTTATAATTCGAGAAATAAGCTAACATGATGTGGAACTCTCCATCCCCGCGAAATAGTACCAGTACAGCTTTGATCCACGATTTTATAAGCTACATACGACGCACAATCCCTTGTTTAGCTCTGACGAAGGCTGGCTCTCAAAACATCAGGTTTCTGAATGTTTTCATTGTCAACTCCGCGATAGACTGATTTTGTTGAATTAGATAATAACGCCAACACGTAGTTTCAGGGAACGAGGTTGTATAGTCATTTTTAAAGCATTAATCCTTATCTGCAGATGCAGGACATCCTGGTAGAAGACGCGGTAAACGAAAAAGTGACAGTGAAGATGAAGGTGATGGAACGCCAAAATCAAAGGTAACCTATGTGGGTCTTTCCCTGGTGTTATCATGATGAGCATAACTGGTTAAGACTGCCCTTTTCTGGCCTGCAGTATTAAAGCAGCACCGGGTCTTGATTTATTGATGGGGCACAAACCGTGGATTGGAAGTTATAAGCAACAGCTGAAAGGCCATCAGGCTTCATGCAGCTGTTTCAGTAAAACGCCTATGCTACCAATTCTTGGTTTGCAGTCACGTGACAAGGCGGTCATGTTGGTGGTCAGGAGTATATTTTTTTTTCAAGAATTTATATCAAAATGGACTTCAGTTCTCAGAGGAGAGAAATGCTTTGTTCTTGACTCGGCATGGCCACCGTGACGTCACGTGCAAACCAGCAATTGACCACTTCAGAAATACCATAACATACCATAATGCTCTTTGTTTAACACCCCAAAATTTTGCATGAGCATTGTTTTCAGTTTCTCTTGGGGCCATTTTGACTCCCAAGAGAAACTGAAGACAATGCTGATGCAAAATTATGGGATGGTAAACAAAGAGCATTATGGTTTGTTATGGTATTTTCTGGAGTGGTCAATACTTGTCCTTAACCCTCTCTAGCAGTAGGTCTTCTTTAAAGACTCCCTTTCACCTGCGTAATAGATGTTCGAATGGGAGGGGGGGTTCCCTTCCCCCCCTCCCCCATGCCCAAGTTTTCCTTTTCACCCACCCTCTTTTACTGGGCCTGTGTGACAGGCCCAGTTGTTAGATCCACCTTCTGATATATTTATTTCCTGGTCCTCAAATTTTACTTTAATTCGATCTGAGGTGTCTTTTTTACTTTGTCTGCTCAGTTTATCCTGTACATAATATTGTACTCTTTGTTGGTATTGCAGCGAGACAACTGATTGTTAGTAAATTAGTATTGGTAATTAGTAAATTAGTTCTTGTTTTGGTTTTACTCTTTCAACAGCGACGCTTAACGACAAATAAACAGAAAATTGGTGTTCATTATTACCAGACAGTAAACGTCAAAAATAAGAATAGAAACAGGAACGCGAAGCAGAAGGAAGCACAAACAGGAAAGAAGGGAAGAAAAAGAAAATAGTCCAAAGATGGCCACAGAGAAAAACTTTATAATTGATTCAATCTACACCGTGAAAAAACAACATTATGATATCTGCCCAGCTATGCAATAAATAATTGTTTCTGAGAAAAGTGTTTGTCTAATTTACTAAGGTAGAGGTAAAGTTGTTTCTTTAAATTCTATGCATTTTTGCATAGAGGAGTTCCTAATGTGGTATTTTTGTCTAGATTGACAATCGAGCTTCGAAGAGCATGGGGTATAAGGCATTCTTTCCCGGAAAAAGTTAATACTTTAGGTTCTCAGAAATTCCATTTTGTGATTCTGAGCACAAATTTCCAATAACAGTGCCAACTAAAGCAATCAATTTTTCGCTTTAGTGAAGAGATAGTGTGATATACTATAAAATGTTTATGTTAGTCAATTTTTCTCTCAGGTAATTTTTGATTTTCTTCTGTTTTTGGGTATAGTAGTGTAAGCTAATGAAGTTGAAACAAAAGAAGATAAAAAATTAACTACAACATATATGTTGATAATCGTTGAAGACATTAAAACACACACTGTAGTCTTGTGATGTGCCGTTTTCTCAGTAAGGACATTGGAAGGAGGCATCATGGATGTTTCCGTGCAAAGGTGTTTATCGTTGGACTTACTAAGGGCCAATTTGCGTTATGTAATGTTAATCAGAGCAAATACTGCGGACTCTGGCTCTTCAGTCATGGTCGCTGTCAACGTGCTAAGCCATCGCTCACGTTCTGCTGACGTAATTTTTAACGTACTTGAAATACGCAGCAACTTGAAGTTTGGAAAGAATTCGTGGCCAAGCCCTCGGGAGCACTACTAGAAAGGTCTTTTTCCGCGCTGCCAACGGAAAAGCCGCCTCACCAAAATTAGTACCCTGGGTACCAGAGGTTTTTCTCGCGTGCGGCGGGATCGCGCGCGCGGGTCACTATAAAGGCTTGACAGAAAACAGAAACCGCGCTAGAGAAGTCTCTGACATCCAGGGTAGAAAATTAGGGACGATGGTAGCCTAATAGACATCGGTGTCTCGCTTTCGGAGCCTGATAGTGAGTAGCTTTTATGTAAGGAAAAGGCACTGCATCATGGTAACCTGGGTGGCATATGATGAATTCATAATTGAATACTGTATGTTTTAGGCAGTTCGCCCTGCTGTTAGTGTTCGTGCCTCATTTAATTTCCTCACACTGATTTGCAAACATCAGAGCTGATTATTTTATTTTTTTCTTCTCATTTCTTTAACAGCTAAAATCTTATTCCTCTTGAAATTATAGCCAGTGCCGCAGCCCAAGGGGGGTTCCGGAACCCCTGGAACCCCCCCTGGCTACGCCTTTGCATAACTTTCATCACTTACTATCTAGCACCAAATAAATTATAGACTGAGATGTCCATCCTGTGAAGTTGCCCTTAGAAGAGATTCGACTGTACTCGTTATCTAAAAGTTCTTTTACTTTTTATTTCCTATAGTTTAGTTTGTGTAGACTGAGATAGCGTCGTGTTCTGGATGTCGCCTGAAAATGAAGAGCTTTTAAGGGGATTTTGTAACTTATTTTGATTTCAATTTAACTTACTTAAACTTACAAGACTCGTTTGTCAATAGAAACGTTTATCATAGCTTTTCTCTTTTATTTTGGGTTTAATCTCATCGAAACCCTCAAATGCAAGTTATGTTGTTGATCTATTTTTCTGAGTTTGCTGACCGGTGATTACCATTTCGCGTCTAGCTGATTTTTCCTCTTATGAAAGTTGATTATCAACGGCGTCTTTCTTGCCTGTCTTGACCTTAGGCCACCGGTCTTGTTAGTTCAGTAGATAGGTGCACAAGTCAGCGCTCTCAAACTCAGCCTCTTGTTTTTAAAGAAAACAAAAGAACCACTGATAACCAAACAAATCCTGCCTGTGACCTCCTTGGAAAGTTTTATACGAGATGTGTGGGGCCTGGGAAGGGGAAAACCTACGAACATCTTTTATGCCCCCTGTTTGGCTGTCTCTTATCCTCCACTCTTTCTTCTTCATCTCTCTATGAAGGAAGTTTCATTCTACAAAACTTGTTTTTTGTAACAGAAAGTTATATGATTACATTGTTGCCCATGATTTTAGCTAAAGAAGTATCTTATATTTCTCCGCTCTGGGCACTCTATTTATAACCAGTCGACCATCATATGACAGCGAGGCGAACACCCAGGGGTCAGCGGTAGACCATTCCACAGCATACACGCTGTCCTCGTGTTCATCAAACGTCGCTATGACTCCGTCCTTTGTGGGTTCGCGGGACCTGAAGGCGAAAATGCAGTTAAACGGTTAATTAAGTATCGTATCTAATATTTTTTTTGTGGCGCGGTTTACAGGAAAACCATAAAGTGAACAATAGGCTATTTGCAAGATGACGTCATACTGCTATTACTACCAGAATCCTTCAGGGTTTTGCTCTTTTTGTGCAAATTAAGGCTTTTGTTATTTTATCCTCACCTTCAAATGGCCTTTTCCCTTCTCATTTTTGAAAATACGTGGTCAGCATCGTTCCAGCGATCCATACACAATGTAAACAAAGTTAGAGAGCTTGAGGCCAAACGTTTTTAATGGATTACCTCTTCTTTGATTTATACCGCGGACCACCGACGAATGGATCCCGACGCCCGAGGATTACTTCTAAGGGCCTGTTTACATGGAGGTTGTGGACCTCAGATAGGTGAGGTAACACGCGGCGGGTGACCCCACCTATCATGTAAAAGTGATCATATTAAAATGAGATATTTTTAATATGGACAGGCGAGTTACCCCACCAAAGCGGGTTACCTCACCCAAGCCCTAGGATTTCAAATCCCATGGATAACAATTTTTCGGTTCCGCGCCCAGAGATCATGGGAAACTATCGGTAACAATTTTTTGGTTCCGTGAAAATTCATGGGAACCCACTTTTATTTATTTTAATGTACAGAAACAGTTTTCTGGAAACATGTCGTTAAATATACTCTAAATTAAAGAACATCAGTGTGTACTACTATTTACAAAAAACTTCACTGTCTATTATTAAAATGTCAGAAGAAGTTCAATTTATGTGTTAAATGTGTGTGCACGAAAGTGCCAAAAACTCAAGACTCCTCTTCGATCCAACTAAAGGAATAAGTATACCCACTTGAAACGTTCGCTACAGATCTTGTCTTTTCATAAAGAGATTCGGGCCTCATCATCAGTTTCACAATGAAATTGTCACTTAAAGACTACATTCTAATTGTTTTTAACTTTTGGAGTCATATGTTGTTTTTTCTTGACTGTAAAACATCTTTCACAAGTGAGTCATCAGTAACATGCAATGCATTTTGGGAACGATTCAAGATGGTGGACGATAGAAAAACTGTAACGTGTTTTTTTTATAAATTTCGTTTATACACAAGCTGAATCATAAAGAATTGCTGTACTAGTTAAGAATCCAAGTGGAAAAATACTATATTTTTGTATTTTGATTCCTCGGTCTAAATATATCAGGACATGTCACTGGGAAATTATTTTTCGGTCCGTTATTTTAAGATCACGGTAACGACACATTACCGGAAACGATCGTTACCGTGAAATCCTAGGGCTTGTCACCTACCTGGAGTCCCCCACCTACGTGTAAATAGTCCCTAAATCTACTACCCATGATAGCGGGATTTTTCAACTGACCCTTTTTCTTGTGCACCGTCCTCTTCATCTTCATCATCCAGATGACCAAAAGGTTCTGAAGACAGAGACACAATGTTATTGAGAATCACTCGACTGTCGCTACTCGACGTCAAAACCAGTTGGTCATGGAAATGATTATACCGCACACTCCACACCCTGAAATGAAAATGATGCGAAACGTTTAGGTGTACAAAAGAAAGTCTGCTGCATGCAATATTGTAGTAGAAGAAGAACATTTTACTGGTGTATACCGTAAATGATCTAACTGACGCCTGGTGCGTATAGATGGGAGGCGTAAGATACCATACGAGACGTTTATTACAAAAACTGCAACAAACTCCACAAAACTAATATGCTTTCGATGAATCTATCACCACAGTTTATAAACAACAGACAATCTAGTCCACGCATTGATACGTCTAGGGCGTTTGTGAGATCTATATGGCTTTTTAAAGCTCAACTTCGATGTCAGAATCCTTACTTTGTAATGTGCAATCTTAATTAATCAAGTAAGAAGCAGAATAAATTGAATTTTTTTTTGAGCAATAATTATGTCATGAGGAACTTCTATTAGACAGGAGGTGTGTACGTGCACAAACTTATAAGTGTAGAGACGGCGTTTATTAGGCAAGAGGCTCTATTTGAGAGAGGGCATCTATTAGATCATTTTATGTACGGTACTTGTTTGAATACAATGTCGCACGCAGCAGTTATTGAACTGTGTTTACGGGCCTTTGGAAGATTCGTAGAATTTTGTGTGATATAATAACCTGAATCATCTGATACCGAAACATCAGCATTTTCAGCAGCAAACGGCCACTGACAGCCCTATACTTGACGAATTTGTCTGACTAGCTAAGGAGAAAAGCTGTTTTACCAGTGTGAGTGATCTTGTAGAACCATCAGAGGAGAGGTAGAGTTTCTTGTGTCCCAGAAACGTACTTTACAGTCATCACCACAGCTGACCAGTATATACTGCTTGTTTGGGTTAAAGTCTAAATCTCGCACCAGCTGATTGTGTGCATTCTCAATGGTGTATACAGATCTGAGGCAGTAGTATAACAACTATTATTAAAAACTGAATTATTGGATAATGCAATTCTAGAGCTCTAGCCGTCATGGTATATGAGCCATTAGTAAAATCCAACTAGTGGGATATTATCAGTGCTGCGTACTGATTGGTTGAGCTACTACTAGGCTATATATTATAGCCCACTAGTAGCGAAAAGCGCCGGCTTTGAAAACCAAAACAGTGGCGGCTGAATCGCGTTTTGCTAGCTAAAGTTGTTTTAACTTGATATTTTTGACCAACTAGTTGGATTTTACTAAAACAATTATTCCTCTCGCCCTCATAGCCTCTGAGTAAATAGCCCATTCGGGCTCGAGGAATAATTGTTAACTATATCATGCTCTCCAAATATGGTAACTGTACGCGTCTGCTCAAAATTTACTCGCGCTTGGTAACTGTACGCGTCTGGACAAAATCTACTCGCGCTTGTTGGATATGAGATGATTATAGCCAACTCATATCCAACGCGCACTCGTGGAATAATTGTTAATTATTGTTCTTTTTTGAAATACCGTAACCATATCTACTTTAATTAACCCTTGGCCTTTATCTCCTATATTCGGTCTAGACTAAACAAGAAGCGTTCCTGTGCGAGCATACGGTGAAAGGGTGAGAGCTGGTTAATAACGAGTAAGGGCGAAAGCGTTCGGTAGCGCTAAAACTAAATGATGGGATTGATTCTTAGATTAAAACGCGCTGCTCAAAAAACGCGTAGGGATAAAGGGAGAGGGGAAGTTCGCGTTTTTGTCCCCCTCCCACCCCTTTCACGCCTAAACGTATTTCCATTTCTTCCGCTCTTCTCGGGTGTGGCATACCACGGGGTAAACCAAGAGTGTGCTCCCGCCTGGGTGCATTTAAATCACGAAATTCAAGCTGTTTAACTTATTTTTTACATATTTTTTATACATACCTCCATGACTAGTACATTTTAGTTTGAAGTTATCGCATCTTTTGAATGTAAAACATTGACAATACTCACACTGAAATGTACTAGTCACTGATATATGTATTGTCCGCATTAATTTGGAAAAATTAGCATAACGTCAAAACAGTGAATGTTGTAACGCAGATTTTTGACCGGTTCGTAGGATAGGTTCTTCTTAAAAATTTCAAGGTGTTGTAGTGGATCAATCTTAATGAAAGTTTCAGACATTTTTATATACATTATGAAGATTAGGTGAAGAGATTTTACAAAGATTCGTTCGAGTCGTTTCAGAGATATACAAGAAAGCGCTAAAAGTCCAAATTCTGAATGAAGTTGCACTTAGACAGGTGGTAAGAAAACGGATTAGTTTTCAAGATCGCAAGAACGAAAGTACACCAAAATTTCCTAGCATCGAAATATGATATTAAGCAGCATTCTGACGCTACTTAAGAATAATTTGAGTCATTTATAACGTTTTATTAAACAATCTATCACGGCTATTGAAAATTTAAGGTTCGTTTTAGTCGAATTCAAACATACGGAATTTTTTACTTCTTACGGAGATTGTTTGCTAAACGCCAAACTTTGAGTTCCTAGTGTTGGATTTTCAGTAACAGGTCTCGATCACACAAAATTCGGCTTTTATCAGTTTAAAAGTTTTTTGTTTATTGTTGTCATAGTAACATCGATTTTACTCAGAACTACATTTTCACAAATTTCTATCCATAGCCAATTTTTGGTGAAAATTTTATAGCGATCGGACAGGGAAAGAACCACTTTTAAGGCGATTGAAAAATATCGGTATGGCCTCTGAAAAACTGCATCGAAACACCTTAAGTACTCTATTCCACAGCTTTTGTCCCTTTTGCATGGCAAAATAAACAAGAAACAAAACAAACGAAAAAAGAAAATTTAAAACAAACAACAACAAACACAGACAAATAAAACCAGGAAAGCAAGCGTTAAATCTCCAGAGATCACTGACCTCATAGTTCTGACATCCCACCCGCGGATTGTCATGTCATTAGCTGTGGCGATCTGTGAACCGCTATGATGAGGGTTCCATCGACCCGTGGTGAACTTCGGCTGTCCTTTTCCTTCTAGTCGAGCTGAGTCAATAGACTTTGTAGTGAAAACAATACACAATAAGATACACTGTAAGTCACTTGCTTTTCTGAGTGAAAGGAGGGTATCTTTGGAAAATTAATGTGCGAAGTGCTTCTCTTTATGGTTTTCGATGCTATTATTTTGTCAACAAACTTTTAACTTGACTTTACTGACTTTGACGAAACATTTTTCTATTTCTTCACTTAATTATAAGCCCCACTCACACCAAAGCTTAACAGGTTTAAAAGCTGTTTAGTTGAACAGGGTTTCAAATCGTTTCCTTCATAAAAGCTGCTTACTGATTTAAGTTGATCGCAAATTTAGTGCAAAGTACAAAACATGTTGAATTTCATTTGAATCCGGTTTAAAAAGAATCCTGTGTTCCAATTTTCCGTGTCTTTCCTGTGTGGTCTTCCGACTACTACGAGTAATAAAATATGTATATATGTACGTATGATCACAGCATATTCAAGCATCTGCAGTTCTTTAGCTTAGTGAAGACACACCTCTGCTGTTGATGCAGTTCTATCAAGGTCCCATAGTTCCAGATGCTGCTCACAAACCGTCACAACTTGACTCCCATCCCCAGATGGGTTCCACAATACACTGAAAATACATACAGGTCTTGAATGAGCACATTAAGGAGGCTGGCCTATATTCACCACTAATTTCCTTTTTTGCAAGACCAATGCTTTCACAAGGGTAAAAGCTCAAGAAACAGGGATGTTATTGTAGTGCACTGTGTTTATTTTTCCTCAAAGTTGGATGGAGCTTCTGCAAAGGTAACACCAAAGGTGCAAGAAAAACACAAAGACATTAAAAAATAAACCGTTTTTTATGTGACCTTTAAATGCACCCTTTTTTTTTGAGACATATCGTATGATGCATCACATCACGTATAAAAAAAAAAAAACAACTTTGTGTTTAATCAATATCTGATGTTTCATTTATCAATATTTAACTGAAGAACCCCTAGCTATCCCTGGAGGAGGGTTATAATTTGTAAAGGAAACTTTCAATTGCCACTAATAAAAAAGCTCCTGGACGCTCTCTTTTCTATAGAAATAAAGACGAGAAACATTTGTTTTTTGTTTTTTTACTTCAGCATAATGACAAACAGCATTTTGATTGTCTAGTACATTAAAATTTGGTATGGTCGAGCAAATAATCAAAGTGCAGCTTAGACCAAATATATGCAAAGGAATAATACAAGAATTTACATTGATTTGCAAACCTTCTCATGAAATGGCCTATATAACTCAAGAATATCTGTTGTACTTACAGTGGACACAGTGAAGCTGTCTATCAGTGGTGAAAGGGTTTACTAAGTAGCAGGGCTCAAATTAACGGCCGGTCAATGGACAATGTCCGCTCAGATTGGCTACTTGACCCAAAAATTCATTTGCTGATCATGTTGACAGTTTATAGGAAACACTAAGTGAGTCCTGGTTGGAAAGTGTGTTACTTTGGCAGTCAACGCAGTCATCTTGTTTTGAAAAATATCATCCCTGAGTCTGATTATCCTTTCATTAACCCTTTAAACCCTAAGATCAAAATTTGAATTCTCGTTTATTGCCCCTATTTATTTCCTACAGAAGTAGTGGGGAGAGGTTGATAAGATATCAAGCAAATTCATCTTGTGTGATCATGTTCGTATTTCTCATGACCAATCTGTTTTACAAAGTATTGATATTACAAGGAGAAATTTGATGCTGATCACTCTTAGGGCTTAAAGGGTTAAGCCACTTGTTAGAAGATCTAGCAACTAATAGAACAAGTAAATGATAGTTTTGAGATTACGGTACATACTGTTATTAGTGAACTTGTTTTTGTTTAATTTTTTGACTGGTCATAAACAGGACAAGCATAGATTATCTTTGACCAGTCAATATGTCAGGCCACCTTCGGAAAATTATTTTGAGCCCTGAAGTAGTGTTTATACGGTAGGCTTTATTACAAAGTAATGAAGACACTCTGACCTTCTTATGTTTTCCTGCTTGTTATCAAATGTACAAATGAGTTGAAGAGATCTTGAATGCCCTGAGCTACCAGGTAAAATCCCAGGGGAATCCAGAACAGGGGGCTCAGTGTCATCAACAGGGGGAATTCTCCAAAGAGCTCCTTGTATTTCAGCCTTAGAATCAGACACTGGGTCAAGCAATAAACAAGAAGACCACTAAGAAAATGTGAAATCCCTAAAGTGAATCCTTCAGGTGGGGATATAAAAAGGGTGGATGTCTAATTTCCCCATTATTACATGTGTTTATTTGATTCCCTCATAGATTATTGGTCTTAACATTTTCTGATGATACCAATTTTTAATTTTTCAATTCTGTGATGTTAGTTTGCATAATTTCCTAATTATTTTCGTATATGAAACAAGCCAGGGTCACAAATAACGCCCATGTCTTCAACAGGGTGGTTAAATGAACAGTTTTTGTCTTAAAAAGTGTCAGGGTTTGAAGGCCTCAATGGCATACTACTACCTAAACTTCCCTTCCTTGGGTGATTTACCCAGGGCTGTCAAAACGTTTTTAAGCAGCAGGCTGATAATGAATAGTCGGCAGCTTTGGAACTTGCACCAAAGGCACAAGTTCTTGAGGGCCGAGGCATCTAGGGATATTTTGAAATTTAGGGTCTCAGACATGGCATTTCCAAGAGCTTTCAATTAGAGGTCTTTTCCAGCATGGATGCCATATTCTTTCGTCAGAATAGACGCAAGACCAGAAACAATGCTGTCAAAATGTCCCAGGTGTTCCATGACATTGCACAGTTCGAACGTTTCACAGATCTAAACCTGTTTAAGTACGCATTCAATGTCATTCAAAACTTGTTGGTGCTTATTTTTTGTTAGCAGTTATATATATGGTAGAAGGAGACGAAAGTAGCTGGCAATCTTGGCCGGCTACCAGCCCTTATTGCCAGCCCTGTTTACCTTCAATTTTCTTTGAAAAGCTAATTGAGGGCCTACCTCTGTTATAACAAGTTGCCAGGATACTTTTGTCAATTGGACTTGTGTTCATGGACCTACATATATAGTGACAGAATAAAAAACCTTAGGACTGTCTGCTCTTTTACTGTCAACTTCAACATGTTTTCACAATAAAAAAGTGTTAAATGCCTCAAAATTTAGCTTTGAATAAGAAATGAGCTGATTACAAATAATGGACAATCAAGATTGTTGTAAATTGTGTACAATGAAGAGAAGTGATAGTGCACTATTTATGTGTGTGTGTTTTGATATTCTGGTTTTTAGGGCAGGAGATCATAAGAAAACAGCACAGACCAGAGAGATCTCATTTTGAGGTATATATGTGACAGGTCAAAAATGAACTCAGCTTGAAATTTTTTAGCCTAGGTTGATTCTCAATTTCCTTTGTCTCCTATCCATAATTATTCATGAATCAGGCCTAGACGACAAAGGAAATTGAGAAACAATCAAGTTAAAAAAATGTTATCCTGAATTTAATTTTGTTCTGTAACATATACACTTTTATGAATACTTATGCGCATTATAACCTTTAATCAAACGTATGTTAAATTCTTTTCAAATGCGTATAATTTTGCTTCGAGGAGGCTATTGTGTGCATGGACTCATATCAAACTAAAGTGAGTCCTCACCATATTTCTCCCGCAGAATGCATGAAAACATTTTTATTGATAACATTGCTTTCATCGTCAAAGTCTATCAGGTGAATCTGAAAATATTCATTTAAAAAACATTAGTATATACACACTCAAGTAATCTTGGTGATTTAAGCAATCTGGTTGGTTTGCTATCTCGGACTCTTCAACAATATTCACCTCTTAGCGAGTGGATAATATGTTAGCTTGGTGTGTTTCCTTTTTTTCAGAGAACAACCCTTTAAAAGTCGACAAAATCCTAGGGTTGACTTTTTTAAGGCAAGAAAAGACTTTCCATTTACTATGGCTGAATTTTTTGCTTGATTCAGTGTTTACAACTCCCATTTATTCGGGTAGAAGAAGCCGTTTCGTGAACTCAATGTTTCCTAACAAGAAACATTTTGCCACAAAAACAAAGTTAATGTCGCAGTTCCTTTGGCTAGGCTTTACAATTAAGGTAGGTCCAAAAGAAACAAACTTAATACGGCCTAACACTCCATGGCACTACGAGCTGAAATCTCCAGCCAGCATCGTGCAACTTAATGGAACGGTGTAGGCAAATATTTTGTTCTAGGAACTTTATCTTATCAGCACTACGAGCCGACTCCGCTGGCACGTGCTGGAATACAATCAAATATGAAAGTTGCGTTAAAATCAAAGCTTGGGGAAGTCGCCGTGAGACTTAAACTGAAGGCGAAAAAAAGCGGTGACCCATGTTTATTAGGAACAACAACAAAGCCTCCAAAGGGAGGGAAGGGTAGCAATTACAAAACTTTAGGACAGTTGAAGTATTCTAAGTTAGCAATACAGCTCGGAATGAAACACAGGACTTTAACTAGGCCTTTTATAGTCCGAGTGCTATCCCAAGGTAAGCCAATGAAAAATACTGTACTACAAAATAGAACGTGCACCTAAAGAGCTCCATGAGATATGCATGAGGAAAATTATTTTTACTAGCCATACACAACGAGCGATACATTAGAACCTAGCCCTAACTGCAACAAAAACAAGGATTGCTATTGTATCAGTAGTTTCCCAGCTATAGAAGTGATTTTACGTACTACCCAGTACTTTTACCCACTATGAGTAAACTTTTCTACGATATTTGATAGGGGCTATAGCATTGCACTGCGTTACATGTTGCTGATTGAGGGCGTCACGCTCCATTAACTGCGTTTTACAATTGCGTTGTAAAACTTTCTTTATTTATGGCAAACAAAAATGAAACGCAAATGTTTGCAGAAATTCTACGTTTCAAGTACATAGGACAAAGAATGCTACAGAAAAAAGATGCCTCACCTCGAGCAACCGAGCCGCCATGTCAGCGCTTCATAGGAATAATAACACAACAAACCTTTTCGGTTATAAACTTGGCGAGTTAACAGAAAATAACAAAGCTCTACTTTTCTTCTCAGGTAAGAAAACAATTCAAACTTTTAACAGTTCTATTTAAGCCACTGTGCTGTTGTTTGCAAAGTGATCACAGGCGGAACCAAACTCATGTTACGAGGGAAGGGTGTAATGTAATTTACATACCGTAGGTGATGCGCCGGTGTCGGATTACAGGTGACCATTGAAAATATAAGAGACTTTGTATGAGAAATATATTCACTGAGATCTGTGAATGCTAAATAACACTAAACCTTACTTTTTCTTAAATGAAATTAATAAAAAAGACTTACCTAAAATGTATTCCACTGCATTTCGGTGTCTGTTTGTTATTTTACTGGTTTTTTTGGCTTCATTGCATAACCACTGTTACTCCTAGGTTTTTATAGAACAAAGTGCGCTTACCAACTAATTTGCATTATGACAATTAGCACTTACACAATGGGTGCAATGGTGGAAATGACACGTCAACTAGGCTCTTGCACTGTGAAAAGTGAGTCCTTGCACCCATCGTGTAAGTGCTAATGCAAATTAGTTGGTAAGTGCAACAGTGGTCACAGGTACTGGATGAAAGCCAGACATGCCTTGAAGTGCAGCACAAATGGCTCGATTTGATGCGAAAATTATAGATCTTTTTTCCAGCCAATCTCCAAGAGAGGAAGAAGAGGTTTCCATCTTGGACTGGAGCTGAAAAATTTGCAGCAGATTTGAATTTCAGGAAAAAAAACGGCATTTTTGTTGCAACTGGTCCAGGACCCTGCCAGATCAAAGTGACCAGCCTTCACTTTGTTCTATAAAAGGAATAACAGTGGTTATGCAATAAAGCCCAAAAAACCAGTAAAATGACAAACAGACACTAAAACACTGTGGAATAGGTGACATGCAAATTTTTCATGCATGATTTGACCTGTAATCAAATCATGCTTTTAAATGGTTTCCTTCCTGATTTTGTAGAGATAACTTGGTGTGTATACACTAAAACAATTATTCTTCTCAATCTCATGAATACTGCCTTTAGGAACATTTACCTCACCGCTTCGTGGTGTCCCCAATTAGTGTACTTCGCACGCTAGCGACATTACTTACTTACTTACTTCGCAGCAGGGTAAATATTCTGCCACTAATCACCTTAATTTCAAAGAATAATTGTTAATTATGTCATTAAAAAGACCAATGTGTAGATGTTACTGAAAGATAACAGCAACAATTTTTTTTCATTTCTCACCTGGTTATCAAATTTGAGAGATTGTGTGCCAACAATAAACCTAATCACATCTGTCTCTGCATGCTGGGGCACAAGAGCTCGAGCCTATAAATCAACAGATAATGGTGTATCATTACTCAAAGGGTATTAAACTATAAGGGTGACTTTTTAAATCTTTTATGTTTTTAATCCATTTTGATTTAAGCTTATTTTAAAAAACTCCTAAATTTATATTGGTTCTTATTTTAGCAAACTGGGATTCGACCCTGACAGTCACCCGCTTCGGCATCTGAACGTGTGGTATGTAGGAATAAAAGAAAGTTGTATGGTTTAAATTTTAAAACACTCGAGGGGAAACGCGGTAAAAATGAAAGAGAAAGTGAATAACTTACATTTAACTCTAAACCATAAATTACCGGAGAATCGTCCTCCATTTTGATCTTAGTCGGAAACCGCATTAGCTTGCGGACTCGAGTGCTGCATCTCGAGAGCCCAGACCCCGCGGAGTTGAGGTAGACAACGCCTGGCAGAAAGTGTCGTAAGCTCACATGTCAGTCACCGTTCACGGCCAAATTTAGACAAATTTATCTTTTTGCATCACATCGTTCGTCTTCCCTAGGCCTTCGTTTTGTAACATGTCGTCCTTTGCACCTCCGACTAAAAAAGCAAGAAGATCACGCAGTAATGGCTCATCAGCTGACACCGAGGAGGATTTCTTTCCAGGTTTCGTAATAATAACGCGCGGGGATTTTCAAGTTAAAGGGGTGTGGTATTTTCTTTCTCTGAATGTGTATTTTCTTCTTTTAGGAATAAGCAAAATTGAGTACAAGCCTGATGGAGGACCAGGCGATAACCTGTGCTTCAAACACTACAACCCACAAGAGGTGAACAATGTTGTTCAAAAGTTAGACTATGTCAAAGTGTGAAATAGATCAGAGTTATTGTACACGTGCTAGAGATGAAATTATATCTGAAAATGATGGCGATATAATGCGAACTTGAGGGTGCTGGTTTAGTATTGGACAAAAACGTACCTTTATGTTTGATACAAACTGTTCCTGAAAAATGGGGATGTATTGATCATGTATACATATGTATTTTGTTTTCAACATTAGGTGGTCATTGGAAAGACAATGGAAGATTGGTGTCGATTTTCTGTTTGCTTTTGGCACACATTCAGAGGGACTGGTATGTGGTGAAAAAATAACAGGTGTAGATGTAAAGCTTCTGATATGATTTCAGTGGTTTACGGCTAAGGAGAATTGTCAAAGAAGGACAACAAGACATAGCTTGATCTCAGTGAACTGCAATCATAAAATGTCCTAGAACTCTTATTTTCCAAGAGCCATTATTGAAAGGCTTTGCTGGAATTTTTGTGATGTGATGCATCAATAAGACAAAATAAAATGCACCTTACTGCAATTACCTAACAAAATTAATAAAAAATTTAATCCTTATAAGTTTGTTAAACAAACAATTGTGCTTCACTCCTGGACCAAATCATCACAGTGCAGTGGAATTGTCTTGAAAGATCTATATTTACCCGACATACTAGTGTACTTCCTGTTGTGATGGGATAAGGGGATATTGCACTGTGTTATAGCATTTTCCTACGGATTGACTCTTTGACAGGATTGTGTCCAAACAAATTCCCCACAGTACAAAAGAACTTACAGAATATCCGCCTTCAGTTCATTCAATTTCTACATAATTTTCGAACTTGTGAAGCAATTGAAAATAGTCAGATACTGTGGAAAGGATATATCAGTCCCTAATTAAGCCCAAGAAAATACCATGGGGCATATTTATATTGAGACAAAATCATACTCCTAATATACTTAACATTTTGGCTGACATCTCGATCTTTTCACAGGAGCTGATCCATTTGGTTTTCCTACAATATCACGGCACTGGGATGATGGAAGCAACAGCTTAGAAAATGCAAAAAGAAGGCTGAGAGCAGCATTTGAATTTTTTGTGAAACTTGGTGTCAAATATTATTCTTTCCATGACAGGTTAATATCACATTCTTTTCTAGCGCAATTTAAAAGTGTACACCCCATGTAATTGATAATGTTCAGGTCAGTCTCTTTTCTACATTCAGTGTGCAAAGAAAGTCATGCTCGATAGTCCAGGGCTAGTGGATTTTGCTATCAGGCTAGTGAGTTTTGTTCTTAACTTGCCCAACGAGCTAGTGCTGTTTTTTGGGAAATTCAAATTACAGAAGGATTGTAATCAATCCTGCTAATCAAAAAGGGTTTTGGGGCTAGTTAAAATGACTTGTGGCCTAGTACATGCTAGCTACAGCTTGCCCGATTAATGACAGGCTGTAAAACTGTCTTTCTTTGCACCCTGATATTGGCCTTTTTCGCGGTCAACACAACTCCTTGGTTATTCCTTGAATATTACGTCCAAATCACTGAACACATGAGTAACTTTGAAATCTCTTTATATACATGTAGCAGTTATGGTCAAACCAGAAAAACCATGAACCAGCAGGGGGAGGGGGGAGGAAGAGACGAGGTCTGGGACCGAGAAACGATGTTCTCACTATTTGCAAAGCGATCACCCTGCGTAATGGTCAGCAGATAATTGCAGCATTTTTCCCACAGTAATTTTTAGACTTTTAGAAGCAAGAAGCAAACCGGCAGAGAAAATCAGAAAGGCTAAAAAAAATTTAAAAAATAATATCATGCATCTTTGTTTTTCTTGCATATCGTATTTGTCTTTCGGTACTGAAATTGCAGGGTAAACTAAAACGCAACCCGCGTTAGATCTTAACCAACAACAACGCGCTTGATCGATTTATAGGTTACATCGTTTTTGCCGGGCAAGGATAACTTGATGCTGATAAAAATTACTTGAGAAAGTGTCAAATTTATTGGAAGCAAGTATATTCAGAAAGCTTTATAAATATGAGCTTACAGCTCTACATATCATAACTGAATAAACATCAGATAAACATCAGATAAACATTCACAATTCATAACATTTCACTTTGTTTATTACGATCAGTCAACACCTTGAATCCAAAGTTAAAATTCAAAACGATCCTAATAAACAAATCACAACTACTACTGAACGCTCTGTACCTTGAAGTGACTTTAACTTTCCTAAGGTTTACTGCTAAACACTGCTCAATAGCTCAACTCTTCGGCGGTTACGTTCTTATCAGTATGGAGCTATAATTATGTTGCATATTCCAAACTCTGCAGAGGGAAATTTTTTAACAGAAAAGAAAACCACACACTATGTCTGAAAAGCGACATCAAATCAATAAATTTGTGAATTACCAAAATATAATAGTGAGAAACAGTCCCGCCTTCGACCACCATGTTTTTGTTTCTTCTCAAGACCGTTGATCTGTGGATTTTGAGGTAATGCGCATGATCAGTACCAAATCCGCTGGCATGACCCTTACTGCGCTAGCTGATCGCTTTGCAAGTTGTGAGAACATCGTTTGGATTTCATTTAAGAGAATGTATGGGAAGTAGCTTCCCCCCCCCCCCTGCCGTGAACACCAGAAATATTTCTGGAATGTTATTGTGTTGCATGAAAAAAGCCAATCAGGTGTGAGAAAACTAAACTGCAAGCAAGACCGTTAATTAGTTTGTGGTTTTGTGGCTAGTTCAGGTGTCCTGATCTTTGCATTGATTGGTCATAACACAATAAAGATTCCTGAGATATTTCAAGTGTTCATGGTTTTCCCGGTCACACTTTTTATTGGTATGGAATTTACAAATGTCAGAAAAGTCTATAAGAGGAGAGGAGAACCACTGGGCAGTTGCAGAAGAACTTCTTTTTTAAAATTCTGGTTATTTTTTGGCCTATCGGAAACAAGAAATTTAAATGCCCAAATGTCTCTGGAACTGTTTTTGTAAAGATTAACTGCCCATGGTGTGTAAACTTGCATGTAAATACTCCATCCCACTAGGGTGTCTTAAGGTTAATATTGTATGCAGCTGTAAGCAATTGTGCTTTAAACTTGAAAACTTGTTCCAAACAGTTTAGTAATTTCTCTCATTTGTGAAACATTTCTAGATACATTATAAAATCTCGGCAATATATGATAGTTAATTTATTAATAATCAGAGCCAAAGAAATCTCAGAGTTGAGAAGTATGCTTTTAGAACTAATTAATGTAATTTAAGTTAATGAACTGTTTTATTTTGCTAGGGACATTGCCCCTGAAGGAGAAAACTTAAAAGAAACAAATTCTAATCTTGATGAGTTGACTGATCTTGCTCTAGAGCTGCAGGAAAAAACTGGAGTCAAGCTTCTTTGGGCCACTTGCAACCTTTTTTCCAACCCAAGGTAATTTAAGCTTGAAACGCTGTTAATATTTATCACTAAAAATCTGAGCATTTAGCTCCATTAGACTGGGCCTTGTTCACGGTGGACTGAACATATCATTTGATCTGTGACCTGATCGATCAGTCTGATCCAGTTCACTGGAAGGTTGTGTCTCCCCCATTTCTATTCAGGGGCGGATTAAATGATCCCGAGCTACTCCCCTGGTGAGCCAATCTCAGTCTCTATAAAGTCCATGCATTATAATTGTCGACATTGTGCTGTAGTTTGTCTGCACAAATGTGTGTTCAGACTCCTCTGAGAAGGTAAATACATATTTGCAAGTGAAAACCAGACTATAGAGGGCAATTTTTTGTAATTTGAAAATCGAAGTCTTCATCGTCATATTGTTCTTCCCCAACAGAATTTGACAATTTTACAGATTAAAATAATTGTAATCCAAAAAATCCCAGCTGCTCGATCACAACTTTACATTGAAAAAACCTCCTGATATTTTGCTTTGTATTTTTTTAACAGGTACATGAGTGGTGCAGCTTCTAATCCAGATGCTCATGCATTCGCTCATGCAGCAGCACAAGTGAAGAAAGGTCTAGAGATTGCCAAGAAACTTGGAGCAGAAAACTTTGGTGGGTTTAATCAAACATACAGACATCTGGCAATATTTTGTTGTTTTATTCATCTCATCAATTAAGTAAGTTAACAACAACATACAGGCGCAGAATTACTTTATTCTTTTAATCTGAAAGCAATAATTATCTTTATTAGTTAGGATCGAGTAATATTACAATACCTAATCACTTATTATGAATTATTATTATTAAATAGATTGTTTTATCAATACTGCTGGCAGCTAGTCTATAGTGAGATTTATCAATTTAATGCATTAAATTACTGATGATAATATTAATTATAACATTGATATTCATGGATTAAATCAGTAATGTTTGTGCAATATCTGAAACTGAGAGTGATATAGCTGTTTCCTGATATGTTCATTAACTTGTAATGACAGTTTTTTGGGGTGGACGAGAAGGTTACCACACATTGCTCAACACAGATGTCAAGAGAGAACTTGATCACATGGGCAGGTTTTTTCAGATGGTCGTAGGTAATTTTTTTACATTATATTGTCTCGTTTGACATTCCTGTTTTGAAGTTTCTTTTTGGTTATAGGAAGATGTTCCTAGAGTTGCTCAGTAGTAAGTAAGAGACTAAGCCTTCCCACACCTATGAATATGATTCATTTCTTTACCAATTGACTCATCTGTCCACATTTAGCACTGATCACTGATTTAATTTTTCAATTGTTGCCTTATACATGTACAGTGTACCAGTTATTCATTGTTCATTGACTCATTTAAGAGGCAATCAAGAGAACACTTTCATAGTTTTCACAACTTTTTCCCAGCATTAGAGGCAAAAAGGCCTTTTTCAGATCTTGTGAACATTTCCCTATAATCATTAGATAAAATGGTGGTTTAACATGTAGGCCATTTACGTTGTGGCATTATCTAAACTTCTTTCAGAATCAATTTTATTTTTCCTTATATAATATGTAAATTATATAGTAATACCATTGAGGCCTGACTTGCACTAAAAAGTCCTGGTTTTCACAAGAAAGCAAAACCCTGTAGGATTCAGGTAGTAAAGTACATTCATCTTAGTAGTAAAATGATGTCTTTTTTGACCTTGTAATGACTTATAATGTTAAAGTGGTTATAAATTTTCAGATTATAAAAAGAAGATAGGATTTACAGGCCAGTTGCTATAATGTTAAAATGATTATAAATTTTCAGATTATAGAGAGAAGATAGGATTTACAGGCCAGTTGCTAATTGAGCCCAAACCAAAGGAACCAACTAAGCATCAGTATGACTATGGTTAGTATTGATAGATTCTAGTGAATACTACAACCCAGCCTTCATTTTTATCATAATCCAATACTTGGTTTCTTTTATGTCATTCCTATTTTACCATGAGAAAGTCTTCTTTTTTCTTTCTTTTTTTTTTTTCGCTTCCTTTTCATTTTAATTTTTTCATTTCATTCTCCTTCAGTTTAGTTTTAATATTTGCATTCATACATTCATACATTTCCACATTCCTTTCCTTCCCTTTCCTTCATTGTTAAATTGTCTTTTTTTTTTCATTTTTTTTCTCCTTCAGTTCTTTTCTTTCTATTAATTCTTTTACCCTTTCATTTCTTTTTTTCTGTAAATCCTTTCCTTCTTTATTTATTTTTAATCAGTTATTAGTTTGTTTGATGTCTCCTTGGTTTCCATCCCTTTCCCTGATCTCTCATAAAGACTTGTTTAACTTCTAATATTTGCTTTTGTTTTAGATGCTCAGACTGTGATTGCTTTCCTGAAAACATATGGACTAGAGGACGATTTTAAGGTTAGCCTGCTTACAACAAGACAAATCATGTTCCTTACTTCCCAGATCTCTCAGTATGAGTGGTTAGAGCATCTGACTAGTAGTATACGGATTGGAAGGTGTAGGAGTTAAGGGGGCTGTGTCACAGTTCATTCAGTCCATTCAGCTCATTCAGTCTAGTTCATTGGTTAATAATGCCAACTGCAACATGTTTTTATTATTTGCAATGGAACTTGATAGAATACATGTAAATGGCAAAATTACAGCTTTATGTCAAACAAATAAATTGTCTCCCAAAAGCAGTATATCAAACGTTTCAAACAACATAAATTGCAGCATGCAGGGCACGTATCAAATATGAACCTAGTATAAGGCCTCGCTCTTCATGAGTTCTCTGTAGCTCAAGTGGATAGAGCACCCACCCAGTGTTAATTGGGAGGTCATAGGTATGAATCCTGTTGGGTACTCAGATTTTTTCTTTGTCCCACGCTCGTGACATGCTGGTCAATTCATTTTCTCAACATAAATAAACTTTGAATACCTGTTTGGCTAACAAGTTTTCACAAACCACAATTGCAATCCATTTCAATTTTCTTCCAAGTTTTTCCATCCTTGCCTCCTTTTTGTATTTGCTGTATTTTTTAGACCTTCTCTTTATTTTCTGAGCGGTTATTTCACTCAGTTTGAATTTGGATAAATTTCGTGACACAGCTCAATTTTATCTGACTTCCTCTCTCCACACGTAATTATTGATTCATTTATTACTCTATTTTTTTTGCACATTGTTTTTCACAGCTGAATATTGAGCCTAATCACACCACCCTGGCTGGGCACTCCTATGAACACGATGTTGTAATGGCCTCAAAGTACGTTTTTTTTTTCTGGTTTCGACCCTAGCTTTTTCTAGCCTGCGTAGCTGGCGGTATTGTGTAGTAGTCGAGTGACATTTGGCGGCGGAGCCGTTGTAATATAGTCGAGTGAGATTTGACGGCGTAGCCGTCACGAGCGGCGAAGCCGCGAGAAATAGTTCAACCGCCTCGTCCCTACTCCCTCTTTTTGGAACACGGCTCCGACGCCAAAACTTTAATCTCGCACCCACACAATACCGCAAGCTACGCAGGCTAAGCTTTTTCTTTTCTGTCATCTTCTTCAGCCTAAACCATTCACATCACCTCCAAATTTTTGAACAGACACGCTTACCAGTAGCAAGCCGTGAAGAAGGGAACTTGCTGAGAGGAATTAGAGTTTTCCCCTTGGCTCATGTTATTATTGCTTTTAATTCGCTCCACTGATTTGCTAGCCTGCGTAGCTTGCGGTATTGTGTGGGTGCGAGATTAAAGTTTTGGCGGCGGAGCCGTGTTCCAAAAAGAGGGAGTAGGGACGAGGCGGTTGAGTGTAAAATGGGGTTGACAGGCCTACACGACTCCCCAGCGCGTGTTCAAAATAGCCTTTTTATAGTTTGGCTCTCACGAGTATGTCTTTGAGCGACCGCCCTCTTTTATAAGATACGAGGGGCGGTTTTTTGTAGATTCTGCTCAGTAATGGTTGTTTTTCTATTAAATGCCAGTTTTTCATGAGAATTTGTTTTAGGTTTGGCACTGATGGCTGGTATTGTGTGACAAAAGGCAAGATTCGTTGGTTTGTCTTTGGTTTCTGTCGAAGGGCTAGTTTCCTGTCTTTGAAGTTCACCTCTGAGAGGGTTGTGTTAATAAGATCCTCTGGTTAACCCCTCTTTAGCAGATGCGCTTTGAAATTTGTAATTTTCTCTTAGAATATTATTTTGGAAGAGTTTGTTCTGAGGAGTCGGAGGGCTTCCCCTTTAATGAAGCCTTTTTTAACTCCTTGCGGGTGACAGGAATTTCTCGCGGCTTTGCCGCTCGTGACGGCTACGCCGTCAAATCTCACTCGACTATATTACAACGGCTCCGCCGCCAAATGTCACTCGACTACTACACAATACCGCCAGCTACGCAGGCTACTGATTTGCTCACTCACTTTACAATAATATTATTACAGGAAGACCGACTGCAATCTTAACCTCACATTAGACTACAGTTTATGTTTAAAGGGAATCAAAAGTTTTTTGCACTCTGAGGGTTACAGTTTTGTCATTTGTATGACTTTCAGTAGACTGCGAGCAGTCTCTTATTTTTTTTTGCAAAGTTACTACTTTCAAAACCTAAGCACGCGAGCGGCGAAGCCGCTTGCCGCGAGAAACGAGGGCGTAAGCCCGAGAAGAAAATAATAATAACATCGTGGTTTGCAATCGCGCTGGGTGAGATCAAGAACTAGACGGATTTTAAGAGAAAAGACGGACTGCAAGCAGTCTAGACTTTCAGGAGTTGCAAAGTTAAACAAAGTCTAAATCGTGCTTTCGTTGTCGTGAACAGGTTTGGTTTTCTTGGTTCAATTGACTCCAACACTGGATCACCTGATCTTGGTTGGGACACAGATCAGTTCCCCATGGATATTAAGAACTGCACGCTTGTTATGAAGGTTCGTCCAATTACCAGGTGATCTGTGACGTCATTGCGGGGGCCTGGGGAAAGAAATTTTAATGCCGTATCCCATAAACCAAAGCTGACGGGAACAGATTGAATTGAATTGAATTGGTGCACGCGTTGGTTTATGGGATACGGCATTAAAATTTCTTTCCCCAGGCCCCCGCAATGACGTCACAGATCACCTGGTAAAGCCGTGAAATCTGCACCGAGCAACCAGTCGCGTTGTATTGAGTTGGTAGAAAGTTCAGATTTGGGAGGCCACAACGGCAAAGGCAGTGACAATGAGGAAATTTATTATCACGTTTGCAAACTGCAAACGTTAATTAGTACAACGTATTCCCTTTCCTCAGTTTCATTCAAAAGAACTACTTTGGATAGCGTTTATCTGAGCATTTGCTATTTTGAGAAATTGTTTCATTGCATCTGACGTTTGCCTTTTGCCTTAAACGTGATTCTACTGACTGTACTGAATCTATTTAAATCACCAAAAACAGGTGCGACAGAGAGAATCTTAACGACACATAAACATTTTATATGAGTAATGAACACTGTAAAAGGCAATGAGTATTTGGTGCATTATTTGCCATTCTCCGCAAAACGAATAGACTGCATTATAGTCTTTTTTCAAATACGATACTCGACTAAAAACCGTTACATAACGGAGCAAAAATATGAGGCAATTGTCATTAACGTGCATGTAAAACTCTATTGTAGGCCATTATCGAACAGGGAGGACTGACACCCGGTGGACTTAATTTTGACTGTAAAATTCGCCGTGAATCAACAGACCTAGAGGACATGTTTATAGCTCACATCGGTAAGTCTGTTATACAAATGTAGTAGAAAGAGTGAAATCAGTGTGAAAAGATACACGTACTACCCTGTTAATGCTTTTAAAATGGTGCAAAATTTATAAAATAAAGCTAACGAAGTTACTTTAAAGTATTTTTTGTCAACGCTAGTGAGCAAAAGAGTGAAAGTGTTTTGTATGTGAACGTACCGGGGTATTTGGGCCACAGAGCTGAGGTGACTACGTGGCCTGACCTTATTTCCTTCGCATGAAACAGCGAAGAGTCAGGGTGGATACAGGGGGTAGTCCTTCAACCTTACTCTTGCGGTTACAATCCCCTCCTTTCTTTTCTCTGTTACTCCTTCTTAAAGAGGCTATGTCACGCTATTTGCTGTATGTTTTTGACGAACTAAAATGAGTCTTCGTGTCAATTGAATTCCAATAGTTATGGTCCAAATTTGTAAAAATATTTTTAGGCATTAAAACTGTTTCCTGTCGCGGTCCGTTGCTACAGATGGCAAGGATGGACATGGACTGAAAGTTGTAAAAGTTGGGAACACATTTTCAAGTTTTAATGCTTTGCCTGCAAAAATCTTTAAAAATGTATCGGTTATTGCTCCCTGATGAAATTTCTTTGATAATGTCTTCATACCTCTATAGGAGGATTTTTGTGTGCTGGTAATAGAGAGCTTAAGCAAAGACGTTTTTTGAGCGAGGCACGTCAACCGGAAGTGAGGTCTTCTCCCTTACTATATGCCTTAACGCTAAGAAATTTGTATTGATAACTTTCTTTTCTCTTATAAGGACGATTTACCTGAGAGTTTCAACCAAACCACCGCCCAATGATGCAAAACGTCTACTTCCGGTTGACGTCCGTCGCTCAAAAACGCTGTTGCTTAAGCTCCCTAATGACCTCAGCACAGAGTTGACCAGCTTGACATCAAACAGCAACGTCCTCCTGACAAGTGTCTTGGTATAGCCCCTTTAATCTGAGGGGAACCCATTTCTCTTCCTCAAAAAAATCTTCGATTCACTCTGGGGCCAGTTTCTCGAAGTTTCCGTAATTACTGGGCCCAGACATTGTAGTTGTCCATGTTTTACGTTTACCATGTTTCCATCCAAGATCGAAGTTTTAGTAGTTTCGATAGTAAAGCAAAAAAACTATCAGTTAACAAAACAAACCAGTGGACTTCTTAGGTGTTTAGAAGCTGCACTCCCATTCTTTAGGTTTTTATTTTAAAATTTGGCTTCGGATCAAAAGAGCTACAGGGGACTTTCGAAAAATAGGCCTTGGGTTAGATTATTCATCGGGCTCCTTTCTGTTTTAGGTGCAATGGACTCGTTTGCTCGAGGACTTAAAAATGCTGCCAAGCTCATTGAAGACGGGACATTAGATTCTTTAGTCAAGGTTGGTTAGAAAACGTATTCCATTCCAAGTAAAGGTCAGCCTTCGGAACTATTTTCTCGTCGCCACTGCGTCATGAATATTTAAGAGAGATGCTTATCGGCAAACTTATATATATTCGTTCCTTATTTAAGCCACTGTCAACACTTTGCAGCATCAAGATTAAGCTACAGTGAAAGGTCTGCCCGCTGATATAAACCTTGCTTTTGCAAAGAAGAAGTTACCAACATCGAAATTATAGATAATGATTGTGTTCTATTTTTAAGAATTGATTTCACTTTGATAGAACCTTGATCAGAATAATCAGATGACAACGTTCATTTTCTGGTTTTGATTCCAGGATCGTTACAGTAGTTTTGATGAAGGCATCGGAGCAAAAGTAGAGAAAGGAACGACTTCTTTAGAGGAGCTTGAGGTTAGTCCGGGGCAGGGGTTCTTTACTGGCAGGTTCTTTTATGAATCTCTTCTAAACAAACACGAAAACTGTGAAGAATGTGAAGGTGGAAGTGGCGCGAGTTTTAACTAGCACCGCGGACAGTCGAAGTGAAACCACCTCTCGTGAGCAACCACTATGGCGTACGATCCCCGCCAAAATTAATGGTTTGAATTTGAAATTCATCTTTTAAATTTCTAACCTCGGTACTTGAATTTTACTGCTGAATACCACCTCCCATAGCGTCCTCCTAGATCCAAAACACCGAACGTTTTCCAGTGAAATCACTGCAGTTGCAGCCTCTCGTAAGCGATCGCTCCAACCTTTTAGGATGTTGGCCTAAAGATATTCCATTGTTTTTATCCACCCGTAAACAACCGCTTAGTCATTGTTTGATGTCTATGTTTGCTGTATGTAGTACACTACTCAGAGAATGCGAAGAACTTATTGCGACAACATGAAACTACACATATCGTTACTTAGAAGTCGCATACAACGAATTCTGTTACGTATTCGGACCTCTTCTATGAGGGGAAACCCTGAACTTCGATTCTCGTAAGCGACTTATTTAGTCTAGAATGCACAAGAAGCGTTTCTGTGCGGGTAAGGGCGACCACGCAAGGCATGGCTTGATCTCTATGTTCATTGTATGTACTTCACTACTAAGAGAATGCGATGTGCTTTTGGTGACATCATGAAACTACACATATCGTAACTTAGTGATTACATGCAGTGAATTCTCTCCAAAAATGTAGATGTGTTCGGTCCTTTTCTAGGAAGGAGTCCCTTGTGGTTTGATTCTCGGAAGCAACCACTAGATCTTCGCATTTTGGATGGTCGCGTACGGGAGGTGTTGCTGTTGGCGACCCTAATAGTCTATATGGATTTTTCTTTGCTAGGCTTACATCTCGGAACACGGGGAACCAGAGCTTATATCTGGCAAACAGGAGAAATGCGAAGCCATCGTCAATTTCTTTGTGTAGACAAACTACATGAATAATGAAATCCCGGGAATGAAATGCGTAACTCGCCGTCAGTAACAATACAGAGTCTTGTCGTCTTGTGAACCATGATGCTGTAGATGTTAAAGTATATCTCATTTTTTTTAACTTGCAAGGGTTGATAAAAAGTACCACTTTTTTTAGACGAATGGTTTTAAGTAATATATATTGCAATTAAAGTAGAGGACGATTAAATGACACTTATTTGCATTATTGAACTTTTTGGCTCTATAAAAAAAATTCCTGTCTTGCCTCCCTAACATTAGTTCTTTGATCTTCTTGAACATTAAGCTAGCCCACTTTCTAATGGATGGAACTCTGACGAGGAACGTAAATGGCATTAACTTATCAAAGTTATTATAACGTTACCATCGCCTTTGTTGACCCCCGCCATGTTCTTCTGATCTGTACCGTCATTATATGATCCCCCTCCACCAGCGGTTCCTTTAGTTGGGGATCCCACTACTCCCCCACCGGAATAACCTCCCCCTCCCCCTCCATTAACCATGGCAAACCCACCTCCGCCAAAACCACCAGGGGAAGCTGGACATATTCCCCCAGTTCCCCCTTTGGTAAAACTCATCGCCTTGGTTGCAATTGCAACTCCACTTTTCCCATCCCCTCTTAATCCTGCTCCTGCTCCAGACTTTAAACTAGAATCACTGTTCCCTGTGTCAGCACTGCAGAGTTGTCCCCCGCAGCCCCCTGCTCCTCCACACTGGGTCCCATTCGCTGTCGCCTGACCTGGGTCACCGTCGTTAAATTGGTTACGCGCTGTTCCTCCTCCCCCTCCCCCACCGGCAATTATAAGTGGAGTGTCATCAGACATGGCTACAAACGTTCCACCACCCCCTCCCCCTGGTCTATCTGGGAAGGTTATAGATGTACCACCCTCCTGTCCAACTAGGATTTTGATTTGACTTCCTCGGGAAAGTTTAAATGATCCTAATATCTTTGCGCCCAAGCCACCAAGCGTCCAAGGAAGCCGCTTAGATTGTGTTCCGTCGGTACCATTTCCGCCAGAACCACCTATTGCTTCAATAACGTAAGTTCCAGTCACGGGCACGGTCCAAATTTGGATTCCGTTGTTTAAAGTAACTTTTCCTTCCAGTGACGTTCCAGCATATCCAGATATATCACTTGGCCCAGTTTCTCCTCTGGCTCCCAGTGACGTAAAGACATATTTATGGTCTGGGAAAAAAAATGTTATAAATTAAATAACTAGGCTGGTGGTCAAATCTTCTCAGACCTGACGCAAACTCAGTAAATTAACACCTACATTGCTCTTATCTTACCATCATGTTTTCCTCCGGCTGTAAATACTGGCTCCTAAAACGGATATGAAATACAGCTCAATTTTCTGTTTTTCTCTTCTGAACATTACTTCCCTGGGGGACTTAAGATCTGACGACGGTGACGGCAACAAGAACGACAACGACCGTTAAGCAATAGGTTTAATAAACAAACCAACAACTCTACACGTGATTCATGCTTTTTTGTACATTTCTTTGCCGCCACCGCACGATTACGACGTTAAAATGGGCCAAATTTTACGTTTCATGGAGGACGTATTAAACAAACGGCGACCAAATTTTCTTTCCTCTTCTTAACATGGATATTGTTCTTAGGAATTCAATTCCACGAGAGTTTGCCTACATTTGACAAAGTAAGTGAGTCGGACTAACCGAGATGCAGCATAGCTTGCTAGCAGGCTGTATTCTTGCTCATCCCCACCCGACAGGACTGTGCCCAGGAAAGTCGGAAAACAAGCAAAACCTCTTCAATGGGGTTGGAGGGAATCAAAAACAGAAATCCCAAAACGAGGGTTGAATTTAATAATAACATTAAGTACTACTCACGCTTAAGTTGACAAACTGTCCAAAGGTATACCCCCTTTGAGTGGTGAGAGCTACGTGGATGCTCGCATCAGTTGCTTCTTTATTTAGTTCACAATCTCCATTTTCGATGTTTTCGTAATTAAAAGACATGCAGTTTGACCGTGCCAAACATAATTGTGCGCATGACAGGAGGTCATAAGTTCGCTGTTTGTGAATTGTGTATCCTCTGAGCACGTGATTATCCTTGGTACTTACAGTAGATGAACGGCGCATGTCTTCCCTTATCAGTAAAAGACTAACAGGAGCGGTAATGCAAATCAAGATGAAAAGTACTTCCATCGTGTATACCCTATCAAAAACGATATTCGTGAAGTAAGTTAGATTTCGAATTTAAGGCAAAACAACAAACAAACAATTCTAGAGCTATTGTGAACTAGAGAATAAAGATAAATTTCCTTACCATTGTATTTTTGTAGAAGACATCAAAACTGTTGCAAATTAAGCCACAATATCAAGTCGGTTTTATCCGAGCGAATCAGGGGCAAAATCCAGAGCGCATAAGCACTTTAACAAGTTTCAACGATCGAGCCAATAACAACATAATTTACTGTGAACATTTTGAAGAAAGTCTGTGGGAGTCACGTAGTTTTCGTCATGTCATGAGTGAAGGACAAAGAAAAAGTCCTGAGTCTCCAACTGGATTCGAATCTGATATCTTCCAAGTACAGGGTTGCATGGCTCTCTTTTCCCCGCACATTCTTACGAGCTACAGAGAGACCGAAGCCTGACTCGTAAAGAGCAAACTCATTTCACATGTTACAAGCGTTCTATGTGCTACCAGGATCTGCATTGTCAAGAACGTACAGTTTGGTAATAAATGAAGGAAATGGAAAATTTTACTCTTATCAATAGCGTTGGACAAAATCTAAAGTCCCTGACAAAATTCAAACTTGTGACCTTCCAAAGACCAAATCAGTGGGTTCGTGCTCTATTCTCTGAGACCAGCAATGTGAACATAATGAATGAATAGTTGCTGCTACCATTGACTGGCGCATGACTTAAAACCCAGGAAATACTCAGGAAATGCTTTGTCTTGCATTCCACCGATGTCACAGTGATAAATGTGCCAAAAAATAAGAAGGGGCTCAATATAGCCCCCTCTTTTGAAGACGTTGCGTTGGATCGAAATCAGATTTAATAATATCGTGCAATCTTCTATTTAACGAGTCGCTTATTATTATATTATCACTTGGCGCAGTACCGTAGATGTTCACATTAGACAAGTATGCAGTATGTAGATTACCTTACCTTAGTTGTGATTTGGAGTGGTTCATTTGTTTAAGCGGATCGGCTGAAGCTACGAAGCAAAGGACTTGTGCTCCCCAACAGCCCTGAATGACTTATGACTCTGGAGCTCTCTTTCGACCCTCTCGGCAACCTTCTCATTTTCTAATATCAACAGATTGATTTCTGTTTACATATCAAGCTGACATTCATTGTTTATGCCGGGATGGAGAAAGATAAGCTTTATCTAACCTACTGGAGCTACAAAACGTTTTTGAGGCTAAGACAAAACATTTTTCTTAATAAAATAAATTGTTTCTGGGCAGAACAAGTGTAGATTTAAATTACTAAGATCCTGTATTTTTGTACAAAATTTTAGTTATGCTGTATTTGCGCTTAACTTTTTCTGGTTACGAGTGCTTTACATCCTTCACGAAACTTAGAAACGAAACCTTTCTTGAAAGAATTTTTTTTGGTCATGAAAGGATTTGAAGGCTTTAGTCTAGGGCACGTATTCTTGGAATAACTTGATCTTCTATTTATTTGTTTTATTTTTTATTCCGGCGATGAACGTTACATATCTGTTTTGATATTTTTGGTATTATTCTCTCGGATGGGCAAATAAGTTATATTTTCACTGGTGCATGTCAATCTTTTCGTACCGAAAACCCACCTTACAAAGAAAAAACCACGACGACAAAAAAACAAGAGAGTCAACAGTTAGCTTTGCTATATTGAGTCAGAATTTTTTAACTTTAGTTAATTGGGCGATTTTCCAAATTTCCCCGGCAACTGTAAACAAAGCAATAAACAAAGCCAAAGGAAAAATTAAAAATTACAATAGAAACTGAGGAGGGGTGCACTTCTATCGTTTTCCACCCCTCCTCCTCGACCAGTCTGTACAACATTTGATGGTTCCAAATTGATTGATTCATAGGTTCATTTCGGCCTCTTTTAGAGTGACACATTCCTGTCTGAAATGGAAAATCGAACACGCTAAACTACAAAACAATGTAGGATCTATTAGAATCAAAACAATTCCCGCGAGGGTGACTCCCGTATGAAATCAACAGGAATGCTGGTTGGAAAATTAAAATTTTAACCCTGGAGGAGACCAGTCTGGTAAAACAAAATTATTTTTCTGTTCTGAACACCCTAATAGGTAACAAAGTCTGCAATTTACGCAGGTCCTAAGCAAAGAGCATCTTTCATGAGGAAATCTCTCCCAGGAACAATTCCGCGCGCGCCTTTGCAAGGTTTACAATCTTCAGTCATGAGGGAAATAGAACTTATATCTTTCACACAGGAAAAAATTTGAAGCCATCGTCAATTTCTTTCAACGCTCTGTTCTCCTCTAAAACTCCACTGAACTTTGGCAACATCCTCTCTCATTTTCTGATGTCAAAAGATTTGATTTCTATTTAAAACTCTACAGACATCTTATTGTTGTGTCCCTCAAGAGAACGTGTTTGGGGAGTTCAACCTGTCTATGATCATCAGAGAAAGCAGACTTTTCAAGAGAATTCGTTTAGGTTAAAAGAATTGTGCTGATAAAAGCTATCACCTTTTTTTTCTTAAAATATTTAAGCTGCATTTACACCTAGTTTATTTGTGTTTAGGCCGTGTGCAAACGCCCTCTCCCCTAAAAAATAAATTCGGGGAGTTTTAGTGGAGGGTGCGGCTGTACACGGGCTTATTTGGGTTACGAGTGCTTTATCTTTTAGCTTAGGAACAATACCCTTCAGGGAAACTACTCACCTACCCTTCCCTTAAGCCAACATTTTGCCCTAAGAGAGAAGTTAGTGTAAATGTTGGCTTAGGAGAGGGGTAGGTTTGATCCAGGTTTTTGTTTGGCAGAACATTGACTTTTCGGAGTAAATCTTCTTTTAACCGTTATTGCCTCCCTTCGTCTGGTACTAGTTTATAGTAGAACTTATTCGATTAGATATTAAATAAATTTATATTGATTTTTTTTTACTGAAAAACACATCAATCCTTCAGTAATAGATTAGCAGTAGATAAGCACCGGTTTCCACCTGTTTTATCTTTTCCCGCCTAGAAACTTCTACTGTTATTTATTCGTTATGTTCAGAAAATGCCTCTCATACTCTCTTTAGAAACTTGCTAGTTTATTCATATCTCTGAGATTTTTTTACATTTAGTCATTACGTGAGCTTTAAGCTAATCTACAAAACCTGATTAAATGAGATTGCTTTTAAGCTGGAAATAAGTCTCAATGAGTATACTTGAAATCGCACCACCTTGATTAGCGTTGGGGGAAGAGGAAAAAGTATGCCATCTAGGTAATGAGTCCAAAGTGACCCTTTTGGTTTGATTATTTAAATTAAGCCTTGTTACTAGTAAAGGTTTTTTTTTAGGTTTTGCAGGTACAGTTTACTGGAAATGCGAAGTCATCATCAATTTCTTCGTCTAGACAAACTATGAATAATGAAATCCCGGGAATGAAATAAAATAACGGACCGTGAGTAATCATACAGGCATTAATGAAAATGAAACTCGTCGTATTGTGAAACATGGTGCGCAAGTTGTTAGACTATATTTCACTTTTTTTAACTGAAAGGGTTGATAAAATTACTAACAATTGTTTTGGGCGAAGAATAGGTTGGAAGTAATATATATAGTTTTCTTAATTAAAGTACAGGAAGATTAAGTGACACTTACAAGCATTATTGAACTTTTTCAACTCTAAGCCTTGCGTCTTGCCTTCCCAACAATAGTTTTTTGATCTACTTGAATATTAAGCTAGCCCCATTTTCTCTGGGATGGAACGCTGACGAAAAACGTAAATAACATTAACGCCTCAAAGTTATTATAACTTTACCATCGCCTTTGTTGACCCCCGCGCATGAAACAGCGAAGAGTCAGGGTGGATACAGGGGGTAGTCCTTCAACCTTACTCTTGCGGTTACAATCCCCTCCTTTCTTTTCGCTGTTACTCCTTCTTAAAGAGGCTATGTCACGCTATTTGCTGTATGTTTTTGACGAACTAAAATGAGTCTTCGTGTCAATTGAATTCCAATAGTTATGGTCCAAATTTGTAAAAATATTTTTAGGCATTAAAACTGTTTCCTGTCGCGGACCGTTGCTACAGATGGCAAGGATGGACATGGACTGAAAGTTGTAAAAGTTGGGAACACATTTTCAAGTTTTCATGCTTTGCCTGCAAAAATCTTTAAAAATGTATCGGTTATTGCTCCCTGATGAAATTTCTTTGATAATGTCTTCGTACCTCTATAGAAGTATTTTTGTATGCTGGTAATGACCTCAGCACAGAGTTGACCAGCTTGACATCAAACAGCAACGTCCTCCTGACAAGTGTCTTGGTATAGCCCCTTTAATCTGAGGGGAACCCATTTCTCCTCCTCAAAAAAATCTTCGATTCACTCTGGGGCCAGTTTCTCGAAGTTTCCGTAATTACTGGGCCCAGACATTGTAGTTGTCCACGTTTTACGTTTACCATGTTTCCATTCAAGATCGAAGTTTTAGTTGTTTCGATAGTAAAGCAAAAAAACTATCAGTTAACAAAACAAACCAGTGGACTTCTTAGGTGTTTAGAAGCTGCACTCCCATTCTTTAGGTTTTTATTTTAAAATTTGGCTTCGGATCAAAAGAGCTACAGGGGACTTTCGAAAAATAGGCCTTGGGTTAGATTATTCATCGGGCTCCTTTCTGTTTTAGGTGCAATGGACTCGTTTGCTCGAGGACTTAAAAATGCTGCCAAGCTCATTGAAGACGGGACATTAGATTCTTTAGTCAAGGTTGGTTAGAAAACGTATTCCATTCCAAGTAAAGGTCAGCCTTCGGAACTATTTTCTCGTCGCCACTGCGTCATGAATATTTAAGAGAGGTGCTTATCGGCAAACTTATATATATTCGTTCCTTATTTAAGCCACTGTCAACACTTTGCAGCATCAAGATTAAGCTACAGTGAAAGGTCTGCCCGCTGATATAAACCTTGCTTTTGCAAAGAAGAAGTTACCAACATCGAAATTATAGATAATGATTGTGTTCTATTTTTAAGAATTGATTTCACTTTGATAGAACCTTGATCAGAATAATCAGATGACAACGTTCATTTTCTGGTTTTGATTCCAGGATCGTTACAGTAGTTTTGATGAAGGCATCGGAGCAAAAGTAGAGAAAGGATCGACTTCTTTAGAGGAGCTTGAGGTTAGTCCGGGGCAGGGGTTCTTTACTGGCAGGTTCTTTTATGAATCTCTTCTAAACAAACACGAAAACTGTGAAGAATGTGAAGGTGGAAGTGGCGCGAGTTTTAACTAGCACCGCGGACAGTCGAAGTGAGACCACCTCTCGTGAGCAACCACTATGGCGTACGATCCCCGCCAAAATTAATGGTTTGAATTTGAAATTCATCTTTTAAATTTCTAACCTCGGTACTTGAATTTTACTGCTGAATACCACCTCCCATAGCGTCCTTCTAGATTCAAAACACCAAACGTTTTCCAGTGAAATCACTACAGTTGCAGCCTCTCGTAAGCGATCGCTCCAACCTTTTAGGATGTTGGCCTAAAGATATTCCATTGTTTTTATCCACCCGTAAACAACCGCTTAGTCATTGTTTGATGTCTATGTTTGCTGTATGTAGTACACTACTCAGAGAATGCGAAGAACTTATTGTGACAACATGAAACTACACATATCGTTACTTAGAAGTCGCATACAACGAATTCTGTTACGTATTCGGACCTCTTCTATGAGGGGAAACCCTGAACTTCGATTCTCGTAAGCGACTTATTTAGTCTAGAATGCACAAGAAGCGTTTCTGTGCGGGTAAGGGCGACCACGCAAGGCATGGCTTGATCTCTATGTTCATTGTATGTACTTCACTACTAAGAGAATGCGATGTGCTTTTGGTGACATCATGAAACTACACATATCGTAACTTAGTGATTACATGCAGTGAATTCTCTCCAAAAATGTAGATGTGTTCGGTCCTTTTCTAGGAAGGAGTCCCTTGTGGTTTGATTCTCGGAAGCGACCACTAGATCTTCGCATTTTGGATGGTCGCGTACGGGAGGTGTTGCTGTTGACGACCCTAATAGTCTATATGGATTTTTCTTTGCTAGGCTTACATCTCGGAACACGGGGAACCAGAGCTTATATCTGGCAAACAGGAGAAATGCGAAGCCATCGTCAATTTCTTTGTGTAGACAAACTACATGAATAATGAAATCCCGGGAATGAAATGCGCAACTCGCCGTCAGTAACAATACAGAGTCTTGTCGTCTTGTGAACCATGATGCTGTAGATGTTAAAGTATATCTCATTTTTTTTAACTTGCAAGGGTTGATAAAAAGTACCACTTTTTTTAGACGAATGGTTTTAAGTAATATATATTGCAATTAAAGTAGAGGACGATTAAATGACACTTATTTGCATTATTGAACTTTTTGGCTCTATAAAAAAAATTCCTGTCTTGCCTCCCTAACATTAGTTCTTTGATCTACTTGAACATTAAGCTAGCCCACTTTCTAATGGATGGAACTCTGACGAGGAACGTAAATGGCATTAACTTATCAAAGTTATTATAACTTTACCATCGCCTTTGTTGACCCCCGCCATGTTCTTCTGATCTGTACCGTCATTATATGATCCCCCTCCACCAGCGGTTCCTTTAGTTGGGGATCCCACTACTCCCCCACCGGAATAACCTCCCCCTCCCCCTCCATTAACCATGGCAAACCCACCTCCGCCAAAACCACCAGGGGAAGCTGGACATATTCCCCCAGTTCCCCCTTTGGTAAAACTCATCGCCTTGGTTGCAATTGCAACTCCGCTTTTCCCGTCCCCTCTTAATCCTGCTCCTGCTCCAGACCTTAAACTAGAATCACTGTTCCCTGTGTCAGCACTGCAGAGTTGTCCCCCGCAGCCCCCTGCTCCTCCACACTGGGTCCCATTCGCTGTCGCCTGACCTGGGTCACCGTCGTTAAATTGGTTACGCGCTGTTCCTCCTCCCCCTCCCCCACCGGCAATTATAAGTGGAGTGTCATCAGACATGGTTACAAACGTTCCACCACCCCCTCCCCCTGGTCTATTAGGGAAGATTGAAGATGTACTACCCTCCTGTCCAACCAAGATTTTCAGTTGAGTCCCTCGTGAAAGTTTGAAGGATCCTATTATCTTTGCGCCCAAGCCACCAAGTGTCCAAGGAAGCGGATAAGATTGTGTTCCGTCGGTACCATTTCCGCCAGAACCACCTAGTGCTTCAATAACGTAAGTTCCAGTCACGGGCACAGTCCAAATTTGGATTCCATTGTTTAAAGTAACTTTTCCTTCCAGTGACGTTCCAGCATATCCAGATATATCACTTGGCCCAGTTTCTCCTCTGGCTCCCAGTGACGTAAAGACATATTTATGGTCTGAAGTAATTAGAGAAAAGGTGAATAATCAATAACATGTTTAGGACAAAAGAAGAGTTAAAGGAGGTCAATCTATTACCCGGGGGGGTCGTGATTTTGAAGCTCCTGATTTAGAAGTGGGTATCCATTTCAGAGGCGTTTTCTAGAACGGGGTATAATATTTCGAACGCATGAAAAGCTCCAGTTTTGTAAGCAGCCATTTGAAATTATTCAAAGGCAGATTGCTTTGAAAAATACGGTTCAATGCGTTAACAAGCAAAGTGTTGTACTCTTGTTGCACCCTGTGTTTTAGCGTGCACGGCAGGCTTATTTTGGCGCAAGTCGTGAGCGCTGACTCCTTCATCTTGGATAAATAGGCGCGCGGAAGTCTGGAACGAGTCCATAATGTACCCGAGGGAGATGGAGACGGCTCTTTAGCTTACGAGTGTGGTTCTGTGCGTGGTGAGAGATTCCGATAAACAAAGTATTATAATATATACGTAATTTGCTTGAATCTACAGTGTAGTTTAGTAACTTGATATTCATGATTTTTTTAATAAAAGTTTTTAACACAATTTAATAAAAGTAGGTTGAGTTTGATCGTCCGGGTTAACGTAGTCCTGAATAGGACTGTTGTCGTTGACAGTGACTGACGTTTCGACAACCTGTGCGGTAGTCATCTTCAGAGTCAAAGTGAGTTGTATCACGTCAGTAGATGGTATTATATACTCTGGTTATTGATCTGATTGGTCAATAAAGTCAAGATGTTATTGGTCGTCTGTCAGTGAAGCTGCGATGTCATTGGCTATGAAGACTCGTAATCAGTAATTGGCGCGTTTCGATCCGTCTATTGTCACAGTTAAGCAGTCGTCTATTGTTAGTCAAATTGTCAGTTCTCCAGTCGATCTCTCGTAGTTAGTTTCGCTTCATCCCGTCAATAAGTCGTTTGTACGGCGCTGGTTACGACAAACCGGAGGACAGACAGGGAGCAGTATACAAGATCAAATGCTGCGACTGCCAGGCTTCTTACATTGGTGAAACCGGCAGAAACCTTAGCACGCGACTGACCGAACACAAACGAGCAACGAGGAATGGTGACGTCAACAATCACATTGCTGAGCATCATTTACAGACGAAACATCAAATTGACTGGGACTCTGCGACATGTATAACGTATTCTACAGACTACCATCATCGTCTTACTTTGGAAAGCTGGTTCCAACAAACGACAAACCGGAGGACAGACAGGGAGCAGTATACAAGATCAAATGCTGCGACTGCCAGGCTTCTTACATTGGTGAAACCGGCAGAAACCTTAGCACGCGACTGACCGAACACAAACGAGCAACGAGGAATGGTGACGTCAACAATCACATTGCTGAGCATCATTTACAGACGAAACATCAAATTGACTGGGACTCTGCGACATGTATAACGTATTCTACAGACTACCATCAACGTCTTACTTTGGAAAGCTGGTTCACTAACTTAGAACAGACGCCACTGAATCGTAGCCAACAGTTACCAGCGCCGTACAAACGACTTATTGACGGGATGAAGCGAAACTAACTACGAGAGATCGACTGGAGAACTGACAATTTGACTAACAATAGACGACTGCTTAACTGTGACAATAGACGGATCGAAACGCGCCAATTACTGATTACGAGTCTTCATAGCCAATGACATCGCAGCTTCACTGACAGACGACCAATAACATCTTGACTTTATTGACCAATCAGATCAATAACCAGAGTGTATAATACCATCTACTGACGTGATACAACTCACTTTGACTCTGAAGATGACTACCGCACAGGTTGTCGAAACGTCAGTCACTGTCAACGACAACAGTCCTATTCAGGACTACGTTAACCCGGACGATCAAACTCAACCTACTTTTGAAATGACTCTTGGGTTCAAACCTTTCACACAATTTAATAAGATGGGAAATAAAAAAATTGTGGATCATGGCTTTATCTTCTGCTAAAATTGTTGCTGATTATGAAGAAGCATTTATTTGATCTGTAAGTCGAACAAATAAAGAAATATCTTTTTAAAAAAACAGGGCTATTTCAATTTACAAACTTTCTAGAACGGAGTATATTAAAAAATTTGCGCATTCTAGAACGGGGTATCAGTTTTAGGGCGAATTCTAGAACGGGGTATAAAAAATTGGCCCATTTCTAGAACGGGGTATCAGTTTTAGGGGAAATTGTTTTTAGAGCGGGGTGCCTTCCCAAGTGCCCCCGGGATCTATTACTACTAAACAACAGGACCAAGTAAATCATCATCTCAGCCTGTCTGTTAACTCACCATTTCGTCCTCCTTCGGCTGAAATATCAGGCCCCTAAATTGAATAAGGTAGTTCAGATCAATTTGTAGACTAAAGAAATGTCCAACGCTAGATGTACACTGCTAAATCTGTAGTTGTTGTTTTCATACTTAACATTTTCAGATAGCCTAAGCGACGAGACCGTGTAGCATTTATAGAGGATTTATGCATTTGCCTAAGCTAGTCCCTTGTACTTTATCATATTTTGTACGTATTTTTCGTTGCCACTCTTTTAACTTTGCTCACAAAAATTGATACTCCTAAGAAATTTTTCTCCCTTGGTTTTTTGGGAATAAATCCCAGGGCTCCTCGGTCAAGCTCCACACCCTATCTGCACGTGCCTCAGCTATGAATATAAATTTCGACTTGCTTGTGAAAGAATGCAGATATAGATAGGATGATATATTGCAGTAATATCCTATCAAAAGGCAGGCTTTCTACGTACTATCTTTTCTTTCATTTGCTTAGAAGAGGAATTTAGGTTTCCTTTTTTTGAGGGGGTGGGGGGAGGGGAGAGGGAGGGTGGGGCATAAACCAATAAACCCGAAGCGCAAAGCGTTTGCCAGTTCGATAAAAGCGAGGCATTAAGATCATGTTTCTTATTCAATTCTTTTGTTAAACACCATCAGTCAAGGTGTTGAAGCTAAGTTGTAAGGTAGGGCGATTTACCTAATTGGCCGTGCCAATTTTAAGTTATATTGCTGACTAGCAAAGTAACATATAAAGGATATGCTGCACAGTCAGGTTTGACATATGAAAGCGGATATGATGGAACAGTTTGATGTGTTATTTATTAGAGTTCTTTATTT
The DNA here is from genome assembly GCA_038088405.1 of Porites divaricata. NCBI lineage: Eukaryota > Metazoa > Cnidaria > Anthozoa > Scleractinia > Poritidae > Porites > Porites divaricata. The sequence continues at coordinate 19,390,390 of JBBMOI010000001.1, forward strand.
ATTTCTTTGTTTATTCTACTGCATGAGAAATTTCTGCAATTTGATTGGCTTAGAGCAGTGGTATTTCAGCTTAATTTGAATTATTATTCATTCAAAATATTTCCCTGCTTCTGATTGGCTAAAAGCACACGCATAATTCACCATAACCAGCTACTGATGACCAAATTTGGAAGAATTTTGCGATTTATCAACCGATGACGTCAAAAGTGCAGCTTTCTTTCAATGCATCGTTAACGGAGAAGACCTGGGAACGAGGTTGAGATGTTTTGGCTGTGAAGACAAAAATGGCGGGCATTTCACTCGTTTCAAGAGTAAGAACTAGGCGAAATAATAGCTGAACACATGGAAAGAACAGCAAGAAAACAACTCGAAGGGTGAAATCTGCTATTTGGAGAATATTTTGCGCAGCTGAACAACCCTAAACGTGCACTATAGAAGATGAACTTAAGGTGGCTCCGTCATTAATACTGGAGCAATTAGCTTTGACAAATTTTCTGTCGTAACTTTTTCGTTTTTAACGCGATGGCTTGGAGCACCCTGAAGGTTTGGAGCAATTTATAGTGCTTCTAAAACGGCTAAAAAGTACCTTTTAAACAATTGCATTGTTTTCAGAATTAGCAAACACTGAATTTAAGGTGGCTCGACTGGATTTTTTAGGAGGGATACCTCCCAAGTTTGAGCATTATTTACGTCGCCATGAGTAAAAATATGGAAAAAGGATTACCACAACTGTATTATATAAAGACGAAAATTTCTTATGATCTGAGTTTTATTGCAATCAGAGTCGCCATGGCAACGTAACGACACCATTACGTTTTTTATTTATCTTTGTGTTTCTCTGTACCAGGAGTTTTTTTGAGAAATCGCTTAAGGGAGTGTGTACCTGCCGTAATTGCCTCAATTATGGCAAAGTTTGAACAAATTCTATGAGAGCGTTTTCGAAATATTTTGAAACAAAGTTTTAAGCATCATAAAAACAGTGAAATAGCATGCTATCCACACAATTAGCTAATTTTTAAGAAAATGATAAGCTTTGGAAACAAGGCTTCATCTCATAGTAGTTTGATTCCATTGAAAACCCCCTACAAAAAAAGAGGGGAATTGCTCTGGGCGATCGTGAGTAAGAAGAATTTTATTAACTTGCATTCAGCTGCTTTTTTTACAGTTTTGGCTCGTAATTTGGTCCATGCCTACAAATTTCGCATTTTTTAAAAAACCGCTCGATAAATTTTTGTATAAATTTGATAATCCCGAGATCGACTATCAATAAATATACCCTGCAAGTTTCAAGAACATTGAAAACAGGAAAGGCTTTCAAATAGGACCTCAAATATAACCAATTTTTCCCCCAGATTTTGTGTTTACAAGTGAGCGTCCACATTATTCACTGGCATTGTTTTCAAGTTTCATATGCACGTGCAAATTTAGCAAAAACATAGAATTTGCATCAAAAAGGACCCTCGGTTAAATCTCCGGAATATGCTAATAACCGGGTAAAGAAATTAGTGATGTATTATAACATCACAGCAACTCTTTGTAAGAGTTTCTGTGATGATATAACCCGAGTAAGATAATTAAGTGTTGCATCCTACAAGATGAGCCGTAACGTTCACCGTTTCGGCCCTCACTGCTATCTGTGACACAAGCCAATTATTAGCATATTCCGGATATTTCTTCCGAAAGTAATCGAGAGTTCTTTTTGATGCAAATTTACTACTTTTTGCTAAATGTGCACGTGCATATGGAACTTGAAAACAATGCCAGTGAATAATGAGGACGCTCACTTGTAAACACAAAATCTGGGGGAAAAATTGGTTATATTTGAGGTCCTATTTGAAAGCCTTCCCTGTTCTCAATGTTCTTGAAACTTGCAGGGTATATTTATTGACAGTGCATCTCGGAATTATCAAATTTATAAAAAAATTTATTGAGCGGTTTTTTGAAAAATGCGAAATTTGTAGGCGTGAACCAAATTACGTGCAAAAACTGTACCAAAAGCAGCTGAATGCAAGTTAATAAAATTCTTCTTGCTCGCGATCGCCCAGAGCAATCCCCCTCTTTTTTTGTAGGAGGTTTTCAATGGAATCAAACTACTATGAGATGAAGCCGTGTTTCCAAAGCTTATCATTTTCTTAAAAAATTAGCTAATTGTGTGGATAGCATGCTATTTCGCTGTTTTTATGATGCTTAAAACTTTGTTTCAAAATATCTCAAAAACGCTCCCATAGAATTTGTTCAAACTTTGCCATAATTGAGGCAATTATGGCAGGTAAACACTCCCTTAAGCGATTTCTCAAAAAAACTCCTGGTACAGAGAAACACAAAGGTAAATAAAAAAAGTAACGGCGTCGTTACGTTGCCATGGCGACTCCGATTGCAATAAAACTCAGATCGTAAGAAATTTTCATCTTTATATAATACAGTTGTGGTAATCCTTTTTCCATATCTTTACTCATGGCAACGTAGTTAATGCTCAAACTTGGGAGGTATCCTCCCAAAAAAATCCAGTCGAGCCACCTTAATGTACTTGTTCCGAAAATTCAAACTGGTGTCTCCTTCTACCCGATAGTAATTTATTTTTGAAATTCCAAAACAATTTCACAGCTGAATTTTGAGCGACTTTTAGTTACTGACTTCTGCTCCAACGATTTTTCTGAAATTCCTCTGGCATATTTATTATATCAATTAAAGCCGATACCAGAAATTTCAGTGAAAAGTATAAGCAAATTTTTTTACCAGACGCGATTTTCTTTGAATAGTAGGGTCCTTTTAAGCGCTATTAATATATTTACCATCAATGAAATCGGAACATTTCCTACTATTGCCGAATGCTATCGGCTGTTGTTCTTTGCAAAGTTCCTCAGCCATCGCGTTAAAAACGAAAAAGTTGTGATGAAAACTTTGTCACATCTAAATGCGCCTTAACATCGAGGTAAGCACGTTTTACCTATGTTTTTAAAGTAACTAAGAATTATTTTGAATGAATCAGTAAAACAATTATTGAATTCGGCTTTCGTATCATATGAAGAATCATGGAGATCTCGGAGGGTGTTACTCAGCCCCATTCATTAATTTTTATATAACTACATGTGAAAATTACAACCCGTTTGCGGGTAGTAGTATAAATAAATAATAGCATGATTTGTACGTGATATTTAGCATAAATACTACTCGTGATATTTCAAAATTGTCTCAAATTTCACTCGCCTAACGGCGCGTGAAATAACGTATGACAATTTTGCAATATCACTCGTGGTATCACTACATATCATGCTATTACCTATCAGTAATAAACCTTATTTGAACTGAGTCTGGCTGACTATTGCATCAGTCAATTCCAGCTGCGCCCAGCCCCCCCCCCCTCCCCCCGGGCTGCTGCGGGGCATTTGCGGGGGTCGGGCATTTGCAACCTTTGCGCTGCCCGGGGCTATTCCCGAGCTTTTGACACGCACGCGGTTTCCTATTAGAATATAACTACACACAGGATATTACTGGAAAAAAAGCACATTGGCTCCATCTGTTAAGGACAGGGGGTTGTAAAGGCATGTTCTTGATTTTATGCATGTATTTCTTGATTGCTTATCAAGCCAGAATTACATAGCGAAACACGGGAGCTATCGACGTGAATCAACGTTTTTTGGTAAGAACACCTATTCATAACATGTAACTTTACAGCGCTCTATTAATTTTAACGTCAATAATTTTATATCAATACCAAAACCATAAACTGGTTCATGTCGTCGTCGCGTGAAGTCTTAATTAGAATCCTAGCGCTATTACGAAGGAAGACGTTACTTGAAACAAAACATTTTTCATTAAAATGTTGAAAACGGCACTATTCGACTATGTGATCAATGAAAAATGTTGCAGTGTTGACGGAGGAAGGGGCATTTTTCTTCTTTTTTCGTCCCCACCGCGAGGGATTTGACAGCTCAAGAGTCCCCACCCCGGAAATTTGCCATCCAAGGCAAAAAAAATGCTAATGCCCGGGGGTCAGCCCGGGGGTCAGCCCGGGGGTGGGGAGGGAGGGCTGAGCGCTGTTGCAATTGACTGATGCATAAAGAACGTAGTAAATAGTGCAGTGAATGAATTTATTTTACTTACACTTATGTTAACAAAGTGTCCAAAAGTATACCCTCTTTTAGCGGTGAGTGCCACGGCAATGCTTGAATGTGAAACTTCTCTGTTCAACTCGCAAACTCCATTTTCGATGTTTTGGTAATTAAACGACATGCAGCTTTGGTGTGTCAAACATAGCTGTGCGCATGACAGGAAGTCATAAGTCTGTTGTTTGTGAATGGTGTGCCCTTTGAGCACGTGATCCTCTGTTGTGCTCACAGTAGACCAGCGACGCATGTCAGTCCTTATCAGTAGCAACCCAACAGGGGCGATGAAAGTCATTAAAGCAAAGAGTAGCACTCCGATCAAGAATTCCCTGTAAAAATATATAAAGTGCTGATTTCAAATTTCAAAAAAAGTAGAAAACAAAATGAAACCTTAAATCGGAGTAGTGCGCAAGCGTAAACTAGCGTTATTTTGTCTGGAAAACGCAATAGCCGTCGTTCTACTAAGGTCGGGTTGCAGCAAAAGTGTCAAAAGTAACAGAAACAAGATAAGAAATGGAAGACGTTTTATCAATTTACAATCGGGAGAGGGCTTAACCCCCCACAATAAAAATAAATACGATAACCTTTCTGGTGACAAAGTAAATTGAAGCTTTCCGGGCTGACTATATTTTGCGAATTCGCGCGAAAGTAACTTCAAGTCAAATGTCTTACTCGTAGTCATGCTCCTCCTCGTTCACGAATCTAAAGGTTTCTATTGAGATTATCGCATATTATTTGACCATCCTCATATGTTTCGCTTACTTCAGACCTATATTTTTGGAAAATAATAATAATAATAAAAGAATTTGATCCTTTAATAAATTCAAAAGAGAGGACAATATCCCATCATCAAACTGAGAAATAGAGCTAAGTTTGCTACGACGGTTTTCTCTTTCAATGATGATGATTTACAGTATTTAATGTTAACTTTCCCCCAAAATAAACCTTGCACATTTTTACGGATAAAACGCCGGTTGTCACATAGGACCGAGCTCAGTGGTTGATGACTGCTTGCACCCCGCCTTTTCTCTGACATGTAAAATCCATCGAGTTTTCAACCCACTAGCCACTAGCGCGTTTGCAAAAATAACGTTCACAAAGGGCCGGATAGGTACGAATTAGTTTAACAGTTTGAACAGTACGATCTGGGGCCTAGTTATGACCTTTTCTTCACTCTTTATTTTCAGTTCCGAGCCAACGACCGATCTGTTTATTGCTGGACAAAAGAGATGGCGATAAGAAACGAAACACCGACTTTACGGCACCGATAGGTGAAATATGTGTTCTTTCCACTTTTACAACCACTTCATGTAAGAGTTAACAATATAGTTGTAAAAGAAACTATCTTTTGATAACAAAAAAGGGTTGTATTATGACTTACCAGAAAGAAGACATTTAGAATGCTGATCTTCCTAAGATCCTCCGTTCAATACAAGCTGCCCTGATAGGAATGCAAAATGTTCGCTACAACACCGGAAGTTCTTTTACCTAAACGTCTAGCAGCTGCTGATAATTGCTGACGTTTAAGACTGAAAGCGTTGCTTGCAAAGTAAATTAAATGTGAAGCAAATTTTGGCTGTGTGCATTATTTAACAATTTGTTCATGCGTCAGGCGCGTGCATATGTCGAGATATTGATCTGAAGAGCACGAAAGAAGCGTAAGAGTTGCTCAAGGCGCAGCCGAGAGCAACTCTAGCCTCTTGAGTGCTCTCCAAACTTTCCAAATGTTTTGTGTCTTGGTCTATTAAGAAATAGTAAGTGCACATATTTGGCTCATGCGAGGCGAATAATGACACTGCTTTGAGAAAGCATTTTTCGTATCACATGTCAGTGAAAATAAATTGATTGATATTAACAAACGATTGTGCAAAATATCGCACAAAATGTCAGTCAAATTTAAAATCTCATGTCTGTTATAGTCAGCTAATTACGTACTGTTGTATTTCAATGGTAGCAATAATGGCATCTCATATGCTTTTAAGGGGGCGGACGATTATCAGTTGTTTTAATTGCTAACGTTAACAAGGTTCAGTATTTGTTCATGAAAAAAACAAAAAATAAACGTGTTGCTTTGGAATTAAAACTTAGAAGTACTCTGTTGGATACTAAAAGCTGTCAAAATTGATCTGTACTGATCTGTACTCCTACTAAATATTTTTTGGGCTGTTCCTCGAAACTTATTTTAATTTACCTTACGCTAAAGAAATAGAAAACATCCCTTGATGAAATTACTCTGCTCGTAATAACTCCAAAATTAATAACAAGTAGATTTGTTGCTAGCAAAGAAGCAACACTGCTAGAAGTGACAAGGACTACAGAAGCTTGAAAGCTTTCTTTCGCAACCGAATGCTTCCGCGGTTAATTTCCTCCCAGCGATTATTTTGTCTGGGAACTCAAACATGATTTTCTGTTGCAACTGAAGTCTGGCGGGTAACCTGCTGGACTTCAGTTGCAACATAGAATAATAACGTGATCTCGCAAAACCTCAACCTCATCAATAGTCTGGGCCGCATGGAGTCCAGCCTGCGAGCAAGCTCTCCTATTTGAGCGAGTGAAGCGAGTCTCGCGAGAACGCGCGAGGCTCGCAGGCTACATGGAGTCATATTTAATTAACCTGAAATCCAGTCGGCTTGCGCACAATTGTAACTCGACCTGATGCTTAGTATATGTGGGGAGGGAGAAAGACGTATTAGAAGAGAGCGTGAGAGGCCGATCATAACACCTTGGAATCAAGTAGAGTTACTGATAATGAAATATATAACTTGACCACTTTCAGACAGAATAACTCAGCTAGTTTGACTTGTGGAGAATCTGAACTTTAATATTTTAATTTCCCTTTTCACTATGTAAAACAACTTTTGCCACTTTTTGAAGGTTTAGGTCAAGTAAAAAAATTATCAGACTAAAAAACCTACGCAAGTCTTGCCTGGCAGTACAACTAGGAATTGATATTTTTCAAAGATACCTTTAGAAACTAAAACAACAGTCAGCTGCAACAGTTTTTAATTAACAGGAAGAGTAAACTTAAGTATCGTGTTGAAAATAAGCTTGCCCTACCAGGACAAATAAATAAAATGGCTATCATTTAATACCGGCTATGAAAATCATGAAAAAGTGCAACATCTTTTATACTTTTTTAATACATGTAAGTTCTTGGACTACTACTTCTAATTCTAGTTCTTCTTAATAACCAAGACAAAAGTTAACAAAATGGTAGTATTTTTACATACCTAGTACCTATTGCCACGGGAGTAACATGATATCTGGCACGTAGACAGATGTGTCTTGTCTCTCGTCAATAGCATAGCGTTACAATTTTAGTCAAGAAAGCAGCTCTTGGATTCTCCTGCGCTAGACTTTTAATTTTGAAGCGGAATGTTATCTACTTTGAGTTCTGTCGTTTAAAGCAAGATTGTTGCGAAGTTCGCGTGAAAATAACCCCAGTGCTTATGCATCAGTCAATTCCAGCTGCGCCCAGCCCCCCCGGATACTGCGGGGCATTTGCTAATTTTGCGCTGCCCTGGGTCTAGATTGGTGTAAATATTTCACCGTTGGCCCTCCAATAAATGCAGCCTTGATTGTCATGGTGCTGGCAATAGGAGTCACATTCCAAATAATCGAAGCACTGTCAACAGCGATTGATAAGATGACTTGAATTTTCAAGAACATGGCATGCCGGTGGTCCACCTTCAATAAGGAAAGAAAATACGTTTGTCATACTCAGAAATCGAATCGATCAAAAACAAACGGCAACAGTAGCTGAAAATAAACAAGAACGCTCTAAGTAGCGTTGAGTCTCGCGTGTTGGTAGATACGATAAGCAGTGAGGAGACGGATAGAGCGCGAGCGTTCGTCATTCGGAGGGGGGGGGGGGGGGGGGGGGCTCCGCATATAAAAGGCTGGGGATGCTCGTCGTCTTGCTTAGGGGTGTAAATTTCGGATTTTGGTCTCACTTACGGTGTTCTGGGCAAAACGCTATTATATTTAGCTGTGAAGATCTCGGGGTTGCACGTGCAAAAATATAAAAATATGTGTATTGTCTCTGTTTTCAGTAACATAGTCTCTTTTAGGGGTCAAAAAAACTTGGGCTACAGCAAGTGAAAAAGTTGAATTATGCTTTTGACCTACTGCACAGGGTCCAGAGGAGTTGCGTGTGAATAAATGAATTTAATGAATTACTTATTTAAAGTCTCACCTCGAAAAATGTTTATAGCTGTCGCTTAGCGCGATTAATTAGCCCAATAGGATCTTTATGAATCTACTGTAAAGGATTTCTTTGCTTTGTAGCTGATCCAGATCGACTTTGTTGTTCGGTATTTTGAAAATCAATAACCGCAAGCTATATCCTCGTTGGTGCACAGCAGGTCGTCCGAAGGGTGACGGAAGACCGTCGCCCGAACGGTGCCCGAAGCGCGTAGTGGCGAGTAAAAAAAGGATAAGGGAGGATACTTGTACCACGTGACTTAGTTCGTTGTGAACCGCATTTCTCGGTGACGGAGGTGAATGAGACCGGACACGCAAAAGCAACAGACCGCTGCTAATTCGAGAATCAAAACATCAGCTTCGGAGGGAGTTTTAAAGATCTTAGAGATCTATGGGAAGGCAACAGAGTTTTAAGTGAAGTTAAGATCTTCCAAGACTGGAGATTTGTTGTACACATGTCAACAGTCCCAGTACTGAGTCGCAAAACGCACAGGAAAAGACGCAAGAGGTAAGATTGTTGGGACCACCGAAGAATGGCTCAGTCGTGATGATATCGCAGTTGCCTTGTGCCTCCGCTCTACTCAGTATTAGGTTTTATTGCAACAGTACACACGACCTGTAAATCACTACCAGTAATAATTTAAGATTCTCCAAACAAAACTAATGAGTTGGGCTTAACGTGATACAGCATTGCACAAAAACATTGCATTCATGGACTAAAGAAAATCGCTTAGTTATTCAGATCTAGAAGGCACTTTGGAAAAAATTGGAACCCTTATTTAGGCGTAATAAAAAGCTTCACGATCACGCTTCAAAAGAGTGTGCTACACAGTCGTTTTTAGTGTCGTCACGCAACGCTCCTCCCTGCTAATAACCACACTAAATCGATATGTGTGTCATGATCTCTCAGTGTGAAACATGCAGGCAAAATCACATTTACTCAGTGAAAATGTAGAACGTTCCAGAGCATAATCTACTCAGCAGACGAAAAAAACTTTATTGAAACGAGCAGCATTTTGGCATGAGGTAAAAGTCGTGTAGGTTTACCATCTCCTTTTATTGCTTTAATCTTGAACACAGTTACTTTACTACGTCATTTCCGTCATCACCTGTTGAGGTGGACAGCGAACGGAAGTGCTGTCTCGAAGGCGTAAATTTCTGTCGTCGAAAATGAATTTGAACTCTTTTTTATGCCGTTTTCCTACAGTATTCCGCAAACACATAAGAATTCTAGATCAGGTTAGTCAAATCAGGCGATTTCATTGAATTTCATTTGAGTTTCAAAGATTCGAAGATCGCCCCCAAATCTGTTTCCTCCCTTTCCGTATTTTATACTGTAAGCCAATCTTGCAAGCTCTCAGTGTCTTGGTTAGCGGTTTATAGGATGTGTAACGAAACTGTAACGCGATTAAAATAAGCCATTTTTCCAGAGGTTTTCGACGGGTTTTGATATTCTAATAAACACATCTCCTCTGGACCCTGTGTATGGTGCGTCATTTGAATCATTGTCTAAAATAAAGTGTACGCTCATTATTGTACCGAATTTGTGGGGCACAAAATAGCTCGCTTAAATCGTAAATCCTTCTTTTATTTAAATCACCGTCTGCTCGTACATTTCCTCTCCGTTGAACGGGAGAGGTAAATTAACGACGATTTGCTTGTTGTTTTTTACCTCATCATCGAAGTTCTGCTCATGAACATTCTTCCTTGTTTCAACATCTGATATATTCACTTCTTTCAAAGTTATCAACGCTTTCAGACGACAGAATTCGTGGAACGACCCATTCCGAAAACGCTCGACATCTTTTAGTGTGGGTCTACCACGAATGGTGTGTGGATTTGTAAGCGAGATCACCGTATAATCCATTAATCTTTGCAAATTTTTCGTCTCAAAACATAACATTTGGACAATGGTACGTTGTTTTTCGAAGTGTTCACAGAGATTGAGAGCATCGTGTCGATTTTCATCCCCAGATTCTGCGCTACCATGACCCGGAACACGCGTTTACAAAACCATTCTTTCTGTCACGTTTTTTCGCACGTGAAGGTCAGAACCAAATTACCATAAGATCAGAGAGAGCACGTGTTTACAGTTTTACTTTTTATTATGTCTGTTTTGCACTTACGATTTTATCGGCTTACTATGTCATATAAGCATGAAACGTAACCTGTTTTAACGAAAATGATAAACTCTGATTTCTTACATGGAAGAAAAGCACTTAAACGTGATAAACATTGCGCGTTATTCCAGTCATCCCCCTAAAATAAACCACATGCTCATCACGAGACTCATTTCCATACAATGAAAGTCGTCACGATTCTTATCCTCAGTTTCCACGGTCTTCGCTAGGAACGCGGGGCCTACAAACTAGGTCCGAAAAAAAAAACGACTGCATTTTAAGAGTCTCGCTCTGCTCAAAGCACGCTCGACTAATAAACTTTCAATCACGTACCTCGAAATAATTCACCTGACTTTCCGGTAGCCAAGAACATTATCAGTCAAATTTTAATAGTTCAAAAGTATGAACAGGAGAAAATTATGATTGTCATCCTAAAAAAAAAAGGAAAAACACATTTTAGTCATCGGACTCATTGACCAGCACAAAGACAACGACAGCAGCGGAAAAAAGTCGCCAAATCTTTACTCAACTGACCATACAAATGCATAAGCCTGAGGTTAGGAGGAATTTTCGCAGCGTTCAGCTGACGGCCAGGAAAGCTCTTATGTGGTTAAAAAACATTGGATTTTGCCACCGAAAATTCTAGATCTCAAGCCTCTTAAATTTCAACACCGATTTTGGGACTCTCTCCTCCGCAGAGGCCTCTTTGTGTTGTGGGGAGGCTGGGGAGAAAGAAAACCACCAATAGGTCAGATAGGTCATGGAAAAATCGGTAAACAACCTTACCTGGAAAAACCTGTCTCGCTGGTTTAGTCACCTAAACCTGTTTTATAGTTTCCCATACACCTAATTGCAATAACGTTGTCTTAGAAAAATGAAACAAGGAAAAAGCTAAATAAGAATTAATTAGGCTAATTAAGCCACATTCTCAGGGTAGATTCATTTGCAGCTGCTGCATTTCCCCGCTGGAATTTTTTTTATTGTTTTTCAGCTTTAAAACAATAGCAAATTCCAACAGGCAACTACGACGTCCCTGTGCGGATGGTGCAAATGAATTCACTGGGCTTATTAGCCTAATTAATTCCTATTTGGCTTTTTCTTATTTTCATTTTTCTAAGACAACGTTATTGCAATTACGTTTATCTTTCTTTTAGTTTATGGAAACTGGTTTCAGCAAATCCCAAGGGATTATCAGTAAACTCTTTACCATCTAGTTGGACAGCTCTTCTTTAATACAATTAATGCGGTCCCATGGGAAATACACGGCTTCTGGAAAAAAAGAGGGGATGCCCATAGGTATCCCTTTAAAAAAAGGAAGAAAGAAAACAAAATAGGACCAAACAGGATGCCTTGCCACAAAAAGCCACATGGCTAAATTATATTCGCTGCCGTGTGAAGTGGCCTACACTCGAAACAAGTAGATTGTTTCTTTCTTTAGTTGAATGCTATAAGATCGTTTTTGGCATGAACAAACTTAACTTTGCCGACCTTTTTGAATTTACCAAGTGCAACTCAACCCGCGCTAACCATCCGTATAAACTATATGTTAAGCCAGCAAAGTGTAATCCATATAAATATTCTTTTCCTATCCGAGTCGTACGGAGATCTATTGTTGAGGCTGGGAGCCTGAGCCATTTTAAGAGTACGCTGAAGCGCTTTCTAAATATCCATTAGTTGTTTTATTGATATTATTGATTATTAGTGATCCAATTTATTTCTTGTAAATAGCATAAATCTGTTTTTATGTTTTATTTAGGGAAACATCATAGGGTCAACCTCCAGTTTTCCTTTTCAACATGTTTTAAAATTTTTAGTCCATCATCTTGAATAAATACGTTATGGTATGTGTGTTCAATAGCTGTATTTACTACGCCCGCTTGTGCCGCAATCAGGGAGTGATAAAGCAAAGCAAAGCTGTCGCATCGTATTTGTTTCACTGCATTTATTTACCGGTTAAAGTAAAATTAAAAAAAACATAACTGAACATGATGTATACATGTATATTATATAATTCTGGTTATAGACCCAGCCCAATCCACTCGGTTATAAGACCCCCTTCCCCCTCACATCAGACATTGTCCCTCATGCATCGCCTTCCTTTTTATTTCTTTCCCTGAAAATCGACAAATCGTAACACTGTTGCTCTAATGATCAGTTTTTAAAGATGCGGTTTTTTGATGCTCTAGTTAAAATTGTAGTTTAATCTTTGACTTTGTAAGTCAAGCACGTTGTTAACTTATTTGTGTGTTTTATCCAAACAAGCATGGACTGTGTCTTCTGATACAACTTGCCAGCTAATGGTGCCTTCTTATTTCAGTTTTTATACCGAGGATCATCCATTTCTTTTGCTTTCGCTCCAACTTTCGCGCAATAACTTGACTGGAAATGCTTGTCGGCGCAGGCTATCTCCCACGTTATCAGCTGTTGCCTGGAGAGCTCTTATCACGAAAAACATATCCAGAAAGTGAAATTCTTCTATTCAGGGTAGTGTTCATCAACCTTAATTCGTCGCGATTACTTCAACTCACTTACATTTCCTTTTATTCAGTATTATAAATTGCAATAAACATTGTTCATTGCATATTCTCTCTTGCCTTGGCGTAAGCTTGTGACACGGAACAATCTGACTTTCTTTAGAAATTAACTTCTTTATTCCTTCATCTAAAAGTATATACAATTTTTCAGCTTCGCTGTATTTGTTTATGAGGGACCTAAGATACGAAGACAACGGCGACAACGACAAAGTCAAGGCAATCGATTAAATTTGCAAAACAAAACTTTGCGCGTGATGCACTCGGTTTCGTACATTTCTTTACCATAACTGCACGACTACGACGTGAAAATGCCTTGTTTCATGATTTATCACGACGTAAACAACCTCTACGACGAAATTTTCTTTCTCATTCCGAACTTGGATATGGTTCTTAGGAATTCAATTCTGGGACAGTTCCTCTACCTAAAAAACGTTTCTAAACGACGTTTTCACTGCCGTCGCCGTCGTGGGATTTTAAGGTTCCTCAGTATTTATCGAGGAAGAGGGAGTACAAGACACGAGCTACCAAACATACATAAACCCCTGACTTTTGAACTGGCAAAGTGTTCATAGCGAGTGTACTTTTCTTTAAAAAAGGAAGGCCCACCTTGGTTGCTTTAGGTCACAGTGTAGTGTAAAGTTAAACCTTTCTGACCTGAACATTGGTAAAATTTTCCAATCACGATAGACGTCCTCAGTCATTTCTGTCCGTACAAAAACTCTTCGTATACCGGACCAGTGGCACAGGTCGGATGTGATTTAATGAGTCGTCTTTACTTGTGAGTATATAAATAGAGTGAGCCGTTCAAAATGACACATGATCCTGCAAGTCGCCCCACGTACATAAGGTAATCCAGATTCCGGAATCCGAAAAAATTTTTTTCTTATGGAATCCGGAATCCTGGGCTTTGAAATGCTGAAATCCGGAATTCAGCTTAAGGAATCCGGAATCCCGCTGACGATTATAGAGAGGAGAAGTGTGACGTCACGTTACCATGGTAGCACTATTTCTGGATGACAACAAAACCAACGACGACGGCGACGGCAAGGAGAACGGCAAGTAAATAAAATGTTTGTATTAACAATAACTTTGCACGTGAATCACGCTATTTTGTACATTTCGTTACCATCGTTGCACCACTACGACATGGGACTTCCTAATTTCACGAGCCCGCTTTATGGAGTAGGTGAACATAACACAAAAATTGTCGCCTTCTTTTTCCAAACTTAGATAACGATAGATACCGTCCCAAAGAAAATTTCGCCAAGATTTGCCAAATTAAATGAAATTGAATAAGATAGGTGAAGTTTGAAATAGTGTGAATAGACTTTTAAGTGACTTTATCGGTTTCTTGTCACCCAAAAATTTTGCTACCATGGCAACGTGACGTAAGGACTTCTCCTCTCTATTAGAGTAATGAATTCAAGTTCCAATGACAAGGAATCCGGAATCCAGCACCTGGGATCCAGACTCCGCAACGTGGAATCAGGACTCCTTACATGAGGACTGTGCTGCGATGCAAAGCAACTGAGGGGAATATTAATCAGGTAATCATAACTATAACAAAATTCTTAAATCTGATTGGCTATCAACTGCCCTGATTTCAGCCTTAACAGGACAATTTAATTGGACAGTACGCGCCATCACGCGCTCGCTTAATTTCACTGCTCGCAAAACAAAAATGTTGGAATTTCTTCTGTTTTGATTTTAAAAAAAAGCCTTATATATCACAAATTTGTGTTATATTTAACTGGTAACAGAGCTTCGTGCCGTCCAACTCGGTCTGTAATGATACTCGTGATTAAATAAATCGGACTCCCGCTACGCGGTCGTCCGAATTTGTTAATCACTTGAATGATTACAGACCGAATGGGACTCCACTCAGTCCTGTTACCATTACTAATAGTTGTAACAACTTCCGGCTATAGTTTCAAGAAAAGATTCTTTACTTTAGTCTCTTTCAAATTCACCGCTTATTCAGTTTAGTTAAACACTTTATACGTAAGGTTTCAATCTTATTATAACTTTACCATCACCTTTATTAACACCCGTCATGTTTTGCTGATTTGAACCGTTATTATATGACCCCCCTCCCCCAGCGGTACCCTTATTTTGGGCTCCCATCACTCCCCCACCGGAATATCCACCCCCTCCCCCTCCATTTACCATAGCAAACCCACCCCCTCCAAAGCCACCATTTGACACCGGACAAACTCCCCCTTTTCCCCCTTTTGCAAATCCCAAAGCTGCTGTTGAAATTGAAAAGTTTCCGGCAGCCCCATCTCCATAAAGCCCCGCTCCCCCTCCAGACATTAGACTAGAATCACTGTTCCCCGTGTTAGCATTACAGACTTGTCCCCCACTGCCCCCTGTTCCCCCACATTGGGTCCCATCCCCTGTCGCCTGACCTGGGTCACCGTCTGTAATTTGGCCTTTTGCCGCCCCTCCTCCCCCTCCCCCACCCGCAATTATAAGTGGAATGTTATTAGACAATGTTACAAAAGTTCCACCACCCCCTCCCCCTGGCCTATCAGTAAAGATTGAAGATGCACTACCCTCCTGTCCAACCAATATTTTCAGTTGAGTTCCTCGTGAAAGTTTGAAGGATCCTATTATCTTTGCGCCCAAGCCACCAAGTGTCCAAGGAAGCGGATAAGATTGTGTTCCATCGGTACCATTTCCGCCAGAACCACCTGATGCTTCAATTACGTAAATTCCAGTCACGGGCACGGTCCAAATTTGGATTCCGTTGTTCAAAGTAACTTTTCCTTCCAGTGACGTTCCTGCATATTCAGATAGATCTCTTGGTCCAGTTTCTCCTCTGGCACCCAGTGTCGTAAAGGCAAATTTATGGTCTGAAAAAGTCAAAAAGAGGTGAACAACCAAATAGTTAATTACAGGCGGTAACTATAAATTCATCTTAGGCATTGTTAACCAAAGATCATTCTCACTTGTGTTAACTCAGTAACGTTTCACGTTCAGTGTTCTTATCTTACCTTTTTGTCCCCTTTCAGCTGAAAAAACTGGCTCCTAAAATGAATTTAAAATAAAGTTCAATTTGCAGAACAAACAAGTTGCTATCTTCTTAAGTGATGGATCGCAGGTTAGTATATTCTCCGTACTATTCTCTTGTCTTAATTCTGTGTAGCACAAGAAGGTTTAGCAGCAATCGGCCTTGCAAATGACTGACAATTACTGATGACGAGCTCAAGCAAAATTAACAAAAATAGACTATACTGACTGAACAAAACGGATAATGCAGCGGCAAATATATTACGAGTGACTAAGGACTGAAATCCACCTTCCCCCACCCCCCCCCCCCCTCACCCACGCGGTTTGAGTCTTAATTTTTTTTAATAGCTAGTGTGTCTTAATGACGAGTAGAGGGAACATATCTGTCTGTCTTTAGGAGTTACAAAGGCAGAAAATTAGGTTTCCAAAAACCGCATCACTCGCTCCGATAGGAAATCGGATAATTTGTCCAACCTTATGTAGAAGCAAGAGGAAGACATAGCCTTGGATCGAGCTTCAAGTTTGGCATCTCTTCACAACATTTTCTATTTACGGGTTAATTAACTCACTTGTATTATAACATTCTGCCAAACTGTCTAGGTCTAATTCCCTATTAAACGATATAGCCTACAACGCATCAACATCAGTATAAAATAATTGTATATATTTTTAATTTTATAAATAGGAAAGACTCACAAATATCAATATATATTCTTACTTTAATAAAATAATAACAATAGATATAGTACAAGTTAAAACCACCGTCCCATTTCAATAAGGTGTTTTATAAAGCGGCCTTCAATTTAAAATTGTCTCTTTTTCAACGCTGTTACCGGAGAAGCTCATTCTATCGTTTAGTTGTCAAAGAAAAGAAGCGATTAGCACTATGATTGCAATTTGAATGACATAATAAATGATCAATACTTACACTTATGTTCAAAAACTGTCCAAAGGTATATCCTGTTCGAGTAATGAGAGCTACTAGAATGCTGCCATCGGTTGCATCTCTGTTCAACGCACAAACTCCATTTTCGATGTTTTCGTAATTAAAAGACATACAGTTTGGGCGTGCCAAACATAATTGTGCGCATGACAGGAAGTCATAAGTGCGCTGTTTGTGAATGGTGTATCCATGGAGCACGTGATCATCTGTGGAGCTTACAGCTGTTGAACGGCGAGTGTCTGTCCTAATCAGTAACATCCTGATGGGGGTGGTACAAGTCGCAAAAACAAGTAGCGCTCCAATCATGATGATTCTAAACAAAATAAATTAAGCGTTAGTTTAGAAATTAAGCAAGGCCAAACAAAGACAAAACTCCAAAACTTAAACTTTCCAACACTTAAGTGGCCGGTTTTTTTTTCATTCTCTCTTTGTTATTGACGTTCGACGTTTCTTTGCAGTTTTTCGTTCGATGACCAGAGCGAATAAAAATTATGTGATTGGGGATGGCTATGAAAAAAAAAACACTGCGATGAAAGCAAAACACACAAAAAAAATTGATTTTGAGAACTAGCCCTCGAAACACCTAAGTCTATTGCTTCACGATCTTCAATTGACCCTTATAAACTCAATGAGTACGTAAAAATATAGCTTTTTTGGCGGTTGGTTTTGCTTTTTTCTGTACTGCCATGCCAGAATTGCCGAGCTAGTAATGTTCGCAGGAAGAGGTTTGCAATAATGATTTACATTATTTCATTTCCTTACCTCAAAGGTGAATCAGACTGGACTGGATACATATTCACCATCAGATCTTCTTGGGACACGAAATTTCTTCCCTGAAGAAATGTTGACCAAAATTTCAGCAGTCACTGGCGTTTATGAATGATTATCGACATTCAACCTTCTTAAAATTGATCTATTTTCTGTTTTCAATAATATTGACCCCTAGTGATCTGCTGATACCTGTTCCCAGTGAGACATAGACAGTGACCTTATTTTACCTGCTGAAAAAATAGAGGTTTCAACAACCTCTGATACGTGCAAATCACTTCTTAGGCCCAAGCAACGACGCATCCCTTGAAATAATTTTGTTTGGTTAAGGACGACAAGTGTTGATTTTTTGTCTTAACCGAGTTATTACTCGATCGGTGATTCCTATTTTACGTGCTTTGAAAGCTACGCTTCTTAAAAACTCCCTTGTTATCGCAGATGCTTTTTTTGTTTTAATATGTTTTGATTTACTATTGCTATTTACTGGACTTTTCCCCTGTAAACTGGAAAGTAGAGTCTTTGAAGCGTCGGCTAACCAGACGCGACTATGAGAACGGACGATGAGCTTTCCATTTTCTCCATAGTTTTTGACGGAAACTCTATCCTCTTATTTGGACAAGGCGAGGAAATTACTTTGTCTTGCATATGTTATGTATGTAAGTTTATAATTAAACGGCACAACCCGGATTGCGATTCATTTCCGGTTTGTAACTTTTGAGGTAATCAATCACTATCGAGAATTCGCTCGAATGATATACCCCCTGGGTATACCCCTGGGTATACCCTACCCCCTTTCGCTGACTTTTTACTCCTTTTTCCCCCAATGCGGAGCCTGGTCCTAGGCTAATTTCCATGTGACTTCAATTCATGTAGACAGAATTGCTTGCGTTTAGGTGAGGATTACGTCTGCGGGAAGGGACACTTCGTGAAAGGATAACTTGCAATCTTGCAAACAGAATATACCTGATTTTCTCTCCATTTTGGGGGAGGGCTGGGGGAGTGTGAAGAGATACCACATGTAACCAATATTGTAATCGTGAGTGACATCTATTTATATGGAAACCCCAATAAACTGCCCAATAAACTAAATTGAAATGGGCCCCTAAAAATAGTATGTAACCATGGAAACACCCAAGCGGTGTTACCCAGTTCACAGCGCTTTTGCCATTGGTGGGGTTGTTGACTTTTGCACTGGCTTTGGCTTTGGTACACGACAATATGAATTTGGGCACGATTTTGTTTGAAAAGACAGGGCAGGCTCCATCGCCCAGCAAAGACTTTCATCAGCTACTAGTCACTGAGACTCAAGTAATTTTAAGAACATGGAGGATTTCGATTCGAAAAGATCAGCGCTACATTCCGCCAAGCCAACGTAAAGTTCCTAACGAAGAGTTCCATGAAGACACCATGATGCAAACGGACATCAGTCGAATATTTGGTGAAAACACATTGCGCATCGTGTATGGCGTCGTATGTAAGGACTGGCTAGCTCGTCTGCCTAAGCCTGTCCTCATCCGCATAGCCACTTTCCTTGATCTTGTTGATATAGCAAGGCTCAGCTCGGTTTGCAGGTCGCTTCACAAAGTGTGCTCAAGCGATGAATTGTGGGAAAAGATTTTTACAACTCACTGCGATACGATCGCGGACGAAACTCGAGCATTAGCCCAAGACGTTGGTTGGAGAAAAGTATTTTTCACTAATAAGCTACAGCTGCAAGTTCAAATGAGACGACGTAAGGAGCGACGTAGCGCAGAACTGAGAAAGAAGAGTGTTCCAGAAGATGAAAAGATTCCTCAAACTTTTGTCACGCAACCAAACGGCCATGGTCAGCTGTAATTTCACTTAATTGTTGCAGTGTTGGTTCTTGTGTCTATCACTTTTATGAGGATGTAGTGCTTTTACATGTGTTGAAGATAAAGGTGTTTCACAAAGATTTGTAACAGTTCACAATAATCCTGCATGTGTGACTACTGACTGATATGAATGGAAAGCTACTGAACTGGGCAGGTGGGGAAGTTTCTTCTTTGCATGTAACTTCTTTTTGGTTCGTGGGGTGTATTTCTTTAACTTCTATTTATTATTTCTGCCATTTCTGGCTGTATGCATCTTTTCACATTGATTTTTCATATATGGAATTTCTTCACTTCTCTGATGATCTGTCCCTTCAACTGCCCAAGAGAACTCCCCTGGATATTTAAAGAAATGGGGATGCTCATCCAAAAAATAATAACAATCAAGTCCTCTAAGATGAACAGTCTGGAACATGGCCCAGGTTTTATTTCATCCCTATAAACACCATATTCCAACACAGTATGGTGGCAATTTTTTGGCTTTTATGCATGCGAAACCCCAAGCAATACCTTTAAGGCCAGTACACACTAGGCGATAAGTTGCAGCAATATGTTGCGATGACACGCTGCAGCGACAAAACGCTTTGTGTGTACTGGAGGATTTTTGTGAAAATCTTTGCCTCTACAACAGAATTTTGTTGTAGCAACATGTTCCAAAAAAACAAATCAGACAGAATTTGTGCAACTTGTTGCGGCAACAAAATGCTTTTGCTGAGACAAAGATTTTCACAAAATTTCTCCAGTACACATGAAGCGATTTGTCACTGAAATTTTGTCTCTGCAACATGTTGCTGCAACTAGTTGCCAGACCTATACACACCAACTTGTCACCTAGTGTGTACCAAACTATATTATTAAAACTATTGCCTTCCAGCCCTAAACACCCTAAGTGAGACAAGCATCCCTGTCACTAAACTCATGTCTAAGTATAAATATAGTCTTCAATGAATCATGTTTAGTCAAGTAGCAGACTTCCACAGTAGCTTTTTCATTGTAAGCAGCAGTTAATTCTTGTTATATAAGTCTAATCAATAAAGTCTATATCATTAATAATGCTAATAAATTGTTATAGTCATAATATAATATTATTATTTGATAGCTTTTTTTATGTATCTTTTTACATCCATCCAAATCCCAGCTCTTATTTATGGACAAACACAAACTTCAGATTCTTAATATATTAGCCACTAATTAGACCTAAACGTAATCTTACAGTGTGTACATGCTGCTATGGCATTATAATTTGACATCAAAACAGGCTGCTTGCCATAAATAAAAAAAAAGAGAGTGGTTTTATCAGAGTAATGATGTGTTAGACTCAGGATGGTTAATAATAGTTATGTTTGATTGGGAAATCTGGATTTAGATTTTGAAATCCAGATGTTGAATTTGCAATGAAACATGAAAATTTCAATAACAGATACCAAGAAATCTGTCCTTGAATTTCCTCTTTTGTGTTGCAGTGTTAATGCTGTACGTTTTAAGACTGATCAAACAGGTGGAAACTGTTAATATCTGGTTTTAAAGAAAAGTAGTGCTGTGAATGTTTCCTTTGTACAGGATGCTTGAAGATGGGAGATTTCATGTCTAATCATGAAAGAACTTGATGCCCAGATCCAAAGACCTGGGCCGAGTTGTTCAAAGCTGGGTTAAGATAACCCAGGATTAGTGCGAAATCTGAATTCTGGGCTGGGTTGTTCGAAGGTGGGTTAAGATAACCCAGGGTTATTGTGAAATTTGAACTCTGATATCAGAGCTTAAAAAACAAATTCAGTTTAATTCTCTTTGCCTACAATTTGATGATTGGATACTCTAAAAAAAATATAGAAAATCATCCGAGAGAGTTCTTTTGATGATAAGAAAAAGAAGCCCTTGTTAAAATTTAACCCTGGGTTAGCGCTAACCGGCGCTCGAACAACTGGGCCCAGATTTGAAAGCTTAAAAAGCACACCCAGTTAAATTCGTTTTATTTACAATATGATGATTGGATGATCTTATAAGAATAGAGAAAATGATCCTAGAAGATGCTTTCGAATTAAAGGAAAAGAAACCCGGATTAAAATTTAACCTCAGGTTAGCACTAATAGGCCTTCGAACAACTGGGCCCTGCACTTTAACCATTACAGCACTGTCTGTACAAGTCTGGAGAAGAGGTATTAAATATTCAAGATTGAAATTATAGTGAATTTATGCTAGCTGCTGGTTCACCAGGACAGGACTAGAGGAGGGTTGATTTAACCACCAAATTCTTCCATTTTTTGCAGGGCGGGGTTGGGGGTGGGGGGTCACACTGTAAAATATTAATTCCTTACAAAAAGAGTATTTGGGACTATGTTGATAATTTTCCTCTCATTCTGAGCCAAATGAAGTCTTTCTTTGTAGCATTATTTCTGTCAGTTTGATTTACTCTTTTGCTGTTAATTACCTAAGTTTCAGCTGGAGTGTTAATTTCAGACAAATCCTTACCAACTTTTAATGTAATGGATTTTTTTACCCTGTGTAAACAATGCAGTGAATGCTATATGTATGTGCACTTTGATTGGTCATTGCCCTTGAACTATTAGTCAAGAGTACTAATAATTTCAAAAAGAGAAATGACATCTAGCACACGTTATTTTATTTTTCTTATCAAAACATCACAAAACTGAAAAAAAAAAAACATTGTTCGGAGAGTTGTTTATGTACACATCACACAAAGAAAAGGAAACGAAATGTCTTGTTATAAAAGGAAATTTTATTAAGTTACTAAATAAAAAATTCATTTAAAATACAAACACCACAAAAATAACCAGATGATAAATATATATTAACTGGTAGTCACCATACTAGTACAAATGGGTCATAAGTGCATTTTAAAGCCACCACAGTCTTTAAAGAACTCTTTAGTTTTCCATTATAGTTTCTTTAATAAATAATATGTTAATAATATATAAAATCATGTTTAATGTATCTAGACTGTCTTTTCCTTAAAACAAATAATGATAATAACTACTTTTATGAGAATGTAAATGAAAGAACCTCTTTAGTTTCAGAAGTTAAATTAATGAGTCAACACAACCACAATACACTAAAAAATGATTATTTTAAATTCTGTGAAATGAATGGAATTCTGAGATGAAAATGCAATTAAATAAAGATGGTGATGCTACGTTAGCTAACAGACATGTTATTGCAGAGTTGCAAAGGAGTTGTGCTACTGCTTGACGGAGGTGGTGAGTGTGGCAGCTCTTTAATGTCAACTACTTCACAGGACATCATGCTGCAACTTA
This sequence comes from Porites divaricata, assembly GCA_038088405.1. Lineage (NCBI taxonomy): Eukaryota > Metazoa > Cnidaria > Anthozoa > Scleractinia > Poritidae > Porites > Porites divaricata. Next base: position 19,413,195 of record JBBMOI010000001.1, read on the forward strand.
TCTATAAAATGACACAAAAGGATTAATTGATTGTTATGAACAGTTTCTTTACATATCATAATATGACAAAATATAGTTTGGCAATGAAAATACTCTGCACAACGTACTGCAGTATTTTAATTTGTACCAATTAAGTGACAATGACTTTTCTGAGAAGGTACAAACTAAGATAAAGCATGGTTGAACATGTTAGCACTTAACTGTGTTTTAACTTTTGGCCAAAAAGGGGAGGTGTTATTCAAAGGAGTTAGCATGCCAGTGTAATCAAAATTAAAAATATACATATTATATATTACATAGTGTTGAAGTGAGAAAAGAAAGAGTTCCTATTTAAAACAGTGTGAGAGAAGGAAGGGGCACTTGTCTGCTACTTGTAGAACTTGCAAATGGGCATATTTTCATAATTCATTAAGGGAAGTATGTTTATCAAAGCATTTAAGTGCTTTATTCAAGAGAAAACAGTACTGTATAGATCTAAAAGTTACTTACCACGTTCTTGGAACTATTTTTCCGTGATAACTGGGGCCCCTTGCTTTTGAAACCTTCTTCATCTTTTGATGTCTTAGCATTTGTAACCTCCTCTTCAACTGGCCTTAGAAACAAAACACATGTGAAATCGGAGGTACTTGTCAGGGCTTCTGATAATTCGCGCGGTCGCGGACCCGCGAATTTCCCCAAAAAACACGAAATACCGCGAAATCCGCCAGAAATATTTCCAAATACATGTCGGCAAAACATATTTCATACTTATCTTGGCTATTAGACCTGTTTTATTCACCCGAAACATCCAAATTTATCTTGAAACTTCGTCAATGCAACGAGTAAACAACGTCCCAAAACTACCAGGCGTCTTTAGATGAACGTTGCGAAAAACTGGGCACTAACCATAATCTCAATGACTTTAGCATTCACTCATTTTTCGAGCGAACTGTCGTTTAAAAAAGCAAATTATTATCCCCGTTAAAAAAACGTTAAACAACGCTGGTCATATCGACGCGAAAATTGCCAAAACAAAATTCAGCGAAATAGGCTGTTTTTTACTGATTGTTTCTTGGCGAAGTTTCCCCCCGAAATCGGCCGATTTTTCTAAGAATTTGCCTCTGAAAATCCTTCGAAACGAATTTTTTCCGCTAAAATCCCGCGAAATCGGCCGATTTTTCCGCGAATTTTTCATTTTTTTTCCGCGAATTATCAGAAGCCCTGACTTGTGGCCTTATGGTAAAGGAATAAAATAACATACTCACTGTCAAATGCAGAAAACAGTGAACACCTGAATAATTTCAGGACTGTTTATTGTTTTATGCACCAGTACATAAGCTAAAAAAACTTTAATCTTGTTGCTTGCAGTTTAGTTTTCTCACACATATTGGACTTTTCCTTGAGACACAGTAAAATTCCAGAAATGCCTCTGGTGCTACGACCATTTTCTGGGTTTCACTGACAGTAAGATGAACACAAATGTATAAAAATTTGCAAATTAATGACTAAAAATTTAATATAATATAAATGAATAAATAAATACATAATTAATCTGACCAGTACCTTCCTGGTAAAGTGATTTGTACAGGTTGTGACTCATTAAAAAGGGTTGATGATTCTTCGGTCTTATCTGAAAAAGAAACAATGCATTTCAAGGGAAATTTTTTGTTATTAACAAATAGCGAAACTTTCAAAACGATCCAAGTTAACCTGAGGAACAATTTACTGCTACAGTGTGAGTGGAATGAAGTGACAAAAAATCAAACCTTTAGCAACAATTTTTTTATATATTATCTACAATCTACCATATAATCAACTACAATTTACGGAAGGAAAATGAGCCACCTGAGAGTGCGAGAGGTACTGGATCTGCAAGGCATGATTAAATATTTTATTTTATTATTTTATAACTTTCTTAAGCAGTATGGCAAGTATTGTACAACCACAGTCAATTCTTTCTTTTTAACAACAGAGAAACTTTCCTAAAACAGACACCTACAGAGTGACATGGAATGAGCAATATTCTACTTATTCTACTTACGTAATTCAATAATTTTTTTTAGCACTATGACATTATAATAAAAAAAAACTGCACACCCTCAGTCGACTGTTTACAATAGACAGAAACTTTCCACAAAGCTTTCAGACACCTTCAGACTGCTGACTGGTTCCCACCTTCCATGCACATCAGTTATAATTATGCACAGTGTAACGAGTGATCAAAGCAAATAAAATTTTGTGTGATCTGAATAAGTATATTTTATTAATTTTTGTGCTTTCTATTTACCCCTGTCCCAATAGTTTGGGTTGTTGACAGATGAATGTAAACTAAATTTAATATAATGATTAGTAATTCTTACTTGCCCAATACATTATACAGGTTCTCTCCTGTAAATCAATAGCTACTTAATGCCTAACAAAGTAAGTAAAACATAGTCACCTTTTTTTCGCCCATTTTTTCTCCGTTGTCGTATAATTTTCTTTTTCTTATCTTCATCAAAGTGACCATTGGAGCATTTTGTCACTGTGCTTGCTTTGCCTTTCTGGAAACCAATAAATTGCTTGTGGACATCTACAGTGCTGAAAATTAAGGCATTAACAAGCTGACAGTCAGGTCTCCTAAATATAACATAATTATACCCTAAAGCGACATATTTACACTGTACTCCAGACCTGCATTTCTTAGTCTAATATTAATTTGCATCCATTTTTTTATGGAAAAATGACAGCACTAACACAAACCACACTTCCACATGTAATTGTCATACTAACAGAAACCATTTATATTTCTCAGAGTTTGTTACTTATTTTTTTGTAGGTTACAAAAAAATGAAATTCATTTGAACTGAAGCACTAGCCCTCCATTCTTATGAAACTTTTTTGGTCATTTTCTGTTAACAGCTGTATCAATATTAGTGGCACATCAAAAGCAGGCCAAGCACTCACCCTACAGCTGTAATATATAGATTTAGCCAGGGCTAAAAGCAAACCTCTCTTTAATATTTATAATTTACTGAAAGAAAATATAAAATCGTGCAATACTAAAGAAACGGTGAAGACAACAAGAACGGTACTAAAAAACAACAACAGTAAGTGTAATTAGCAAAAAAACAACTTTGCATGTGCAGCACACTTTTTTTGTACATTTCATTGCCGTTGTTTTATATGCCTAAAACGTGAAGCTTCCAGAAATTTTCTAGTTTTAAGGAGGCAATGTTTGTGTTCCTGTTCAGTTTGGTTTTTCACTGCTGCTCATTTTCACTAGCATTTCTCATTTTCTCACCACCACAGTCTTACTATAAAATTTTCATGTTTTTCTGACTTCCAACGAAATTGGTCTCAGTTGTTTTTATTTCTCCTCTCTAGCTCTTTCCCTGTTGTCAACGTTAATGTAGACACTAAAATTTTATAGTTGAAAGAAAGACTCAGTTTTTTTTGTCACAACCAAAATTTCTTGGATGCATAGATAACCAAATTTTCTTACTCATGGTGTTCTGCTGTGCATGCTTTGCGCAGGAGAGCTCCGCCATCACTGTCTTTTCAGTGACACCCATTGATCGCAGGTGTTGTGGGTAACAGGTTAAATATGAGAGCATACTGCTTATTATTACACCATACCTCATTTTAACCTCAATAGGTGGTGATAAGGTCTTACTGCTAGGTGATACATGCTGTACATGGACTTGTGAAGAATGCCGAAAGTTATGGACAAGCCTTAATGTTGGACCCTACACAGAAAAAAGGTAATACAGTCATGTAATAAAGTACCAAATGTTTAAATACCTAATTATCATTTATTTTTGCTCGACTTTAATTTTGTGAATTTGGAATGATAGAAATATTTCACAGGACTTAAATTTCGCGATTTTTTTTCGCGAATAACCGTTTAATTAAATTTCACAAATCAAGTACACAGGTGCTCGTTTTTTAAACGAAATTTCCATTTCTGCAGTTTTGAAGCATAACAGAATAGAAATGCAACAAGCAACTGGTTGAAATGTTACAATGTTAGCAACATGACATCTTTTAAAACTACACTCATCTGATATAAGCAACTGAGGCACTATTTAACACTATGGTGCTGTCAATTAGCTTTTAGATAAGGATCGCCTTGACGTTTTCAAGTGGATCTCCAAGAGATAAGGTTGTCTTCCCTTGAACAAGTTAGGATATTCCTGCTTTGCTCCATCCTAATGCAGTGTGCCGCTTTCCCACACTGCCTCTCAAGTGGTTGTAAAGATTATTTTTAATTTACCCATGCCTTTTACATGACTAGTGCACACTTCATCAGGGAGTTTTACAACACAAATAAGAGTACCACTGGTCCTGTACATATACGTAAAACCAAACTGAATTTTACATCATTTGAACAAAAAACACCTATTGATTTGTGTCTAGGAAACAGGCTGAGATATATTTTGCAACGTGCGACATATTGTTTTGGAGCCTACAGTTTTAGCTACGTACTCCTAGCAGACAAAAAACTTAAATAAACTAAATATAAATGTCACTAAATTTTGCGTCTTTAATTTTCGCGGGACTGTAATTTCGCAAAATTTTTTAAATCGCAAAAATTAAGTCTCGCGAAAATAAGTGATAATAAGGTATTTGCTAACCAATACAGAAGTGAAAGATCAGTTGAAATGAATTTTAAAGGACTCACTGTTTTTGGAAGTTCTAGGGAAACTCTTGGTTGCTCCTTTGGTTTATACACCTACAGTTGGTTATAGGGAAGAAAAAAGGTGAAATCATTGAAAGTAATTTGCTGAAATAACACCAACAAACATAAAGTTTTCCTGAACACACTCAGACACACCCTTTTGTATATTATGCTTAGACAAGAATCTAAAACAGTTCTACTTTTAATTATATACACGTGACGCCATAGACTTTCTCAAAGTCTAACTTATACGACAAAAAACGGAAATGGGCTTTGAGAAAGTCTAGTGATACCACTACATAATCAAAATAAATTATCAAGGGGGCGAGAAGCAAAAACAACTTGTTATTAACCATGCACAGTCACTTTACAGTGGCATATGAAAATAATGAGAACAGTATGTAGAATGTTAAGGCTTTGAGGATACAAACTAGAAAATTTAATATATCGTTCACTTTATTCTAATTCGTTATAGTAGGGGTGGGGAGGGGGAGGTAAAGATGCTCTTAAAACAGCAAGGCTGTGCTCTGATGAAAATTAAAGGAAGCTCAGAGCTCTGAACCTGTGAAATCTAGGGTGCCCAGCATATGATTTGTATTAAAAACACTAACTTAAAGATTTTCTAGTCACCCAAGAGCAAACGTTACGCACCAGAGGCCACCGGGCTCTGCTAGTGTACATCCCTTAACAGTGTACTTATTATTAGAGAAGGGGAAGAGAAAAGATCCTGTTTGGGTTCATATGTAAATTACTATCTGACAAGGGAAGCTAGTGAGGGTACCTGTGATTTTTGTGCACCAGCTTCTGGTAAGTGATCCTTATTAACTGTCCCTCCAGAAATCCCAGTAGTTCTGCACAGAGAAGAGCTTTCTTGGTTTTTGCCACCCATGTTCCCTGTTGTTTGCAAGTTTGAATGACGTGTAGCTGCAAGGTGTAGGGGTCGCCTTGCCAAACTAGTGTCTCCAGCTACCTTCTTACCTAAAAGTTAACATAAATGATTATTTTTGTTTTAAAAATTCATGGTGTCTACAGAGAGTAGCCTGATTGAACAAATTAACAAAATTGTAAACAGTGTTGATTATTTAGCAATTAATGAATGAGGTTGAGTAGGATATGAAGAGTTAAGCAGATCGAGGAGGGTGTTATCGGCCGAGGTGGATAACACCCTCCGATGAGATCTGCTTCATTCTTCATATCCTACAAAAGCCGAATTCATTAATTGTTTTATTATTCATTCAAAATAATTCCTACAGTAGTTTAAAAACATAGCTAAAATATGCTAACCTGGATCGATGTTAAGCTCATCTTCAATAGTGTACCTCTAGGTTTGTCCAGCTCTGCAAAATTAATATTCTCCAAATAGCAGATGTCACCCTCCGAGTTGTCTTCTTGCTGTTTTTACCATGTTTTTAGCTATTATTTCGTTGAGTTACAGCAGTAGTTCTTACTCTTGAAACGAGCGAAATTTCCGCCAAAAAGTCAAGAATAATCATGAAATTTGATCCAAAAGGCATGTTGATGATTAATCGCGGCAATCGAATTTTGATTGTGCTAATGTAAGTATACGATACTTGTTCGTTTTGATTCATGACATTAATCAAGTTTTTTTTGTATTTTTATTTTCTCCATATAATTATTATTTATGATTGGATTAACATTATGGGATCACAGTAAGCATAATAACTTAGCACCATAAACATTGTTGTAAGTAGACTCTCTACAAAGAATTTGTCAAATTACACCCCAACGTCTGTCCCCATAATGGCTAGCCTCTCCACAATGGCCACTCTCTTTTGTTCCCAAGGTGGCCATTGTAGAGAGGTTCAAGTTTAATTACTGATGATAATGATTAAAACAAAGTACTCACCAGATTCCTTGAAAGCACCTTTTCCATTCTGAGAAGGGAATGGCTCGGAGACCTTGGCAGCAGCATTGTTATCTGATGACATATCACTTGATGAACTTGTCAAGGCTGCTAATTTCTGCCGAGTACCTGCTGTTGCTCCTGCAACCATGCTGCAAGTAAAGCAAATTGTCACTGGTTAAACTATTATTATTAACTATCATGGTATTATTATATCTCATTCACGTTGCTGTAATGATAATTATACATAATAAGTGCTGCAAACGTTTGGTTGTTACAAACAAAAAAAGAAAAGCCGAAGATTTGATTAACAGTATCACATATTAATATTATTATTCTACCTCTGATCAGGTGTTCTATTATTATTTCTCTCTCCTGTTTATGCTCTCCCTTGACAAAAAAATGCCTTATTCAAGTTACCAGGTTTGATATGCTTGTACATGTTTTATAGCTTGAAAGGCATCTCTGACAACACAAAATATTTGCCTTTGTAGTTAGCTTTTACTTCACTAAATACAGTCAAGCCTCTTTAATATGGACACCAAAGGGACAGAACCAAGTGTCCGCTTTACAGAGGTGTCCATATTTCAGAGGTAGGGAATGTACGATTTCTAGCATTTCTGGGACCAAACGAACTGTCCGTAATAGAGAGGTGTCCATAAGGAGAGGTTAGAGTGTAATCAGGTTAAACTTGTATAGGAGACACAGTATCAAAGGTACAGTTGTAGCATGCTATCTAAATACACTGTAAGACTTAAACAGCATTCAGTAAATAAAAAACAAACCTGGAGGTTTTAGTGACAACTCGAGAAAGTTTCTTTGGGACTGAAGGTGCATTCTTGGAGCTCCTAACAAATCTTTTGATCCAGTTTCTTACACCCTCCAAAGATGAGAACTCACTAAGGGGAAGGCGTGACCAAGGATTTGAATTGTTCATGTCTAGCACAGCAACTGCGAGTGCTCGTCCAACCTACAGTGGCAAATTTTTCAGGTCAGTATAGTTTAACAGTGAGATGTGGAAGAATTAAGGTATGAAAAATACATTTGCTGAAGTTTACTCTAGCTTAGTTGCCCATCAAGTTAAGAGTATTTCGGCAGGGCTTGAAAAAAAACTTGAATTCCAGCTAGTCTTTGGGCAAGCAACCCTCACATTTTGATTGCCTGGGGCCATTTCTTGTTTTAATATTTATGCAATTAATGAGGGGATGACTTGCCTGGACTCTTGGCCATTGGACAAGTGAGCTTTAAAAAAGTTACTCGCCCAGCAAGAAAATCTACCAGTCCTGGACTACTGGACAGAACTTTTTTTAGCCCTGCCTCCTCCTCCTTCGATCCTTAGTTTTGTTTAATTTAGTCAACCTTAATGTTTTTTAAGATTTTCTTATTTACATGACATTGTACCTCTTCATAAATATCTGGTGTATACTTGGGTGGAAAGCCTGGAGATGGGGGTGGTGTGGCACGCCCACTATCACAAGTGGCTGGTGGTAAACAATTCACCATCCTTCCGCAGTTGTAATTACATTCCAGTGTATAGCTAGAAGTGTATAAATAAAACAGAAGATATGTAAGAGATTTCTGTATTCCAAATACAGCTGTATAAAGTTTCAGCCAAGAGCCATAGGGAGTGATTTAGAGTTCAAAGGACCGTTTAAACCTTCAAAAAACCATCAAACTGGATAAATTGATCTTCAAAAACTGCAAAATATGGTATTATGCAAATAGAGAATTATGTAGAACTCAGACTTTGTGTGGAGGAGAAACTGTTTTCCTAAAAAAATGGAAGTGAGGATAAATTTTAAGCCACTGCCTATTTCTTGAGCATGTATTTCTTGAATTTGCAAACTAATATGGAGGGGGGGGGGGGGGGACCTCTTTGAGAAACCACAAGTTACGCCCGAGCTCAAGGATCCCTATGAATAATTATATTAAAATAAAAATAAGGTAGTTAACTGGACTTAAACCAATTGATACTAGTTTTCAGTATGAGATGGGTGTGGAGAAGGTGCATCCACATGACAAACTAAGGGAGCTGCAAGCAGGTGCAGAAGATAACCATGACAACCCTGTGAATGGCAACCAACAGGTACCAGCACACTTAAAGAATCTCAGTGGATAGTATGGCTGATACTTACCAAGATAAATCCAGAGGGAAGGGAGCCCTGGGAGCAAAACAGCTAAACTGACTGCCTAAATTGGCAATGTAAGTGAAAAAAATTGTTGGCCTAAAAAAAGGAGCAGAAAAATTACTGAGGCCCTCAGGCCCTCAGGCCCTGTACTGCAATTAGCTTAGAGATGCAGGATACTGCTGGCCAACACTGACCTGTGTTTAACCTTGCCTAAATTACATTAATATTACATAACCTCATTAAAACAGCCGTCATGATGTCAAAATTTCATTGCCTCAATATTAGTGTTAGTTACTATACCTATGTACAATTCCAGTGGCCTTGTAAATAGCCACCCTACCACTTCCTTCTTTGGACATGCCATCTCTCTTATCCTTGCTATACATATTCTTTTCTGTGAAATTGCAAGCTGCAAAGTCAAAGTTGGCTGAATTCAAGGAAATGAGTTTTGGAAACAAAATAGATCTCACATAGTCATCCTCATTGTCCAGGTAGTTTGCATAAACAAAGCATCCCCTCTTAGAAGCATGGCCATGAAGATCAACATAGTATGCAACACCACTGCTGCTTTCACCACAAGTCTTGGAAAAACAGTTATTGCAACAGTTTTGCAACTCTTGCTTTTGGTCAACTTTTCTTTGAGCTAACTGTTTTGGAGGACCATTATTTGACAGATATTCGGAGTGGTTATCACTAGACATGCTGCTGGTGCTCTCATTTGAAAGCTGATTGACAATTATTGAAGTCTCCTTTTGAGCATCAGCTTTCACTGAATTTTTTTTTTCTTGACTGGACAAAACACTATCCTCCAAAGCCAATGAGTCTACATTTTTAGACAGCAATGTAGTTTCCATGTTATCATTGTTGTTATTGACATCATCCTGGTCTAAAGTTACACTTTGTAACTCCAACTTAACAGACTCAGAATCTGGTGAACCTGGCTTTAATGCCACTGGAATTGGTGTAACATCCAAAATGGCATTGTTCACTAAAGATTGGGAGGTATTGTGCAGATGAACAGACTCTTCCTCACTTCCAGCATTGCAAGTACAAACTTTCTCAACATCAGAGTTTTGATCCAAGTTGCCATTATTATGATGGTATACAATAACACTCTTGGCGGCAAATATTGAAGGATGAAGTAAAGGATCAGGATCAAGGTAAACACGGTTCAAATTTACACCTCGAGTGTCAGTACGGTAGTGACCACGCTTGACACCATCTGGATTTAACATTGGTATCATTTTAAAAACAAATTGGTTTCGCAGTGCTGCAGCTCTTGGATCATCTCTACGTAAAATGAAATCCAGGAAACCATTAAAGACAAAACTTGATGGCGTTTCACCAGGATGTACTCTTGCACTCAAGAAAAACACCTGCAAGAGTCACAAATGCAGCAATTCTGGTTGGTAACTTAACATGACGTACAAATTTTAAAGATAGTGGTTAAAAATTAAAGCAAATCTATAGGTGAACATAATAAAGTGATATGACCCAGAAAAGAACAACTTCTACAGAATTTTCTCTAAAGTTTACCACTGTTATATTGTATTGGCAAACTCACCTCTTTACTTACATGTAGTTAAACATCAAACCTGATTAAATTCAAAAGTGAGCCTTCTAATACATGGCTTGAGCACTTCAATGTCTTAGTTTATTATATAGTTAGAGGACTTGCCTGACCCTAATGTCCATTGGGCAGGTAAAAGAAGGAAAGATAACTTGCCCATCCCGAAAATCTAGTTGTCCCAGAGGACTCAAGCCCTGCAAAATATTAATTATAGTTCTACAAAAGTCATCTTTCATGAATCCGACACTTTCATGATATTACCAAAAAGTATTATGCATTTTGTGCAAAATGAAAAATATAATTTATTTATTGAGATGTATACTCCATGTGTTAACTGTTTAAAATGAAGTGCAAGAAACCTTTAAATACTGACCTTTTTCCCTTGAAACCGGCGTGCTCTTGGAACTATTTTTTCAGGAAACAGGCTCGGCAGCCAATCCTCTCTGCTCTCCAAAATACCTTTAGCTGATGTTATTGTTAACAGATCAACCCTAAGGTGGTCCAGTGAGTAACAAAGAAGTTCCCGATGGTAGTAAATGTCATCCCTTGGAGATGATGATGACATTTGCGTACAGCTGCTGAAATTATGATCTAATTCCTCTAGCTTTGCCTGGCTCTCTGAGTAAGAGTATGGATAGCAAAAAGCAAAGTAACATACACCATTCCGCTGATCAGGAAAACGATATGTGAATGACAGTTTGAACTGACCATCCTCTGTCTAAAAAAGAAAAAGAAAAAGATGAATTGCACGGGGTTTATAAATGCCCTTGCTGAAAGCATACTACTGGTACTCTGTCAAATATAATTATATTGATCAACAATATTGGTAACCAGTGATGTAGCTTAGGAAAAGCTGAGCAGACCTTTTTTAATGGTCAAGATGGCTTTTTCACACAACTGCATCTCTGTTCTCCAGAGGAATTTGAGTCAATGATAGTCTTTTTCACCTAGTGAAATTAACCAGCAACCTGCTCTTAGTGACATCCCTGGATGTGGGCATACAAAATGTCTCATGAAACCACAATCCTGATTGAAAGCCAAATTTTCTCCATCAAAATCAAAACTGCAAATTTTCAGCTAGTTGTTGCAGAAAATAGATTGTTTCCCATATTATTTGCAGCAATTTGAAACTACTGTACTTACCACATGTACAGCTTAATACTATTGTCAAGACAATCCACGCATAAAACGAGATAAAACACAACGACTTCAAAACTGCACGCTAACAACCGTGGCAAACATTCTTTGTTTAACATGCAGGTGACAGATTTGATTAAAGAATTTCAATGCAATTAAAACCAAGCGATTCTGCATGGTTTTTATTAAGGCTTAAATCAAAACTGACACAAATGATGTATACTTTTCATAACGCCTTTACAAAAATAACCCTTACCTCATATTTTGGCTTATCCCGTATTCTTTCCCACTTATTCCTTGACGGGACCACTTTCACGAGAGGAGTCATTCCTTGACCATACAGCTTTCCTTGGCGGTTCAAGTTCATAATATTTATTCGCAAAAGTTTGCTTGGCTGGCCTCCTTTGACGCCAAAATAAAACCAAGTTCTGTTACCATTTTCATAGTCTGTTCCTGCACAATCAGGAGCGGTCCAAACGTTATAGTCATAATCAGGAACAATAGTGACCGTCCCGTCCGCAACTTCATTACAAGAGCTGCCTTCCTCTTGCTTTACTTTTTCAACACGGGCCAGATTTCCCGCGTCAAAGTTTGAAATAAAAGTCAAAGGACCTATTCTTTCCTCCATAACATCATCGTTCGTTTTGAATTAAAATCTGCCCTCAATTTGACGCTGTTTTGCAAACACGTTCATTCAACGACGCTACCTTTTCCGCCATTTTGGCCTAACTATTCCAACCGTCCGTTGCCTTGGAGCTTGTGTGGAGCTCAGTCCCTTGTCGTTCAGCCACAGGTTACCCAAACAAAGTCTATGGGATTGTGCAGCAAGGGGACAGCAAAATCGGTATAAGGCTAATAATAATTTTTCCAAGTGCAATCAACAAAAGCACTAACTCCGCAACATGACACCTATGAACTATATACTACCAATTTCGGCAAAAAAGTACACACTACCTGGGGCTATGCCATGCTGATGAGTCCTATGGCTGCCACTGGCCGGTGGTATGGTTGTGCGCATGCGTAAGGGGTCGTAAGGTACTAGCCATACCGCGGAGTTGGTAGTGGGTGCTTCAGTGCTGAAATTGGTTTCACCGGTGCACTGCGTTTTAGCCTGCTCCAGGCGTTCAGATGGTGGTGAGAAATTTAAAAACGGGGGAAAAAACGAGGAAACCCTCGCTCTCGCCCCATTCTCCCCTCCCCTTATAACCCTTTTCCCATCAGTGTCCCCTCAATTTTTTTCTTCGTTAATTTTTCTTCCGCGTTCTATATGAAGGCCTGGAACAGGCTGACTGCATGTAGTTTCTTGCAATGACACTTAAAATTGAAGGCAAGGCTGATCGGAGAGCTAAGGGTTGGCAATCTACAAATTTATTTGCCCAATATTTCGACTAGACAAAACTGGTCTTCATGGGCAAATAAATTTGTTAAGTACCAACCCACAGCTGTCCGATCAGCCTTGCCTTCAATTTCAAGTGTTATTTTATATTGCTGATCCTCATCTACGACAAGATCCGGCTTTCTCTCGCTGCTGTTTGTCCAAGTGGTCCTTGCAAGAATTGTTCACTACCTGGGTAGCCTGCAAATACAGCCCCACTCCTATCGCTTTCCGCACGTGAGACCGTTCCGCCATGGAGAGTGATAGATGTCTAGATTACAAGACAAGCCCAGCACTTACCATGAACATTCGGCCAAGTTGGTCTTTTATTCTGGCTGATTAACTTCTAGTTTCAGTACATTTGAGTCCCTGTGTATTTAAGGATGCCGTGATCTTGGGAAAGAGAAGCTGGTTTTGAGAAAATTCTTTCCCATTAGGTAATAAGAGCAGTTTTGGATTTTAACTTATAAATGACCTATTTAATATGACGATCTTAAAAGCTCTAATGGGGTTGAAGGAAAACTCGAGGAAAGCTCTGATTTATAAGAGAGCGTTTTTATTACTAAGAAAAATGTAGGGAATAACGATATTACTCCTACAAGACCAAGCGACGTTACAAATAAATAAGGTTTTATTCTAGAGAAAGGTAGCTCTCTTACAATACTAAATTCAAAGAATTTTTTTTGGTCCGATGGATGACGCAAATGTATTAAAGTGTTGCTGTCCGAATTCATCTCTTGCGGGTTCGATTGCCTCAAAGTTTCAAAGATAAAGATTTAACAAGGATTTTACAAACGGACAGGGAACGGGAAACGGGAAATATAAAAATGAAAAATAGAAACAAAACAGAAAATCGGTTCAAGTTGCGTTTTGTTTCCATTTTTCATTTGCCCGTTCCCCGTTTTCGTTCCAGTCGTTTTAGTTACATTGAATTTATTAGCGTTCGTCCATAGTAATAAGCTAGGAAACAAATAAAACATAAAGAATTCGTTAGTTTCAAGTTTTGTGACTTCTCCAAGGCTTCCAAACAATCTCCTTCCTTTCTTCCACTCGAAACAACTGAAAATCATTCGAATTCGAGGCCAAGTCAGTGACGACGAATGGAGCCGGAATGTAAACAAGATGCTTGAGTAACAATGACTGACCATAAAAATGAAAGTCCGTTGGTTGACGCCTGTAATGAGGATGGGGGATGCAAAAGACCCGTCAAATAACATGATTGTGATCGCTTATCACATCTGCTGAACCACCGAGTGTACTGCACGATTATTTGATCCTAAAAGCCAACAGGACTCTCCCCGAATCTTCATACTGGTGCCCGCTAGGCTTCCAAGACAGCTGTGGCTCTTAATAATGTCTTAACCGTGTGTCACTGGCAAGTTGCTTTTGTTTTTTCTATGGAAAGAAAGAAGTGATCACAAACACAATTAAACAAGTTAAGAGCCCCTTATAAGCAAAGTAAGAATGAGTTTCAACGTTCACTGTTACGAAAATAATTATGAAACGAGAACCATAGTGACACTTATGAACTGTTGGCTCAACACTAGAATAGACTGACTTGCACTACTCAGGGGCACCCAACGACAATTTCTGGAAAGTATCTGTTCGGAAGACGATTTGAAATCTAGAATTTTCGGAACATTGGTTGTTAAATTTCTTGCTTGCCTGCCTCTCCTAGGATTTTCGAACCCCTCAAAAATGGTATAACTGCCCATTTCTAACGGATTTTTACCGTAAAAAGGTCACCTAAAATTTTCGGGAGCCTTTTTTCTGGCTGAAATTTTCGAAAAGGTAAGTTTTGATCCCTATAATTTTCGGATCACTGGACTTTCAGCTAGGAAATCCGAACAGATGAAAAATTTTTAGGGGATAAAAATATGCCTATATCTACCGTTTAAATACTAAAATACGTTCAACAATGCTATGTTTAAGTGGTTTTGAACTATATTCTCGTTGGGTGCCCCTGACTACTCGGAGAACCTATACTTTGAGTGTGAAGAGGTAAAATGTTCTTACTTCAACTTTAATTGGTGTCCATGGAAAGTATGTTCAACACCACACTTAAAAATCGAACATAATTAGCCAATAGGAAATGGCAGCCATGTAAAAGTGGATGTCTCGGTTAGTTAAGAGCAATCTAAACCAATTTTACGGACGAGGCCAAGCCCAAACTCGACGGCGATTTATTTGCCGAGAAGCGCATTGTTGAGTCATTCTAGAGAAAATCGGTTGTTGTTGTTGATGTTTTTTTTACGCCGCTGCACAGTACTCATAAAAAAACGAAGTACGTAGGCATTTCTTGTAGGGTAAAAACCCTTAAAGTGATTTTTTATCGCGAAAGATGGTTGGCAGCTTGAACTTCAAGTAATAAACTCTGTCAACAAGTGTGAAGCCATGTTTTCTACAGTGCACTGGAATAAAACGCTTAGTTGAAACTAACTTAGCTTCTAGTGTGAAGCCAACAAACATCTCGCCCATCACAACTTGGCTCCCAGGGCTTTTCCTTTTTTCAAAGACTTGGGGATGGGGTTGAACAAATCAGGGTGGTAAGCAACGGAACTGAACAGTCACATGTGGATTGAATTTTTACACCCGGCCTTTTAGCTACTAGCACAGCATAATGGGGTCAGTAAAAAGCGCCGTTTTTCATAAATATATTATAGAACTGTAAAAGAGGCCTAAAGAAGCTCACCCAGTTTGTATTCTCCTCGCTGGTAATCAGATCGATGATGGCGCGCAGAAGAGCACTTTCCTTGTCACCAGCCCCAGGCCCCGCGCTCAGCTTCATTTTGGGCTGGGCTATCTTTTGTCTCAGCAGTTTGTCAAGTTCAACTCTCAGCTCCTATAAAGAAAGTTAATTTCATACTGTTCATACACGTCCTTTCGGCCGCTAGACTATTCAGGCTTGGTTTATTAGCCATCCATTTGTGCATTATGTATCGTAACCTGCGTAGCAGTCACTAAGACACGGGCTGTGAGATAAGCGATGCACGAGAGGAAGGAGGAAACGCGCGAGGAGAGAGGTAGTTCGGGCACTCACGCGCGTCTTACACCTCGCTGGTACCAGGTTCAATACATGTATTTATGCCTCGCATTTCTCATTCGCGTCTTACGCAGGGTAAATGCACTTTTTTGTACACGGCTAAATCACGATTGTGAAAAATAAGACCAGAAGCCGGAAATTCGGAAGTATCAAGTTGGTTAGAGGAGAAAAATTTCTCTTGATGGCCGTTAGTTCCAACGGGAAGTACGGGATACAAGAGCCCGGGCATAAGAAGGGACATCCCACAGAGAGGTGTAGCGGGGGCAAAATCACAAGCACTACTCCCTCAGGGACGTGTAACAAGGAAGTGTAGCGGAGGCATGCAGTAGCTGGGTCCGCACAAACAAAAAATGTCGCTAATGGTTGCTTTCCCAATGCACGAACAAAAGACCTGATTGGCTAACTCAGTTCTGATTTTCGTTATGGGGCATGTTGCACAACCGTGCACGAGAAGGTTCATGGCGCACTTACAATGATCTTCACCCGCAATATTCCTGGGATTTTTTCTTCCAAGCCACCTGAGTCACTGACTCATGAAATGTCGCGCGACTTGTCGTGGTGACAAAGTTGCGTCAAAATTTGTGTCGCACGAATTAAAAGATAAAAGCGCACACAGAGAGTTTCCCTACGAATAACCCCTTAGTCTACCAACTTTAACTCACAATAATGCCGACAATTAATACGCTCTTTATGGCAAGTATGAAATAGTAATTGAATAGTTAACTTTGTTTAGCGATATCCTAAAAACAACACAAACCTTAACCAAATTAGCGATTCTTGTGGGAGATTTGAACTTAATGAAGTCGTCGACGGCCACAGTTTCATAGCCTTCTTCCATAAACACAGAAATATCGCCACCAAAGAATAACAAAGGAAAGGGAGCGATCATGGTGCTGTCGTACAGGAATAACTGCAACAAATAAACAGACCGTTTATTTTAACGCGAGTAAAAATATATCATTTACTCAAGCCAATTTTAAATTTACTCAATTTAAATTGTTCATAGAACTAAAAAACCAACCAAACACTTAGTGTTAAAGAAAATCACAGAAGAAATGCAAGGAAGACTAAAAGTGCATGGTAATGGTTGGTACAAGAAGATAAGACTAAAAAGGATTGCATATTAGTAAACTTTTCAGAATATCGGTGAGCTGTTTCTCGCAGTTTGCATGAAAGTGTGATGTAAAATGATATACAAAGCCAAACAGAATCTTCCAAATTACTGTGAACTACTGCCCCTTAGATTAGATTAAACGAGCACAAAGCCACCTTTTATGATACAAACAAGTTTTAGGATTTAAGTCACAAGAAAATTACCCAACGAGCAGTGGTGTCTCCGGCCTGAAGAGACTACTGCTCGCAGGGTACAAGAAAACGGGTGATAAGACTCAGAATAAATACATGTAGCCTGGACCAAGCGAGTAAAATCAGTCGCCTGGACCAATTAGAACTCGAAAAGCTCTTCAAACTGACACGTGACAGGCCCACCAAACTCCAATAGGTCACTTCCGAGGAACAAAGGCAATCACTTTCAAAATGAGGCCAAGTGCACAACCATTCTTGTGAAAATGAGTTTTATTTACATGAGAATGAAAAACCATTTCCATGCCAAAGGCTGAGCACTTAACCTCGTTTTGATACAGAGGCCCGCGGGAACTCGGAAATGGCCTATTCCATTGTGCTAGAATTAAAACAAAACAAACAGCGGAAGAGCTGTTTTCCTTAGTTTTAACAATGCAATTTGGTTTGTTATAATACCGAGGATGACTTCATTTTTTCGTGATAAATTAACCAGTTGTCCTCAAACACTTTAACGTCAACATTCACTGACTTGGGGTGAAGATACACTAAGCCATCTTCCTGCGTTCGAAGCTTTGGAGGCCTGCAGGTGTAAAACAAACAAACAACTTTTTTGACTTCCATTTTGCGATGATGGCAAAGATAACCGTACTTTTATTTGTAATTTTTGCGTACGTTGAAAAGGGTTATAGGTTTTACCGGATTAAAATTTGTGTCGTTGGCTTATTATAAGAACGTTGCATGCGACAAAGCTGTACCATGAAAACCGGCGTTTGAATTTGACGTCCGCATAGTATCTGATACTGCCCTGCCCTCCCCTCCCGCTAAACAAAAATCACGGTTGCAAAGTTTAAGAGTAGAATCTTGAAAATTCTTGGACGTTTTTGTGGAAGCTACCCTGACATCATCAAAGTATACTCGCCGATACAAAGTGGTCAATGAAGGGACATCAATGTTCCAATGATTTCTCCCAAAAACCCCCGGGGCCAAGCCGTAATAAAACTTTGACCCACCCAGGCTCTTTTATATACTCTCAGTCTACATCCTTGCCAAAAACACGCTGCAACTGATTTTATGTAACAAATTTTACAAATGAAAGTGTGCTATTTAAAGTGGATCTTTGTTGTTATATGAACATTTCCGTTCACTGCATACTGCCCCCTAAAGAGGATGCGAACAAAATGAATTTTATTGCTTACCTCTTGAACGATGGATGATGCTGTATACTGGCAACATTTGGATACAAACCCGCGCATAAAATGGCTTTTACAAGCTTTAAATTTTCTGCAAAATGTCAAACAAACAACAAATAAGGAAGAAGAAGAGAAACTTAAAAAAAAAGAAAGACTAAAGTACCTGAATTGCGATTGGCGGCAGGCGCCTTAGGATCAGCTGAATCGAGAAATCCAATCTCATGAAGTAATCCAGAAAATTGCTTCTTCATGTCTTTTATCATCTGAAATTAAATAGAAAAAAAATGAATATTACTTCGCTTAATGTTTCATTCAAAAATGTTTGGTTACAGTCAAATACGTTGAGTCCTGCTTTAAAAGTATAAAACAGACCTTTGTATTAGGACAACCTTAACAAAAGAAGTATAAGTGAACTCTACTTTAAACGCACCGAAAAGGACCGAGAAAACAACATGCGAAAAGACCCGCCTCCCATGGCTCTCTACAGTGGCGAAATGTCACAAGAGACAAGCTTCCTAGAAAACGATACGACTTTCTTTCAAAGCGTTGACATGGAATTGAATTCATCATTTTCATCCAAACGAGTAAGAACACAGTGTAGTTTTGATACCTATAAGATTGTTACAACCTTACAAAATGCCCCCCTTTTTAAAGCGTTTGAAAACGACTGTTGTTTCAGTGGCCTGGGGGTCTAAACCGAGGCTTTAAAAACGGTAAAAACGGTCGGGCAACAGCGCTGCTCTCATTATTGAAGTGGATCGGTATAAAATTGTGGGAAACTGTCCACCCACCCCTTTCCTAACCCAACGTTAAGACTGATTTCTTACTTAGAGCAAAATTCTGGGTCACGGGATGGGAGGGTGGGCATTTTCCAGGCCACTCATCTTAAAGCGGTCTGAAACACCACCGCGTTGAAAACAACAACAACAGAACAACGATGTTTGATGAAAAAGCGCCGATTACAAGTAAACACCCGTTTTTGCAAAAGCTAACATGAAGTCCTTGGAAGACCAATTTAGCTATGTGGATTTTGCAATAATTTTACCTTCATTGTATTCATAGAAAGGAAGTTTCGCCAGCAGAAGTCCCTTTCACGTCCATTTCTCACAGACTGTTCCCAGCCCTGATACCAAAAACAAATAAAAAACACACAAAATTAATAGCTCAATACAAACAAAAAAAATCAATAATAATACTACGGTCAACTGTCTTTTAATGGACAACCCTGTAAGATGGACACCTCTGTAAAACGGACACCAAGAGTTGGTCCCTGCCTTTCCTTACTCCCTTTATTTGACTCTCTCTAAGACGGACACCTCTGTAAAACGGTCACTTACAGTTGGTCCCTGCCTTTCTTGACTCTCTGTGAGAAGGACACTAAGTCCTTGTCCCTATGGTGTCTGTCTTAGAGAGAGCTGACTGTAAAACAAGTTTCGTTTGCACAAGTATAAATTAAAAGATAAAAAAAGCTGTTTGTACAAGAGAAATAAAGCATGCACCATGCAACACAACTAAATTAAGATGGGGGTTGGCAGGGACGGTGTAACAGCTTGATTAGGTCAATTAAAGCGTAAGAGAGTAAGAAGTAACAGATACAAAGCAAATGGCTCATACGAGAAAGGATCAGGAAATATAAGGGACGAACACAAGAACACTTCGAGGAAACGTTTGAGGAACATCACAGTCAATGGAACATGACTACTGAGGACACTGAGCTGAAATCAAGTTCGTTAGCTAAACAGTTCCAGATTCTACATGCTCTGACGAGAAAATCCACAGAAACAGTGATTTATTTAAAAAATGGTTTTCACTTTTAATCTAAATTTCAAAAACATCTATAAAAGAGTTTAAAAGGGAGCTTATTTTTGACATTCTACAACAAAGTAAATTTTACAGCCATTTTGACAGTTATGTAGCCACTAAAAAATTCGAAACGAAATCTAAAGCTGATGTGAGAGCAAGACCAGCCTACGTTGCATTTCACTCAAAGTTTACTTATCATTGCCAATCCTGATAAGTGCTTGTTGCAAACGTTTCAGTCAGGAGCAAGCAGTCTCCAGTCACTTGTAAATCTGATGATAAAACATTCACCTGGAAAGCATTTAGAAGAGCTAGATGATCACTCCGTGTGTCGCCAGCGAACTTAGAGCGCGCTTGTTCAGCCTCTTTCTGTTTACCCTATGGATTAAAAATCTTGACGTGAAATATACTCAACAACGTTATAGTGATCACATAATCAATCCCAAAAAGCAACTCGTCGTATTCCCATGCAAAAATTAAAAGCGACTTATTGGAGAAAATTAGCATCATTTTTAACAGTCAAACTGCACCACGTGACTAGGTGTTCGCTCTACTTATTGTTTACTACTCATTTCAGACATAACAGAGCCATCCCAGTATACGAGATTAATTTTTGTGCCGGCACAGAAATCAACCCACTATTGTCTGAATACCCACCACACTAAACGAGGTGAAATTTAGGTTATGAGGATTACTAAGCATTCTGTAGTAAACCAGATGAGTATGCGCTAAAAGCATGCGTAAGGATACGTAGGTCAGGTATTTACTTCCCGTACGAAACACCCGTTCACATGGGAGCACCAAAATCGTGCCTAATCTGGCGTTTAATGCGTGAACAATACGCCTACCAGATATGGATTTCCAGAGGAGTGAAAGCTATTTTTGTCAGAAATTGTGTAGGTACTGTGTAGACAGACTATTAAGTCGGTTTGAGCTTACCAGTGGGAACACAAAAGGATCCTTGAATCCTAAAACGGACGCAACAGTGAGCACAGGATCCAAACACGAGAAGATTGCACCAAATAAGATCATTTTGCCGATTCGTGGGCTAACAGGTAAAGCCGCCAAGTGATAACCAAGAGGAGTCAGTTCTTCATTGCCGTCAAGTGCATTCTGCAATGTCATCAACACAACATGTAACAAATAGGTACCATATTGATGTGCATGTGTTCAGTAACAGATCATAGATGACGTCAACGTGTGGTATGAACAGAAAAAGACGAGAGGCAGGCTAGGATGTCACAAATGCATGCCCGTACCTGACGGCTTTTGTGATTTATAACAAAGCAGAAACATGACAAAATGGAATCTATTTGTTCTGTTTAATGAAAGAAAAGACAAATTACAAACTTACCTCGAAGCGTTTGATTCGAGGATTTGTACCGGTTTTGATTTTTCAATTACGCTGTACTTTTGTTTGAAGTCTTCAACTGCTCAGTCCGGAGTAATAAGTAGTAAACTTTAAAACCCGTTAACCCCCTCGCAGACGTTCTTAGGTTCCGTGACCACGGGTTGTACTCCCTTATATGGCCTATACGAGTATGTGCCGCTGGACAGAGTATATAATGTCTCGCAAGTCTGTCATAAACAGGGTGTATATTTTCGCACGAGTCTGCCCTTGTTATAAACAGGGTACTGCCTGCACGATTGATTTCATTTGCTTGATGAAATTCGCTTGTACTTCAAGTATACAGAAGAAATGACTATAACGTGAATTTGCTGTTGCAATTGCCAATAAATGGCTTTAAAACAAGACAGTGAGAATTTTAGCCTTTTTCCTGAACAGGGTAATAAAATTGAGAGTGCTGTCCTAGACAGGGTACGTATTTTAGGATTTTTTGTACTAAACAGGGTCGGGGTTTCAAACCGTCAGCGACTTACCTATACCCAAATATTTGGTCGAGTATCCCCAACCCCTCCCCCCGGGCTTTGATCGTGGGGAAGGAACGCGAGGTGGAGCCCTAAGAATGTCTGTGTGGGAGGCTAGGCACCCATGTGAGTGCATGGGTTTACAGTCTAATGAGTCTATGAACTTGTAGCAAAGGAATCAGTAAGAAGTGAGATGTGCTAAAACCCCTACCAATTGTCGAAGTACGTCAAGTGCATTGATGACGGCTTGTTCCTCAGGAGGCTGCAGGGCCTTGGACAGGAAAGGTCTGATCATGCCTAGTTTAAGAATCTGACAAAGGTAAAACAACAAAACTATGAACGCTTGGTTTTGTAAATTACCAAAGTGGGGGCCTTTCAAATCGGAAGTAAATGCGAAGTCGGCTTTGACGCGAAAGTACTTTTTCATTACTACAGTGAGTAAACAAAGTTTATTTTCACACATAACCATTGGTTGGAGGCGAGGGCTTTTACTATGCTCGGAGGTAGCCTATAAGGGAGGTCCGGCCCCGAGAGTTCTTCCCAGTTACACGGGGAAGCTGGAAATTCCGGATGGAAAATCAAGTGGTTCGCACCATTCCATTTAGAAGCTTCAGAAGACATGGGCTGTGATTAGAGATGATGCAATTTTTCTACTCGTTTTAGTCTTTAGCCGACTGGGATATACTTTGTAGCGGATCGTCCTCCCACCACGTCAAATTTTGTAGTTTTATATTTATGCACAAGATTAACACCCGGGTGGTTTGTGTAAATGGTAAGCATCCCATGCCTCAACAACCCTTCGTTTCACCCGCGCAGAGTGAGCTATAGAGTGCGCGAGTGCAACGTGGCTGATCTAACTTTTGAGTCTGTAAAAAGTCCAGTGCTGTGACCATTCAAATGAAACATCTTTAGCAGTACTTTTACATAGTGCGTCTTATTTTTCGGCATTTTACAAAGTGAAATTAGAAAAGTTTGTTGAATCTTGACTATTGGTAACTTTTTAGAGAGAAAGAGGTAAAAATCCCACCGGATTGTGTACGTCAATAGAAATGCAATTAAAGTCGCCTGGTATTACTTTTCCCTTTGCGGTTACTTAACAATTAGTCGCCGAAGGCGACGTGAATATCGGCGAATAGTCACCGAGACGAAGCGACGTGAATATCGGCGAATAGTCACCGAGACGACTAATTGTTTTAGTATAATTACATCGATGATTATTCGAGAAAAGAAAATTATTGATCAATTTCCGACCCCGAAATATCAAAAAATCTGGCTGCCATTTTGAAAACTGCTAGCCTTCAATGCTATAATCACCGCGCGGTGATTATAGCGGGATAAAGCGAAACTCCTAGCCAATCACAGCGCTCTATTTTCGATATTCATCGATGTAATTATACTAATTTACATTAAAAATGGTTTCATGTAAATTTGTTTACGGATTACACCAATTTCGATATATTAAAATTGATACTTGGCGATGAGGCTTGGGGGAATAAAACAAAACAAATCATCTTGATGCTCAGTAATGAATAACGCATTTCTTTTGTTTTGTTCCCCCAAGCCTCGGAGCCAAGTATGAATTGCAACATATCGAAATTGGTCTGTTATTTGGACCAGGTTTTACCTGCTCATTTCCTAATAGGCCCTTTACAGCTAGCCATTCTCGTGGTACAAAACCGCCAAGCTGGACAGAAAAAGTCGCACTCGGACAGCTGAAAAGGGCCTATTTTGTCAACTTGAACTGACCCTAAGCCCAGTCCACACGTATCCGTTTTTGTTTGAAAACGGATATATTTTTTTCCCGGATTGGCCTACCGTCCACACGTGTCCGGTGAAAACGGTGACCGAAAAGGCATCTTTTCAAAAACTCTCTCCAGAGTGGGGATTTTTGAAAACGCCGGCTTTCCGTTTATGTGTGGACGGACGAGAACGGAGGTTTTCGAATACGACGATGTCATACATCATATACTACTAACATGACACATGCTCCATAAGAGATGGTATCGTATTTCCATCGTTTTAGCGTTTTCGTGTGGACGGGCGAAAACGATTCGAATACACTACGTGTGCATGCGTATTTTTTGGAAAACGGAGAAAAAATTCTCCGTTTTCAACGAGGAAAGGAGGACTCGAAGAGGTCTAAACGGGTTACCTTTATCTGAAGACACAATTCTTCGAGGGGTGTCCTCATCATCTCTGGGAGCTGATAATCTTCAAGAGCTTCGGCACGGTGTCGAGTGAACAAATGGAAGCAGTAGCCAGGCTGGACTCTGTGTAAAAATCACTCTTTTATTTTTCAGAATTAAAATGAAGTAGCTATACTATATTCTGTACTCAAACTTTGAGTACGTAGTTTTGGAGAGCTTAAAGTGATTTTCTGACAAGGTTTCTTCTGTAAGCCCGAGTTTTTTTCCGCATACGGTCAATTTGTTACGCTATTTGTCACCATCCCGTACGGCTTGCTTTAAAAGTACGGCAACCTACTGGTAATTCGCAGAAAATGCTGTTGCGTCATTATTCAGAGGACAGAGTGAGAAACGAACACGACCACGACCACAACGAAAACGTCAAAAAACAATTGGTTCCATGAGCACAACAACAGTTCTACACATGTAGCACGATTTTTAGTACATTTCCTTGACGTCCACTACACGACTACGACGTGAAAGTTCCTAAATGCGACGTTTCTTGGGGGACAAGAACATACGACGAACGAATTTCTCTTTCAGCCTTTTTGCACCTGGAGAAAGTCCTTAAGAATTCAATTTTAGGAGAAATCGTCTTTATTTGAAAAATTGAAAGGGTCGAAATAGATGCGATAAAGTTTGAGGGGATGCAAATTATTTTTTTTAGCTAATATGTTTTCATTGCCGTCGTCGTCGTTGTCGCTTAAGCTTTCTACTACAGGGTGTCCCAAAAGTTCGTTCCTCTAATTTCATGCACTATAACTTTTGATTAAAACTTTATTTTTACATGAAATTTCTAGAAGATGTTTATTTCTCTATCAAGTACATGTATTCAGAATTTCAGTAACTGGCATGCCCTTTTTGTTTTTTTTTATCAAATTCTGTAGCCGTTGGGGCATGAAGTGGGATACAGCGTGTAGACCCACAAATGATCCATTTTGAGCTTTTTATCACCTGGTGCGCAGGATCCAGTTCATCCCCCAAACAACATTTGTTTAGTTTAGGCAGCTGAAAAAAATAAATTTTGGGCATTCATCCAAAAAAGATAATAATCCTGGCCCCCTTCCACAGTAAGGCTTCTGTACTTCTTGACAAATTTGAAACGAGCTGGGCGTTAATTGGCAGACTAAGCAGAGATTTTTTTGCCATCTCAGGGACCTCTAATTTTAAACATTTTAAACAGCTTTTCATGACCCTTTTATTTGGCTTGCTAACTATATGAGACTGAGCATCCTTTTCGAGTCTCTTATTTTGTATCTAGCCTTCTGTAAAACTATTTCAGCTACTTTATTCAGGGCTTTTGGTCTTCCCCTTAGTGTCTTGCCTTCAAAACCTTCATTTCTCCATGATCATTCTACCACCCAACATTCGGATTTTTCCAGTTTTTAGCAATTTCTACAACAGATAAGCCAGTAAATCGAAGGATACGGACTTGTGCTCTCACGCAGCTGAACGTTTTTGCGTTAAGGGGGTTTATCTTTCGTGATATTCACAAAAAAACAAGGAAGGAGTTCGAGCAATTCGGGCTATGAAATACAAAAAATGTGGCTAGAACATATACTCGCGCAGGCGCACCTTTGGCGCCGAAGGACACAAATCAAATATTGGAGATAGAAGATGGCACAAAAAGTATGAAAATAGTGAATTATATTGAAAGATATAACTTTTGTTTAAATGATTTGCTTACCAAGTCCAATCGTACTGAAAGACAGACTTATGAAGT
This sequence comes from Porites divaricata, assembly GCA_038088405.1. Lineage (NCBI taxonomy): Eukaryota > Metazoa > Cnidaria > Anthozoa > Scleractinia > Poritidae > Porites > Porites divaricata. Next base: position 19,439,022 of record JBBMOI010000001.1, read on the forward strand.
AGAAGAACGAACTTTTGGGACATCCTGTATTTTCCTAACAAAGGACTCTTTCAAATTGATGAATACAGGGGAGCGATAGCTCTTGAGGGGAGTCATTTTCCTTTCCAACACAGAACCACATTTTCCTCGCGTAAAGTGCAAAACCCAAAAGTGCCTTTAATTTGCTGGTTAAGATCTTCCATCTACATTTTCGGTTTAACACGAAATCTTGGCTAAAAACTTCAGAAATTCATATATCATAAGAATAAATAGGGCAATCTATATTCGAGATGTTCAGTTGCTACGAGTACTTCGGGCTATAAGGCGAAACACGGAAAAAAGAAAACAAACAGGCATCGCGATAATTAAAAATCAGCTACTGTTCAGCACTTTACTCTTTATTCTCGCCGCTAGTGAGCGAAAAGAGCTCAGGCATCTATGGTAAAGCTATTGATGTTCCAAAACAAAACTACGGCAAACTGATAGTCATTTGAAGGTGAATGAAAAAGAACTATTCTAGCACAAAGAAACTAGCAATAATTAACAATTAGTCGCCGAAGGCGACGTGAATATCGCGCCAATATTCACGTCGCCTGAGGCGACTAATTGTTTTAGTATAATTACATTGATGATTATTCGAGAAAATAAAATTATTGATCAATTTCCGACCCCGAAACATCAAAAAATCTGGCTGCCATTTTGAAAACTGCTAGCCTTCAAGGCTATAATCACCGCGCGGTGATTATAGCGGGATAGAGCGAAGCTCCTAGCCAATCACAGCGCTCTATTTTCGATAGTCATCAATGTAATTATACTAACGTAGGTTATTTGTTGCGCGAAAGTTTCGCGTCGTTTACCCCCTGGTGGGAGTACTCCCCTAAAAAAATGTGAGGGGTGTTAGTCGTACCTCGTACGGGGATAAAATTTGTGACCTGTCAGTTTTCCATAGAGCGCCGAAATAAAAAAAATAAACGACTGCCCTTTGGTACTTTTTTGTGGGCCTCCAACAAGCATCGAACCCGAAAATGACAAAAAACTGTTTAATAATTTCCTCTATTCACATAACAAATTAGATGCTTGTCACTCTTGGCGGTAAAAGAGTTGACACGGAAAGACATTTCTCAAACTCATCAATAATCCATAACGAAAATACAAAGGAAATTAATGTTTAATGAGTGCTTGGAAATCAGATGTAAAACTGCATTTCAAGCATTCGACACATTGTTTCATCACCAGAAGAAACACCTCGAAGCTCCGCGTCAAGCCACTGCTCGTCGTATTTTCAGTGTTTCAATTTGGTGATGAAACACTGCGTCTCATGCTTGATATGTTACTTCTCAAACTCATTAATTATTCATGAGCTGATGACCCAATCAGCTCGCATCAATTGGGTCAGGTGCATGTATGTTGATACCCAATGAACATACCGATCAAGACACGGTAGATTAGTTCAAAAACTGATCAAGACACTGATCAAGAAACTTGAATTTTAATCAGTCTTAATTATAATTCTAAATAAAGCATTTTTCCCGCTTAAATCATTGCTTACAACAACAACGTGTTCAATAACGACTTAGCTGATGTAGTTCCCAGCAATTTCTTTTGCCAGAATACTGCTTCTTCTTGCTCGCCCACAAACTCCTTTTCCTCTTTCTTTGTGAAGCCCTTCTCGAACGCCATTCTTCATCTCGGCATCTAAGCAACGTCGGAAAAGGACAAACCTTCAAAAAATAACACACAAAATTAAAGTCCTGAAACAGTACATTTTAAATTACTAACCAATTCGGTCTAAAAGTTGTCAAGTACCTTTTATCACTAACGTCCAGAGGATTCAAAGCTTCTGATCCATTTTTCTCCTCCAAATAACGCTTGAGAGCACAAATGATACCATAAACAGACTTGGGAGGGTATCTTTCACCGGGACGTTTTAGCTACCTCCATCACAAATTTTGACAACCAATAGTTCAGCGACAGAGCGTCCATTCCAGCAATATCTACACTCACAGCGGTAACCTTGTGTAAATCGTAGTCCTTGAAGAGACCGCCACAATCTAATACCGGAACTTTAACCTCTCTCAACCTCTGCCATTCCGCAAAAATGTTCACAGCCCACTTGTTTTTATACTTAGTTGAAGCTGGAACAGCATCATTCACCAAAACATTTTCTTGAGAAGAGGTTTTTGGAACTCGAAAACGTTCTGATCTCGACTCGATCTCTATCACGCGGCATAATGTTAGTTTATTAAAAATTCAACCTTTAAAACTTGCCCACATGGCCGCATATAAAATATTCATTTCATTTACCATATGAATAAAAAACAGACAATAGCCTATTGAGCACGCCTACTAATTACCTATTCTTCGAAAAAAAATCTCATGCTAGTTTGAGAAGCCAGCTCAAAAACTCGTGCTTCGTTTTTCATCAGGGGTTCCAAACACCTCGAAACAATAAAAGCACTCCGCCTTCGGCGTCGTGCTTTCATCTGTTTCTCGGTGTTTGGAACCCCTGATGAAAAACTCGCACTCGGTTTTGATCTATTACTTCAAAAAATGCTCGAAAACTGTTCATCATAGAGAGACTTTTTAACAATCCCAATTCAATATTAAGAGGGTTTAAGAGCACAAAAATGCACGTATGACAAGTTAAGAGTTTTAATACAGCAACAAAGGATCCTCTACATGGCTGCATTGAGGTGAAATTTAAATATGTATCTTTTACATCATCAGTGAGGCAAAGTCGTCAACTACTCTTTAAAGTGTTTCAATTTATATTTTCTCTGAGCAAAAATAGCAATTTTTCGGGAAAATGCCTATAAGATACTCGAATAATGCTTAATGCTTTTGGCTCACTAAAATGCTCGAAAACAAGCCAGCATAATGCACAGAAAGCCTGTCTTTCTCTCTTGGCTGTCTACAAGACCAGTTGGTATCTTAGTAACGTTTATGTAAAAAGAGAAGTTTCAGAGAATTAAAATTCATAATCGCCTGCGTTTAGGGTAAAAAGAAGGACATTGACAACTTTAATTAGGTTGTTTGGTGCTTACAAAATGCTATATTTACAGACGGTCATCAATCACGTTACTTAGCTGTGAAGAATCAAATGTAGGAGCCGCGTAGAAATCGTGCGATATGTTAAAAATCGTAGTTGGTGTAACTGGCTCCGAGGCTTTGGGAGGATAAAACAAAAGAAATGAATTTTACGTAAAGTGTTTTGCTTTAATGACTTAAATTCATTTCTTTTACGATTGGTTCACGTACTCGTCGCTGTTAACAACAGAAGGGTAGTTAAGAACATTGCTGGCAATTGCGCGGCCGGCGCCAAAAGCGGCTTTGATTGATTAGTTGGGCGAAATCTTACCCTTGTTACTTTATGATGGTTCGTGTCCGAAGCGTTCTCAAAACGTTTGTCATTTTATCAACTTGTACTCTAACAACCTTCATTGTAATCATTAATAGTTTTAGTCATTTCTTACCTCGCGCACAAACAGTTCCAAGCCGTG
>JBBMOI010000001.1:19445000-19552500 GCA_038088405.1 Porites divaricata
GACACAATATCTCACCACTAGAGAACTTTCTGGTGAATGCAACATTTAATATGGAGCATATAAAATTTCATAATGGACGATATTCAAACTTAATAAAAAACCCAGCATTGTTCGATCTTGGACTTGACCAAAAATATCACGAAAATTTCACCGCGGTGCAAGACTACATTCGCCAGCTGCAGCAAGAGTTTCAACTTGTGTTGATAATGGAATACTTTGATGAGTCGCTTGTACTCCTAAAACGACGCTTTTGCTGGGAAATCGAGGACATTTTGTATTTTAAACTCAATGAAAGGACAAATAAAGACAAGCAAGAACTCACAAATCAAGCGAAAGAGCAGATTCAGAAATGGAATTCTGGTGATGTGCTATTGTACGACGTGTTTAACCAAACGTTGTGGCAAATGATAGAAAGAGAAGGTCCGGATTTCGCCGAAGACCTCGCGCTTTTTACGAGGAAAAAAGAAGCGGTGAAAAAGGCGTGTTTACAGGAAGGTAACTTTCTGACTCATCCATTCAAAGGAAAAACAGTGCGGGGCTACGAGATAAGATCGAATATTTCAGGAAACTTGAAAACGACTTGCAGTAAAATGGCCATGAACGAGGTACCATATGTGGACTACTTTAGAAAGAAACTGACCAATTAGAGGCAAGCAAACCAAACATCTGTTAATGAACAGAGTACTTCGAAATCGAAGATGAGGATATTTGTCACATGAGCTTAGGACGCTTTCCAAAAGTCAGAACAGGCCGGTCGGACAAGACATTTTGGCAATAAAATAGGCTTTTTCCAAGAGGTTTTACTGAAAAATCATCTCCTTTGTGCATAATATTTAGGATTTAACCGATCTGGATGGTTAGTTTTGATTAAAAGTGAAATTCTTATTACGATGGGAATGGGCTGGCCGGTCAGTTCTGACGAATGGAAAGCGCCCTTAGTTTAGTTGCCAAAGTCCTCTGTAGCCCTATGGTAGAGCACCTGGACTAGTAACTGGAAGGTCATAGGTTCAACCCTTGTTGGGAGTACTCGGATTTTTTTCCTAAGAGCCGCCTGTGTCATAAGCTCAGTCTCCAGCCTTGGGTATCTCGATGCGCCTGCGGTACTCCCTACCAGAAGAGCCTACCCGTCCCTACCCGTGTCACTGACCGAAAAAACAACTTTCTCGTATCAGCTTCTCAGTTGTTTACAGTTCACAAAAATCGAACTTGGTTCAACTGGCGGTGTTCCAAAGACTACGCATTCAAATCGTATTGATAAAGAGGCTTTGAGTTTGAGCAGTTAATTCGGAAGTGGCCTGTACCTTGTGGTTACACTTACCTTCCTGCGCGGCCTCTTCTTTGAAGCGAGGAAGCTTTGCTGATCCACACTGGCTGTAAACAAGCAATTTTGTTGTTCACATCGTACGTCTGGTGAAAAAAGAAATCCAAAAATTGATCATGTACAGTACTCAGCAAGTACTCCATCTATATTTTCCCTAGGAATAGTAGAGCAAATGCCTCTCTCTTTCCGCCGCGTGTTGCCTTTCCTTTCCTCGCGCGCTTTACTATCCCCTAGAAATGAAGGACTATGCTGCGCCTGTTTAACTCAGATTGTTTTTTTTTTAACATACAGTTGAATCCCAATTTCTCGAATCCTCGGTTCTTCGAAATTCCCGATATTTCGGACCAATCCTGGTTTCTCTTCACCAGTCAAATACTACAATTTTACCCCCGATTTTGCAAACCTCCCGATGATTCAAACCAATTTGGTTTTTATTTCCCTTGATGGTTCGAAAAGTCGAGCTTCCACCGTAATCGATATCTATGAAATCCTAAACCATATCCATTGCAACATAACCTACTGAACAGCACTTTCCTGTGGTGCTGACAGTGATGTATTACACCAAACTGGTGAGCTTGTGGATGACTTCTCTAAGCATACAATCAAACTTATTTGTACAGGTAACAAAGGAACAGCGCCAAGCGTCCGCAGTACAGACGTGTGCGTACGGAGGAGTTCGACTGTCGCCAATGATTTGAAAAAAATAGACCTGCGGAGCAGGGCCTTTCCTTGTACTGTTAAAGTTGCTGCCATGCAAGGTTTATCTAACTGTTACGCTATGTTTACACTATACCATGAGCCGCACGAAAACCATACCGGAAGGCCGATCGGAAGGCCGATAGGGCCTCCGTCAACACATCAGAGGCACCCAAAGACGGTTTCCCCCTAAATACATTGAAAACACGTTTTAGGTTACCCAGAGTACTTTTAGATATCTAGAAACGCATTCTAAGCGTAGGGCAACTTCAGTCTTTTCGAAATTACAAGGGCTTCAGTATTGTTTTTCCGCAAATTTTAGATAAGATTTGAGGCATTACGAAAGTGAGAAATTTTTTGATTCCTCTCGCCATCACATTTTTGAATCCGAAAATTTTAGGTTCCCTTTTTTTCTACGAAAACTAGCCTAACTTAAGAAGTAAAATATGAAAATCGTAGGGAAAAGCTTCGAAAATTGTATGTGAATGGAACGGTCATCTAGAAATTTTTAGCCGTCCTCAAGTAATAGAAAATTCTAGGCAATATTTGCTTCTCCGAACAGATATTGTACAGAAAACAGTCGTTGGGTCCCCCTGACACATAAGGACGGTGATGGTGCGATTTCTGTTACAAAGCGAAGCTGCGCCGCGCTGATTTCGAAAGTAGAGTGTCACATATCGGAAAGGTTCTGTGCCAAATTTGGTGCAGTGTGAACTAGTATTCGGATCATAGCAGAAATGAGTTAGGCGCGAGTACTAGAACCCACTGAGACGGAAGTAAATATTCAAGAGTGAGACTGGGATTTAGTTCACCAAACCCTTCCGACTAACCGCTCCACACGAGGTGTTGATGTACATGCGTGTAAAAGACTTATTCAAGTCCGTGGCCGTTGCCATTCACACTACCGAATAGCTTTTCGTGTCGACACGACATTTTTTCTGTATTGATGGATATTCGCTTACTTCACTTTATTAAAAGCCGAAAAAAAAAAAACAGTGAAAGGCTCTATTCTTTGCAATTAACAGGTCAAGGATTCGACTTTTTGGGGGGTTTGAATGCATTCAGGGTTCTCTTTGGAAAACCATCAGATCGCGAAAAGACTACTTCGGTGGAAAACAATGAATCGCCCTACCTTTTCCTTTACTTTGCCAGCATCCACGACAAAAACCACATCATCAATAGTGATGCTACAGTAAATCGAAGAGAAAAATAAATGACGTTTTAATGAAGTATACTTTGTACGAGCAAGGATTAACACAGTCGGTCAGTGTGCAGCCTTCTGTGCGAGCCGAGGCCCCGAGTTCGATCTTCAAGTGTTATCTCAAATCCTTGTTCTGAATTATTTCCTTTCAGTAGCTTTAAATACATGTAAACAGAGCAATGATGGAGAATGGGAGGGAGGAGGGGGCTGGTGGGGGAAGGAGCGCACCATCGACCGCAGGTTGTTTCCCCAAATGACTACTGTTATGAGTTACCGACGTGAAATAATTAAGGACCTTTTCTTTAAGTAAAAATTGTTGATTGTAGGCTTTTATAAATGTAAGTCTTGTGCCTTGTAATTTACTAACCTGGTTTCCGCGATATTGGTGGCAATAATAATCTTTCTTACGCCTTTTGGTGGACGATCAAACACCTAAAAAACAACAGTAGTGAACTAAGATCCGTGCCAGAAAACTGATGCCACACCTTTGGGCAATAAGGCATATTTAAGGGAATAAGACCGAATCAGACCCCCTGCTCAGAATTGTCGGATTTTTTTCGTTGTTTATTTGATCACCCACTCCTTAGCGCTCGCAAAAAAACTTGAATCAAGGCTTGTCCCTTGGGCAAGCAGCTCTTACATTTTGCTTGCCACAGACCATTGCCTGCTCGCAGCGAGAAAAACCTACTAGTGCCGGACTACCCGAGGGTTCTTCTTTTAGCCCTGCTCGTCATGTCAGTAAACCCGAGAATACTAAATTGGAATGTCCAATTCATTATTAAGCCAGGAAGGGGAGTTTTACAACCATCACAAGTCTCTATCTAACGCGTCTAAAATAACCTAAAGAATCACTTTTTATTCCTAACATTCACATAGATTGCGTCATTTTCCTATCCTCGGAATTCTGCAGTAAAATTATTGGGTTAACGAAGTTTTGTAATTCAGTTAATAAGTGTTCTCAAGAAAAACAGAAAATACTCAAGTCGGTAAAAGTAAGAGAAGTAAACACAGCATTAGATACCTCTCTCTGGCTGGCTGATGGCATCATAGAATGTAATGGAATAATGAGGAATTTACCTACAAGAAAAAAAAGTAAAAACGGCGGGAGTAAAAGATCACTACAGTTATAGAAGCTGTGTATAGACCTCTTTCGTCCCACTGTACGTACTAAATATACATGCGTTATTGACCAAGCGTGAGTTCAAGATGGCTAGATATTGGTCAGAGAACGTTTTCTTGCGGGACTCACGCGGGAAATCCCTAGCGGGGCCCATTATGCCTGCTCGAGTAGCCAATCGCAACGAAGGATTCGCTTCATCTTGCCTGCTCGAGGATTCAGCCACCAATGTTTAGTTACCTTGAATGGCCACATCCCCGAAATGTTATCCCCACAAGATACCTGAGGAGAAAAGCGTTTCCTTCTTCAAGTTGTCATGAAGTTTGCTGATATCGTCCCAACCAGGAAGGAAAACAAGAATAGCTCCGTCCTAGAGAAAAATAAAATTATACTGTAAGAAATACTCTCGACAACAATGAACGTACCATTAATTATGTAACAAAGGTTTATGCCATCCGAATATTAAATACATCACAACCCTCAACAGCCAAATGGAAAAATGGTCCTTCGAGCTGGATGGCAGGCACCAAAGGCAGACGTGAGCAGAGCTCAAAAGAATAAAGGAGACGATAAGAGATTTTAAAAAAACCTTGTTGTGTAAACACTTTGTTTGTACTATAAAATGTTGATGTTTGGGTTTAAAAGTTAACTGTTCTTATTATGTACCTCCATCTGAAGAGAGATGTGTTTGATTACTCTAACAAGAAGCCCCACGTCAATCTTCTCTAAATCCATGTTTTGGAGGGTGGTGATAGTACTGGGTGAAAATCTGTCAAGACAGACATAAACATAATCTGTATTAGAAACCGTAATGACCGTTATGACCTTGAACAACGAGTCTTTCAGATAAGAGTAAAGACATACCAGCAAGTGATCTAAGGGTACGTTCCTTTGAGATGATCCAGACCAGGATCAATGATCCGAGATCACTCGGATCATGTTAGGATCAAGTGAATCCACTCTGAACAAGGATTCATCGGTTCATTTGATCTACAAGGATCCGAGTGATCTCGGATCACTAATCCTGATCCAAATCATCCCAAAGGAACGTACCCTAATACAGTAGGGACACTGGTCAGTTAGTTTTGAGACAAAAAGGCCATTCTACGCCAAAGTTTGAGGTCAAAACTCGTGCTTAGTCCGGAAATGTCCCAAAACAAACTTTAAACTTAAAAGCCTGGTTTCCATATGATCGTCCGGATCGCCCGAGCCTTTTTAAAAAATTTCGATACGATCAAGACAACTGGGACGATTGGTGGTTTCCATATAATCGTTTCGATGTAACGGAGTCTCGGCGTCTAACCTATCTCTGATTGAGTGTAAATACTCCTGCCAAACAGTTTCTTCATCATCCTCTTGGCTGCCGCTCTCTGCTAGCCATGCATTAGACTTTTCTAATCTCCTGTCTTTTGCAATACTTTTTCTTCCTCTATATTTCATCCATTTGGGTTGTCTTTTGTTAAAGCCCTGGTTCCGTTCTGCTACGTGATAACTGCAATGGAGAAGTGAAAAACATTTGGTCAAAAATTCTGAAATCTGACCCCCTTAGGAAGCCAAACAAGTTTTCAGAAGTGCGAAAACAAGTTCTCTCGAAATGTAATGCTAATCTTGAACTGCAAAACTGTCTGGAACGGCAAGTTAATGTTAATCTTACCCCTTTTCTCTTGAAAATGGAAAACAAAAGCTTCCAAAACGTTTTCTGAAAAACAAAACTCACTCTTTTCTAGACGTTTTTCTATCTGAAGGTCTTCTCTGGTGGAAACCGCGTTACAAAGAAAAGATGTGGCCGTGGTAATCAGGATACGAGGTACATAGATTAGCAGTTTATTGAAGCTTTAAAATCACAGCTCTAGGGCTGAATTGGCTTTACACACAAATACAAATATTAAAGCCACGCTAAATGTAATTCATAAAATCACCCTTCGTCCAGTCTCCCCAATGTACACTGTCTTTGAGTAAAAAGTTATGAACATGTTTCCTCATTACTGCAGAGTTGTTTTCTTACCCTGTTTTTTCAATAATTTCCTCAAGAAAAAACTCCTGGACAGGATAAGTGAAGCCAGGAATATGACACATTTTACAATTTCCTACAGAAAAGAAACATAAAATGACAATTAGTTCAACAGAAGCATAAGTAAAACATTTGCCGGTTTGTTACCATGCAAGATATTGTAAGTGCCCAACTTTGCTGTCAATGACGATGACAAGATTGATAATGATACGACAGTCATAATGACTCTGCCACTATTGCTAAAGTCCTGCAAAAATTAATGGTGGCAGTGGTCATAGACTTCTCTTAGTCGGCCTCTCTCTCCAAAAGGGAGCTTTAGCAACGACGGCGGCAACGCAATGAGAACGTCAAAAGTAGCCTGCGTAGCTGACGGGATTAGCGTGGAAGTGCTGTATTGTTTTGGCGGCGGAGCCGCCAGAAAAGCTCGTGAAAATCTCTCGCGGCTTCCTCGCCTCGCGTGGCAGCTCCGCCGTCAAAAAAGTACCCCGGACAAAAGCAGTACTCAAAAGCGTGATGCATGTGCAAATTGTTGTTTTGCTAATAAAAACTAATTGTTTCTATGACGTTGTCGTCGTCGTCGTCGTTGCTTTAGCAACCTATCTATTTCTTCCTAACAAAACATACACATAATGGCAGATCCAATCCTTGAGATAAGAGGTGTAGACAAGGTCTGAAATAACAATCATGTCAGCATTCACAAAGGGCGTATAAGATTGTGAATGACAGACTTTCTTGTACACCCAATCTCTCATCCCTTTACGTCCCAAGCGGGGAGGTTGCAAGAAGAAACGGCTTTATTCGCAGGCTATTTTTACATTTCCCATGCAAGCTAGCTTAGTTGAAATCATAAGAGTCTATCATTAGGCAGCCAACCAACAGTACCTGCAAATATCACAAATTATACAGTTTAAAAATTTAAGTCCTATTAATGTGCAGTTAGTGTCCATAATGAAGACAATTTTAAGAGTTACAAACCAAAATAGGCAGAGAACATCTGTGAATTCAACGTTGCACTCATCAGGATCAGTTTCAAATCAGGCCTGTTAATAATGACAGATTACAATAACAAAGACAATCGTTATTAGCTCATGAAGAGGCACATTAGGCGAACGGCAAAACTGCAAGACCTGAGCAGCAATGATGGCAGGACAAGACAGAAAAACAAGCGGTGCTGCTGATGTCATGGTCTACAATAATATTATAGTTTTAATCCTAGAGGATCTGGAGACGGATTATGAAAAAAGGCAAAGATTAAAGAAAAAATCATAGTGCTGCAGTTTATATTGCTGAGAGGAGAAAACGACTCGAAGCAATCGGATGAAATTCAGTCTAGAGTTTCCCCTGACTGTGCAAAATCTTTTGTTGACTTGGATCATACATTGTGACTTAATAAGTTAATGGGCATTTCTATTGGTCAGTCGCTTGAAAAAGATTGGAATACTATTCAGTAATATGTAAGTACTCATCACCTGGTCATTTCTATGTAATGTGATATTGGGCTGAAGACAATCATTTTCAGTTTAACCTTCAACTGAAATAAATGCAATGACTTCTGGTGTTCGATATATAAAAATGAAGGACAACTCTTACCTTCTAGGTAGAAGATCTCTGACAATGATGATCAGGAAATCTGATAATACATCTCGTTCATGAATTTCATCAAGTATGATGTGACTCGTACCAATAAGTAGTCTGTAAAATGTCAAATAAACAGAAACATTGTCATGACTTCCAACCACTATTGCAAAGTTGTGTGTATACTTGTGTACTCCTCTATGCAAAAGCGCAGTTATCAGCAGATCTCCACCCCCCAACCAGGAAGGGGGGGGGGGGGGGGGGTGGCATCTACAGAGTGACTTTGCGCGTTTATCGCAATAATTAACACCTTCAGAAGCCTATTATTTTAAGGCTTCTGACACCTTTGAAGATTTTCAAGTTTTGATAAAGATGGCTGACAGTCATCGAAACTGTCAGCATCATTGAGACTTTTCTCTTTTCTTGGCTATGTTTTGAGAACATTTAAATGGATATTGACTTTAATAGCCTGATGAATTTCTTCAAGAAGGAGAATATGAGAAATTTAACCTAAAATTTGCTCTAAATGTTGGCCCTGCAAAGTAACTTTACAAAATCAATTTACTTACGGATCAGAAACAAGCCATCTTAGCAGAATTCCAGTTGTACAGTACAGAATGGATCCTTGTTCTCGGGGCAGCTTGCTGCAAATGAAAAAGTCGAGGGGAAAAAATATCAAATTGATTGTTGATAAGGATGATCATGACCACTGTGGCTGTAAATGTAGACCAGAGAGAGACACTCGCAAGATTGGATTGCCATCAAATTTTGTTTTAAAATTGACTCACAAACATGATCATCAGTTTAATCAAGATCATCACTATAATACTTAGTTTCTTCCAATCCGCAATTTAAGTGAGGAATACTTTGAGGAAGGATCCTTATTTCATGTTTCTAATTTCCTGTTTCCATTATCAGTGGATTTGTTACAAGCATTATAAACCAATACCAAAGCCCCATCCTATCCCCTATCCCCACGCACTATCCTTTTTCTGGCCTTCCTGCACCTTCAACCAATTTTTTTATGCTGGATTGAGTTGGGAGAAGGGTGTTGCCCCCAAAAGGCAACTCATGGGTCATATTGCACCCTACAAGCTTCATTCACCAGACAGGGAGACATTAATCCCAAACAGAATTTAAATCATGATCAGTATAAAGCAAGAACTCACTTCACCAAAAATCCCCTTGTTGTACCAGGCCATAATAATAAACTCAACCACTAAATATTACATGTACGTTTTTGCAAAGTTTGCAAATGACAGAACTAGGATGCCAGAGAATAAGGGTAGCTTAATAGGTACACACCTTTCCAATCTGATCTGAAAGCCTACACTGCTCTTTCCGCCACAGCTTTCATCTCTCTCAGCTGCAACTCTTTCTGCAACCTGTAGTCAATTAAAAAATTACCGGGTTATCATCGTCAAAACCTTGCCTGCAGTGTGATGTAAATCAAAAGGGGTGGGACTGACAGAAAACACACCGAAATAGCACTTATTCTTCTAGGTTGTGTGCAGATGATTCGACACAATGATCCATGACCTTGTTCAATAGCATCATCCAGTATAAACTGTGCGACCTGAAAGAAATATATATATCACCATTGCAGTAATCAGTGTTTACACCATACTACAACCCTTAAAAAAACCATATAAATTGTATAAGGACACCCCCAAAACATTGACCTTAGATCAATAGGAAGCATATGAGCTAAAACTACAGTCCAGACCTGAGTTGTTTTTCCACAGCCTGTCTCACCACTGATAACCAACACTTGCTCAGAGTTGATGAGCTGAAGTAACTCCTGAAGGATAAAAAAGACACATCTTTGACTATGATTGTAAAATGCTTTAAAACCTCTTGCCAGCTTGTGTCTTTAAGGCCTGGTTCAAACGTCGAATTTCACATGTGCTGAACTTAATGCGAGAGTTAAATGCATGTGAAGTGCTAATTTAACTAAATTCGACTTTCGCCATATCTGCGACTGAAACAGTCGAAGATTCGACTTAGGTTTGAGTTTTGATTCAAACATCACAATTTACATGTGCTGAACTTTATGCATGAATTATAGTAAATTACTATTATTCATTTAGAGAGACTGGGAATATTGACAGCAAACAGAGTTAACTTCAACGTTTAAATCAAATGCGGTATTTAACTATTTTAGTCAACTAAAATAGGAATTAAGTTCGGCACATGTGAAATTCGACGTTTGAACTGGGCCTTATTGACTTTGAAAGCCATCCTTGCAATAACCCAGGGCTGAGGTACAATTTCTACCAAGCAAAAGTCCTTAGAGACCTTACAAAAATCTCAGTGTCAGGCCTCCAAAGTAAAAACACAAACAGTAGTGATACACATTGTGAACTTTCCCATTTTTATGTAAACTGGACATAATATGGGTCAATGCACATTTTCAAAAGTGATCAAAAGTGACCATTGCAGATTATGACAAAACTATTGATACAAAATTATGCAAAGGATAGGGCAATGGATAAATCACCCATCATATAACACAAAATTGACCAGACCTTCAAGACTTGGTGGACTCTTCTTCCTTAAATGAGGTTGCATGTAAAATAGTTTGATTTGAAGCTCACGAGCAGACTACCACCAAAGAGCTTAGAAAAACAATTTCAGGAGGCTGTAAAGGCCTTACATGCCCACAGCCAGAAAAAAACACTAGCCTGCATAACAGTCACTCGCATTTCCTTTCAGAGGCCAAGCAGGAGAAGTGTGGAACATTGGCAACAGTATTGGGAGAAAAATAAAAGAAGCAAATGAACAAAAACAGGGAGAGGGGGAAAGGGCAGGAAAGTAATGGACCACATTTGCCCAGAAAACCATTGATATTCAACCTCTTTATGTCAATAGCATCAAGATATAATTATTATAATCATATTATTACACATACATGTACATATGCAAGATTCTCATTAAGTGCTGGCAACTGGCTATAAAAAAACCAGCCACTTTGAGGTCTGAGCCATCTATTTTTGGGGGAAAATGGGTACAGTGAGAGAGTGAAAGCCTTAAATTGCCTACAGCACTTGAAAGCTAAGCCGCCTACTTTTACATCCTACCTGTGTACTTTAAAATTTAATGATAAACACTGCATATATGGCAAGGATACTACTTTAGCTAGCATTAAACATAAAAAGGTGTGCAAATTCTTAAGTTGTTAGAAATAAGGTGGGGTTAACAGTTTTTGTCCTTCAGCTGTAAAATTACACATAGTCTGAAGGATGTTACAGTACAAAATTGGTTTCTTTGAGGACATTATGACAACACAAACGAGAACTCCAAAAAATATTCCTCTTCATTATACTGGCCATAAAAACTGCTTGTCAGGCTCCAGTTGTTCAAGGCTGGATAGCACTATCCACTGGATAAATTGCTATCCAGTGGATAATATTAGGGCTATCCGGTGAATAGTGCTTTTAATCCACCTTTTGAACAACTGAGACCAGGTGTATACTTTTTGTATCCAAGTCCAAGAGATTAAATACAAGTGATTAAATAATGAATCCTTAAAATCCAGTTTTAGATCATTTTTGCTTTCATCCTATGAATCCACTAAGAGTATGGACTTCTATGGATTAAAGTAAAGAAAAGCAAATGCCTTTACTGGATTCTAGAATCTGGATCTGAATTACATGTTTCTCAAAGAACTGCACCCTTACTTTACCAGTGGTACAAAAATCTAGAACCTAGTGGATTTCAATCACATGTACCTAAGAGAACTGTACCCTTACTTCAAACGTGGTACAACAAAAGCTACAAAAGATACTGCAGCTGTGACAATGGTCATAAATATCTTCATTGCTCGTTCTACAGTAATACGTAATCCTAAAATCTTAAGACCCATATCTGACTCACACAATGCAATGTACTGAAATAACTGCATATCCTCAAGAGGCAGTTCATTCGACAGAGGTGTAACTTGTAACTGGTATCGTCTTGCTGCCTGCAAAACTATGCGATGCGCAGCAGCTGCCACAACAGCTGGAGGGTACAGCTTCACAATAATGCTAATTAGATCAAAAAGTACCCCACCAACATATTGCCATAATTCATAAGTACTGCCAAATGACGAATTAAAATAAGCAAAGCTAAAGATGATTATATCTGCTGCGTGATATGCTAAAGCAAAAGAAATAATGATGTTGAAATCTGTCTGTGTTCTTTCTAGTGAATTTTGTATGTGAGAGAATTTTTGCATGATGGCAACAGGCCTGGTTTCACTTGATTTCATGGCATCCACAACGGTGTCAATTTGCAAGCTGTGAACATGGCATACAAATCCATAGATGCTCAGCCATGTTCCCCACCAGCCTGTCGAATACACAACAGAGGGGATATAAAGAATGTAGTGCCACGGTTTGGACAAAAATGGAACCCAGTGCACCGTGAAAAATACAGCTCCAAATGCCCAAAGAAAAACAGACATGAAAGTGTACCATCTTGCAATATGCCTCAACTTTTGATGCCAATCAGATGACACATTCTGCACAGTGAAAATAAGCTCCACGAACTGGCCTTGTTTCAAATAGTAAACAGTAAATATGAAAGGGCATAGTAAGTTAAGGCATGTTGGAACGCTGTTCATTATTTCTCCAAAGCGAAACTCTTGTTTGTCAAAACCATGGTGCACAAAATCAAGACACATGATGGCTGCAAGACATCCGAACCATAAGGCACACACAAAAGCACGATAAAAACGCCAAATGCATTCAAATTTCTTATCTCTAGGTTTCCACATGCCAAGAATCTGCAAGACGTAGTAGCATGGTCGTACAACTTCCGGTGAGTGTGGCCCGAAATGAGCTCGAGCTGGAAGAAGCCGACTGCCTTCCTCGTAAGAGTTAAATGATGAAGTTGGTTTTCTGTATTTGGAGTTAATGTCCCCTTTTTCACAGACCTCCACCACTGGCATGGTTACAAAATATCCTCCGCACTGAGGAGTGTTAGCAAACGGTGACCACCTTTTAGCTCCTTTTACCCCGTTCAGTGGTAACACGCCTTAAGAGAGTTGCGAAACGAAATGTCAAAAGGATTGGCTCTCTGAGCGTATGTTTTCCTTCAAAGGAAACTCTATAACATGATTGCAAAACTGACCAAGTTAATTGTGTAAGTTAAGCCGATCACCGGTTCATTCGATACCGCAAAAAGACAGAAATAGCGAAAACCGACAAAACCGGAAATGGTTTGTACATTAACTAATGACGTTTAACTGCAAAATTATGGAAACGCCTTCCCCTTCACGAACAAATGTTTACTGTCGGTGCCTTCTTTCAAACCAAACAATTGCTTACAATAAAGAAATCACAAGAAGGACGTTTTTTCTCGAAAAATCAACTTTTCTGTACCGAAATGAGCGTGCCGAAATCCAGAGGGAAAGTAATCGCGGCAAAAGGGGAGAAATGGGAACGAGTTTATTGTTCATCACGCACAGCGGAAGTTAAAACTGCCCAGGGAACTGTTTCAGTTTCGAAGGAACGGAGTGGAAATAAAGTATTTGTTTTTGTGGGTTGCGACAATATGGCAGCGTTCAAAGAATTGCAAAACACCACAATAAACTCAGGGAACGAAAAAGAACTGAGCTATTCATACAATTCGTACGAGGAAAGAAATCGTCTTCTTCCAGATCCTGTTGATCACGGACCACACTCACCGGAAGCTGTAAGACCATGTTACTACATTCTTCAGATCCTTGGCGTGTGGAGACCTAACGATGGGAAATTCGAATTTATCTGGCGAGTTTATCGCCGATTTGTTTACGTCCTTTGGGTAGAATGCCTTGTTGCAATAATGTGTCTGGATTTTGTTCACTATGGTTTGCAGAAAGACAAGATTCATGTTCGAGAAATCATGAACAGTGTTTGTACGTGTTTGGTTTTCTTGTGCCCATACGTATTTACCGTGTATTACTTCAACAAGGGCCAGTTTGTTCAGCTTGTTTTCAGTGTCCAGTGTACTTCAGATGACTGGCACAGAAAACTGAGCCGAATTTCAAGATGGTACACTCTGATGTCCGTTTGTCTTTGGGTTACTTGCGCTGCCTTTTTCATGGTGCACTGGTTTCCATTCTTCTCCAAATCCTGGCACTATGCAGTGTACATACCCGTTATTCTGTACATTGCAGGCTGGTGGGGAACATGGTTGGGCATATATGGCTTTGTTTGCCATGTTCACAGCCTGCATATTGATACTGTCGTAGATGAAATGAAGTCGAGAGAATGCAGATCAACATACATTGTACACAAACACGGCCAGTTACTAACTTCACTGGAAAGAACACAAAGGGATTTTGGTTTGATAATCTCACTAGCTTTAGCATACCATGCGTTAGACTTGATCATTTTCAGTTTCGCATACTTCAATTCTGACTTTGGGAGTGATTATCCTATATGGCAATATATTGGTACTGTTATTTACGACCTAATAAGTATCGTTGTAAAGCTCTACCCTCCAGCTATTGTGGCAGCTGCTTCACATCGTATAGTTGTGCAAGCTGCAAAGAGATGCCACGTGACAACCACATCAACACATCTTCCCCTTGAAGATATGCAGTTATACCAATGCATTGCATGGTGTGAGAAAGATATGGGTCTCAAAATCCTGGGAATACGTATTACTGTTGAACTAGCAATGAAGATTTTTATGACCATTATCACAGCTGCTGTATCCTTTGTAGCCTTTGTAATACCACGGCTGAAGTGAGTCATCAACACTCCTTGAAAAAAGGAAATTACCGTACATTTAGGAAAAAGCAGTTATTCAATATGGGAAGTTCTAAGTGTATGTTGTAGTTAATTTTTTTATCTCAGATAATTTTTGTTTTTCTTTTGTTTTGAGTATGTTAATGTATGCTAATAAAGTTGAAACAAAGAAAAAATAAAAAAGTTACATGAAATAAAAAAATTAACTACAACATATATAGAGGATATTACATGGCCGCGTGGAGATATGAAATTTGTCTTCGAGTGTTGAAAAATATTTCACCAGTGAGCGCAGTGAACGAGTGAAATATTTTTTCAGCACGAGAAGAGAAATTTCATATCTCCAAGTGGCCATGTAATGTTCTATTTATTATATAAACACCAATGAAATACCAAACCATTTCACTTTAATAGTTTTTTGGTGTGAAAGGCGTGATTTATTATGTAGCCATAGCAAAGGTGATATTTTCACATGTGAAGATAACACGTTATTTTCACATGTGAAGATATCAAGTTTTCGTGCAAAAGCCCACATGGTATTTCATTGGTGTTTATATAATAAACATCTTTCTCAATTTTAAATTGAGCTACTCTGGGATCATTACAGGAGAACAACTGACTTGTACAGATGTACCCAGTTGTCAACCATAGAGCTCCCCTTGTTAGACTGGGGGGGGGGGGGGAGATAACTGTGGCCGAGTCAGGGGGAACAACCTCTCATACATTAGGTGATCTCTCATTTACCTCTGTTTCTATGAGCTTAAATTGTTCCTTTGCAAGCATTATCTATTTTTATACTTTTGTCCTCACACCATGCTGTATGGATTATTATTATTTTACAAGGGCTTCAGTTTGACATTGACTGTCCATGTATAAAATCAAAGGGTCACTATGGTAGGAGGGGAAATAGCAACAGTAGCTGCCTGAGAGGGGGGGAGTTTCTTGTGTTGTAAATGTGTCATTTTGTACCAAAGTACAGCTGGGGCTCACATGATGATGTCTCATAGGTATGCAAATTCTGCAGCCCCTGTGCTGCAGTGACAGCTCTGTAAATTATTATCTAAATAATTTATGTGAATGTTTATGAAGTTCTGTTAAGGATCAATATTCAGTGCACTATAGTTATTGTACTTATTGAAAGATGAGAGTTATGATGTATTTACAGTGTGCAAAGAAAGTAGTGTCCGATAGCCCAGCACTAGTGGATTCTGTAATCAGGCTAGTGATTTCTGTTCTCAACTTGCCTGATGGGCAAAAGAATTTTTTTTGGAAATTCACATTACAGAAGAACTGTAATCAATCCTGCTCATCAAAGCTTTTATAGGGCTATAAATCAAAATGACTCTTGTGCTGGTACATGCTACTGTAAAATTCCGAAAATAATTATTTATTTTTCAAAGACCCTTTTTGAGGGGCTTATTTTTGGAGGGGCTTTTATTCGGAGGGGCTTATGTATGGAGGGAAATCTGCATTTAAAAATTGATTGGGTTAGCCTTATTCTTGGAAGGAAATTTACTGTTTTTCTTTGTTTACTTTATATTTGAGGGCAATTTCCAAGTTAATGCCCCCCGGGGGGAGTTATATTCGGAGGGGCGATTTAATGGAAGGTTTTTTGCGATACAAGTTTGGGGCGCTTGTATTTGGAGGGGCACATACTTGAAGGGGCTTATTTTCGGAATTTTACGCTAGATTGCCCGAATGGCAAGCTGTAAAACTGACTTTCTTTGCACGCTGATTTAGGAACCTAAGAAATGTGACTGTCAGACTGTCATAGTGTAAATAAAAAATGATACAATGATCTGTGCAGTTCTGTTGGATGGGGTTGTCAGTGGCTTGTTTTCTATCTGCTCAGTAGCCTGAGGTCAAATATCTCCAGTACATACTGAGCCCTATAACTGATTACTTAGCATGACCAAGGATGGTAAAAATTGATCAGATTTGACAGCTCTGTTACTGTAGTTACAGTTTTCATTCAATAACAATGTGTGAAGAAACAATGTGCTCATCCCCAAAAGAACGTGACCCAAGTCTCTGCATTAAGGTTTGTAATCATTGACAAGAATGAAGGAATGGGTCATGAGTTGTTTTCCAAAACATTACACAATTAAAGAAACCAAGAAAGTAACTCAAGTACAAAGAAACAGGAGTGGTAGTGATCACAAATTATGTATCAGAATTTTTGGAATTAATTTTTGTACTGCAAATGATGCAAGATCACAGAAAATTATTTTAATCAAGATAAGAGTCAATAGGCTTTTAAGTTATTCACTGAAATACAAACAAAATGCAAACACAAAGTAATGTCAGAATTCTCCACCTTTACATAGTCTGTAAGTGTCTAAAGGCTTCAAAAAAATTCCTATAAAAAAGCTAGTAGACAGTACAAAATAGAACCTCAGATTAAGTCCTGGGATATACCAACAATGAAAACATCGCTAGACATCTGGCTCTTTATATCATTCACTCTCTCATCACAACAAGAGTGAAAAGCATTGTCAAGCTTCTCATGATTGCTCAGCAATATTCTTCTATAATTTATTTCCTTATTAAATGGAAATTATTTTGACCTTTATCATTCTATGCAATACCTCTTTCTTGTCATGAGCTGGTAGTCTCTTACGAAATTCCTAATAAAACAAATGGAGGAAAACAACAGTTTTATTATTAAAAATACCATTAACAAAAATAACATTGTAAGAGATTACTGTTTCAGTTACTAGAGTACTTATGGCTATCTTGCTCGTGGTCACACTATTTTGTTACAGCACACGTACCACCAAATTTAAAGTTGGGCCTATACAATCATGGTAGAACTTAAAAAATAATTTTATAACATTGAACATGGTTAACCCAGAACTCAAAATTATGATTCAAAGTCAGCCATGTTATGAGTACCTGCATCTCTTTGTATCTTGTTGGACCCAACCGAAGTTTTCTTTCTTGGTCATCTTTTAAGTAGTGATCCAAAGTAGGATCCTGACTGGACTGTGACTGATTAAAACTGCCATCATTAGATTCAAACATTTCATCAGGATACTGGAAATGCACTTGATGTGCTTCATCTGTAAACTGATTTCCAAATGCTGCAGTATTCATTGCACATCCTGCAACTACAGAAAAACAATATTAATATCCCAAGACATATTTGAATGCCATAATCAGAACTGCATGTAACATTATATTAGGGGAGGGGAGTTTATGTAACCTACTTGCTCTAACCATGGGCTAGTGCCCTTAACAGCAGCTTTTAATTTTTCTTTAACTGATTCGCCCTTGAACTGTCTGCAACCACCCATGCAGATCCACATCCATTGTACTGCTTGTGACATCATTTTTAATGGTAACAGACACCTTTAACTTCAATCTGACTTGAGTAAGGAGAGAGATCTTTCAAACTGAACCCAAATGAGCATGATAAGTCAGACAGA
The DNA here is from genome assembly GCA_038088405.1 of Porites divaricata. NCBI lineage: Eukaryota > Metazoa > Cnidaria > Anthozoa > Scleractinia > Poritidae > Porites > Porites divaricata. The sequence continues at coordinate 19,463,069 of JBBMOI010000001.1, forward strand.
CAAGAGAAAAACACACACACAAAAAAAAAACATGAAAATTTGACTTGAAAATTCCAATGAAAAAGTTGTTTCTCCTAATTCTACGATACTAAAGTTTTGCAAAAAATTTTCCACCCAAAATTAAGCCTAGCAAATGGCCACCCAAAGACAAAAATAAAGACAAGAAAAGCAAACGAAGAGGGGACATTAAAGGTTAAAGTTGAGGGGGCAATGCCACTTTTAAACCACAAACACCTTCACAAAGTAACAATGGCTTATGAGTCAATATTGTGCTTTATTTTCCTGCAAAACATACCTACAGACAACCACAGTTTAACTTACTAACCATCATAGCCCACATTTAATTCATTTCCTTGGTAGCTTTCTTGAGCAGAATCATACCAATCTGTTTGGCTTGACAGTCCTGGATCAGCTGTTCTACCATAATTACTTGCGTACATCTCAGGTCCTTGATATGACCCTTTAAGCGACATATCAGACTGTCCTCTAGGGAATGATGACCCTAGCTCAGCTCCACCATCATTTAAGTCCCTACTTTCATCTGCTCTTATTTTACCCAAGAGCTCAGTTACTTTCTCTTCATGATGGCTCTCCATGGTGACATAAGCCCGCTGCAAATTACATGTAAAACAATAATTAAATAAAACTTTTATACTTACATACTGTTAGTTAACCTAAATAATTTTATTGCACAAAAAGATATAAACATAATAAATAATAATTATGAAGAGTTGGGTGTAATGAAGGGCAAAAATGGGACAACTACAACAATGCATTATTGTTCTGGTTACTGTCAAACCTGCTTCAGTTCTCTGTCTTTCCTATTCCTCTTGCCTCTTGCAGCATACCACAAGCCAATCTGTTTTCCTGAGAGCCCTGAAGGATGGTGACCTCGCCCACCTCTCCTACCTCCACCTCTTGAAAATTCAGACTGATTACGAATACCTACATATGATGATATAAAAGGAATTTATTAATTGTTTAAAAAGTCAACAATATAAAAATGAAGATGACTTACTCAGTGTTCTCCCTAAGTCTTAGCTCAGCATGCAGGTAAGGGGCCATTCATGGCTGGCAAGACAAAAAATATGCACCAGCGGTGCACTTCCCTGGGGGGAGGGAGGGGGTAGTGGAGTGAAGGACATGGGCCGCGCTCGTATGGAAATTTAGGAGTTAAGTTCTCTGAAGCATCATTCCCTCATTTTAAGACCTGTTTTATGCAAATCAGCCATTGTTATCTTTAGACAACAATTTAAAACCTTTAATTCCAATAATTTTACTCTGTCTTCAATGTTCTCTTTTCAAAATACGTGGCTCATAGAAAGAAAAGCTGCGCATACTTTAGTACTTTTCCATATATTTATTCATTTTTTTCCTTGTGAGAATACAATCGGATCACAACTTGTGTATTTTTAAAAACAATTTACTTAATTTTAGTAAACCTTCAAGTGGTTTCAAGTGGTAAGAAGTCCCGGTAAGAAGTGTTACTTCAGGCAGTAAATTTTACTGGCTACCACCTGATAAGGAGAACACTGCTTACTAGTTATTGATTTTACTCAAAAATAACCAGTAACCTTTAAATTAGAATAATCTCAAATAAGTGCCACATAGTATAGACAAATAAAAAATATTATTCAGGGGGTTCATTAAGGTTTTGAACAGGAGGGCAACTAAGTTTGACACCCGGGCAAAGAATTGGCAAGGCCCGAAGGGCCTTGTCCCCTAGGGGGGTCCGGGGGCATGCTCTCCCGGAAAATTTTGATACTCTATAGTCGCAGGGATGTGTTTTCCTGCATTTTGAAGCTGCAGACAATGACTTTCAACAACCAAAAAAAGATAACTTTTCTAAACAATTTAATCATGATTTGATACCAATAACCACCACTTAAATTGGACTTTTTGGTTCTCTTTTAATAGCTCTGCTCATAATAATCTTTACTCAAAGTCACTGTCAGCAGCTGAGCCGTAATCTATGGAATGCGTTCTTTTCTGGGTGGCCATGCTCACATGCTCACATGCTCACAACACTGATACATTTCAGGTGGTCGTTTATGAAGCACAGTTCTTTTCGCAATGTGTTATGGGGCGATTCTTGTTTTTAACACACAACGAACGAGGCGATTTGATGCCGCGTGTAATACAGTAGAAATTGCACGGCAAAGTACATTTTACACTCGAGACTCATCAAGAAAAGGGCACCGTTGTAACTTAAAACTGTTTTTGATTGCTCCTTACATTAAAAAGAAGTTCTTTGAGATGTAAAGCAGCCGGGCAAAGTCGTGTTCACAGCCGGTCAATTTGCCCGGTGCCCGGTCCTTAATGAACCCCCTGTTATTATTAGAACACAAAATAAAAGCAGACAGTTTTTCACACACACACTGATTGGCTAGCTTGGATCGAGGTGATTATCTTGGTACTATTGAACTGAACTAGATTAGTATAAAGGCAACTTAACAGGGGAGAAGTTTTTCTTGAATATCTTTCTTCTGCCATCAAAGATTAAAATACATAGAGGATATTACACGGTGGCGCGAAGATATGAATTTTATTTTCAAGTGGCAAAACAATATTTTACAAACGAGCGCAGCGAGCGAGTAAAATATTGTTTTTGCCACGAGAAAATAAAATTCATATCTTCAAGCCGCCATGTAATGTTCTTTTTATTATATAGACAAAAAGACATCTATAAAATAATAGAGGGAAATTGCCAAAATTATGTCATTGATAAACTCACGTGTGAGATTATGGAAAATAAACCACTCGGGTCCCGGATGTAGCGTTTATGAATTTTACGAGTGGTATATTTCCCAGTAAAACACTCGTGTCTATGTAATAAAAATATTTACTTAATGGGAGACTTTGACATCTTCAATTTACATTTGATCTATTATCGTAATGAATTATTGAAAATAGTGGCAGTTAGATTTAAGTAAGTGGGGGTAGGATGGCTGGGTGAATCCATTCCCGGCTTGCCTTGAAAAAGTTTTTCTTGGCCCTGTGGGCCTCAGTTTAACCCAAAGTTAGGTGGGAGACTGGGCCCCTCCCCTAGATCTACCACTGGCAAAATTTGACACAAAGCATTGACGTTAGCCTGCGTAGCAGGCGCAAGAGAGAATGGGTGCACATGAGGGAGACACGTGAGGGGTAAGGGAGCGCCTGCACGGAAGGCATTCTGTCAGTGCAGATATTTCCAATTGGTTGAGAGGTTCCCGAGAGAAAAAGTTACCGTGCTGGGCGAGAAGACTGTCAATCAATAGCAGTACATGGACAATGTAGTGAAGGTCTTATATTACACCACCAGCCCCTGAAACCACTAAAATGGTATACAATCAAAGTTCAGGTCTCTGAGGTCACTTCAATCTGGTTAATGGGACTATGTGGCTATAATCTCAACGAAAAAATGGAGTGTTCAAACAGTATTCACAATGGAAAGAATTGACATCAGATACGCATTAGCAGAAGTAGCGAGAGACAAAAGATTTGTCGAATTGTTTCAATGAAGATCAGAGGAAATATTCTTTGCTCAGGAGAACTTGGCGGCTTCTGTTGTCGATGGAATGCATGCCATCAAAACTTGGAAATGATTGATGAAATGAAACACTTACCAAGGGCATGAATTTGAAAACCTTTCACTATTGTATTACTTGCCGTTCAGAGGGAACCCACGGTCTGTTGTTTATGTCTCGTTACTGCAGTATAAAACGTGTTGGTACAGTTTGTGTTCTGAAGTTTAGGTCTGCTTAGTCAGACATGTCTGCTTCAAAAATGGCTGCCACTTAGCACAGTAAAAGGAATGGTCATTTTCCATGTACGCTGTGATCATTAGTGTCTGTACAGTTCTGGCTAAGTAAGCTCAGAGAACAATATTTAATAGCTTTTTATAATACACAGAATGCATCCTTTAAAAGATACCCATTTTTGACTTTATTGTGCCCATGGTTAAAAACGATTTAAAGCTGTGTGTTAACCATCAGTTTATTGCTCCACCGCTCTATAATCAGATAACCCAGCTGATCTTTATAACAGATATATTTCAAGGATAAAAATTAATTTACAACGCTTTTTGGCAGCATGCTTTGTTTGTGCGAGATCAGTCGTTTTCTGTCAAATTCTTGACAGATCACGAAGCGGCTGCCAGGTAATTAGATTGGGGGCGGGAGACGATTGTCATGGGCCTTCCGTGCAGGCGCTCCCTCTCCCCTTGCGTGTCTCCTCACACGCCCGTTTTTTCCTGCTCCCACTACTTCCAAGTGCCTGCGACGCAGGCTACTTAATTGACGTGCTTACAAGAGTTTAAGGAAAATCAGCTAGTTTGATTGATAACAACTTTTCACAGACCAATTTTCATGCAGATAACCGTATGTGGGACCTTTTCCTCGTCACACACCCCTTAAACAAGGCACTAGAAATCATTTCCTACCAAGGAGGAGTTATTTTTCTTTTGTTCTCAGTTTTCATAGTAGAGACCTTTAGCATCAGGTTTTTCATGGGAAACTGCAAACCGCAAACCGCAAAATGTCACGTGACCATGACCTTGCGATCACGCTTGCAGTTTACAGTTCACGTTTGAGCCACAGGAAGGGCTTACAGCAGTAAGTGATTTACGGCAAGGTTTTTTGCCACAAAAAATTGTACAGCCTCGCGTTTAAAGGTATGAACTAGCTTTTTATATCCGTTTGTGATGTGTTTGTTGGATTTTTGATCTTGAATCAATGAATTATTTCTGATTTTTGGGTGATTAAAGTGATGCACTTCGACTTTGATGAAAACAACATGGCGGCCCTAACAATGAACACGTAGTTCAAATCGATTTTATATTCCTTTCTGCCATACTAACAAAGGAAATTATTCTGTTCCAATCCAGAGATAAAAATTTTTTTCTATCTAGTAACTGAATTCATAACTTAACTCAGTCTCTGTTTAGTTCCTATTTTTAACGTATCACTCCGCGAATTTCATTATATTTTGCTTATTTCTTTGAGACTGGGGAGCCCAGGCTTCATAAGCCTTCTGGTTTCTTCTGAGCTCCCTTGCAACCTTACAATTCCTTTATGTATTCTTGTATTGTATTATACTTTTGCTAAATAAAAATGAACTGAACTGAACTGAACGTCTTGCTAAAATTTGAAATCTCGGCAACGCGAAACTGCAAACGCGTAACAGCAAACTGCGGTTTGCGGTTTGCCTGATGCTAAAGGTCTCTAGTTTCTCTTTCTTACCTCCCTTGTGCATCTTGAATTTGGTCAAGTCTGTTCGTGTGTCATTCAACGTGCTTGAAATTAAACGGGTAAAACCATATCTCTTTATACCTCTAAATGAACGCAGGGACGCCCATAGGCCTCGCTGCATTTACCAAACTGTCCCAAATTATCTCGGAAAATGCAGCAATTTTGCAGTACGGAGAGCCGCCATCTTGAACTTCCTCGATCACCAGTCTTCCCCCGTCAGACAAGAAGGGGGCCTGGTGCAAAATCATGGACTTAAGGCATTTTATGCTAAGATTCCGCTAAGATTATGTCCGAACTTTCGGAGAGAACTAAAAGGCTTACTAGTGAAGAATGCAGCTCTTCCGAATCAGTTTTTGTAGGTTATAGGCAGGAGTTGGTGAGAAACAGAAAAACTAAATACAATGTAAATGGGAGGGATATCGTCATATTTTACCACAACGGTAACTTTCATGCCATGGATCAGCTGTGTTACCGTAAGTATTTAGAGTAAGTATTGGAAGTGTGCACTTGTTTACTGAATCCACTAGGTTCTCATTATTCAAAACAACAATGGGAATTTACTGGTATTCTACTTTAGTAAGTGTGAATGGTCGGGAGAGAGGGTGTACGTGGAGTGGTATGGGAATGATAATAGTCAGGCACAAAAATTATGTATTGATGTATTTCAGTTTCGATTAGTTTGTTGAAATCCATCGTACAGGCAGGACAGTTCCACAGTGTTTTCTTAAAAGGGTGTAGGGGAGGGGTTAAAATCCTTTCTTCCCCACCCATTGACCACTAGTTGAATTTTTTGTCCTAATCTCCTGGAAACTACATACTGTCAAAATCATTAGTATTTTAAAATACCGTATTAATGTCATTCAAAATACTTAAGATGTGTGTTACTATTTTGAACCCATTAGATGCTGGAGGTCCTTTGGAGAAAGGAGACATAGAGGTAACTAAGTTCTAAATTTGTTTTTGGCCACTGTTATTTAATATAATTATATTATGACTCCTAAAAGTTAACACTGGATTTGGAGGGCTTCATATATTTTATGCTTGCAACTTGTATCTTACAGAAACTATAGACTAGCAGAAGAACATTATTAGGTCTCTTGTTGTCTGAAAATAACAAATGGCCAAAAATGTCCTTTCGGTAAATAAAGAAACAGAAAAGTGTAGAGTCATTCACTCTGGCTAGTCATCAAGAAAGCCCTTGTTATTCATAGAAAATAACTTTTTAAAGGTAATAAATGAAAATCTGCTGTATAAGTTTCCTTGGATGAAAAGAAACATTAAGGCTGTCCTTGATCTATTAGCGCCCGGTGGCCCCTGGCACCTAACTTTTGCTCCCGGGTGACTAGAAAGTCATGAAACATGATAGTATAAAATAAAGCAAGTGCAGGTAAGTAAAGCTTCTATCATCATGGCTAAAAGCCTTTCCTTGGTCACTTTAAACTTCACTGAAATTCACCTTTCTTGGGCCCCAAATCAAAATCTTCCCTGGTGGGGACCCTAGACTCCTCCTCTGGAATCGGTGTGGTGATCCTTCTTTCCATACCTACCTGAATACCTTTCAATAAAAATCTATTGCTGCCTAGTTTGAGAACCCTGGTTCAAGGACAGATCCAGGAATTTCTGATAAGGCAGGGTCCACACTTATGCCCTGATTTTTAAAACTAATTCACAGTTAATTATTCCAACCCTATAAAGTCACTTTGTTCATCATTTTCCACTGAATTTCAATCTTAAAGCGGTCCTTCACTTCAGTTTGAATCACTCAGTTAATTACTTTGAGAAAGTCCAAGCCTGATGAAATTCAAAGGAGGTCTGGACCCCTTACCCCCTCCTGACTCCGATTTCTCGCCAGATACATTGCTGATCATACTGTTTTACTCATTTAACAGGACATAAGTGGAAGATGGTGCATCATTTGTCCTTATCACAAACAGAAAATCACTCTGGATACTGGTGAGGGTTTACACTTCTCCATTGATCCTAAAGACCTGAAAAAACCACCCAAACTTTGTTCCAAGGGAGCTGTTCAGAGAATACATCAGGTTCAAGTCAAGGAAGATAAAGTATTTGTCACTTTATCAAGTATCAAACAATATATACCCTCAGACTTCTATTACTCCAAGAAACTAGGAAAAGACTAAGATTTGAGCAAGCAAGCATTTTTTTTAATTGTGATGTTGTAATATAGCTAGTGTACATTTTGCATACATGCATGACAGTCAGTGTACAGTCCACTCTCATAAACAGACACCTTTAGGACTGGTATTAATAATTTATTATTGTATCAATCTTATAGAGAGTCTATTACAAGGAGTAAAGAAAGGCATTAGGGACCATCTTATGTTAGGTGTCCATTAAGAGAGAGCTGACTGTATTCTTAACAGGTCTGTTAACAGGCTGACAGGCAATTTTCCATAATTAAACGGTAAAGACTAAACTTCTGTCACTTATAATAAATTATTATAATTATATAAAGGACAAAAATACGAATGTTTTGAGCAGAACAGTACGAAATCCCATTATAACTTTTGGCCAATTTATTATTTAAGGATGCCTCCTACAAGCAAAATGACCCTAAAATAATGGAGAAAAGCAGGGACTCCATAAAGCTTGTTGTTTTCTATTTTAATATTTAACAGTTCCATTTTGAACTCTTTTCACAACAAAAGGGTCAGCTTAATGTAAAAAAAAAAGATTAAGAAGAGATATGACTGTCATGTACTGATTATTCAGTTGAAGTTTGGTTTGGTAAGAGCTGCAACTGCAGTTATGTGGTCATATCAGGCACTCTATTCACCTTCCCTTTGTCACTTCCTTTTCTTCCCCAGTGAAATTTTCATCATAATGCTTCACAGCATTGTACATGCATATTTCACAAGGTGCCAACAACTGGTGGTGCACTCTGCAAGCAAAACCTCCTTTTGTCTTGTTGAGTAAGGCACAGAAAAGAAGGCTCTGCCTGAATTGTGGCAAGCTTTTGAAGTCACTGAAGTCCAAACTTTGGGAGTATTCCATCTTGCTCTGTATTTGACCATCAAACTGGTATTCTGAGTGTGAGCATCCAATTACTGATAAACCAATGGCCATAACTTCAAGCCCGCTGTAACAAGTGCAGGACTACCAGACCTGGGTTTAAAACTGTATCCCGGCAACAAGTGGCACATACTCAACAAAGATTTTACTTGATTCATGCAGAGTCTTTCTAGAGTTCGATACATGCCAAAACTGAGAGAGTGAAAGGATCTGCTAGTAGGGTGCTGACAGTGAATTCAGTTGTTCAGATGCTGGATAGTTTGATCGTTTGATCTACACTTCCATGAGTTTATACTGACGCAAATTCCTTAGCATCAAAAAACTGTCAGCTTTCATCTATGAATCCATTGGGATTCTCTTCATCTTTTTCATCATCCTATATATCATTATTGAAGGAATACATAAAAGAAAAGTTCAACAATAACTAGAACATCGCCATGAAGCTGGAAGATTAATGGCATGACTCCCCTTACTGGCCCCTTCTTCGTGAACCTAACTAACCTGCACTAACAGTTCTCTAAAAAAAACTGCTACCCATTAAACTACGGAAAAATGAACAAGAGTTAGAGTTAGTCACCTTCATTTCACGGACATCCAAATCTTCTCCATATTGAATAGCATTGTCAATTTGAAGAAGCAAATTCGTGATAGAATCTTCATCACAGGGGTTGAGTGGTAAAAATGACACCATGCTGTAATCATCAATCTAACACAAAGTAATTCATATTAAAGGTGACATACAAAATGAACAAAACAGAAATTATACTAAGGCCTCATCCGCACGAGCACACATTAAATTTGGAGTTGGCTTTGAAACATCTAAACCAAAAATTGTATGGTGACAATTATTTTGTTTTTTAAAAACATTATCTGCACTGGAAACTAAATTGTATTTTACTTTCAACAAGCTGGTGCATTAAAAAACAAAATAAATTGATCAAATAATGAAGGGTTTGCTAAAAAATGGGCACTTGTGACTGTTTACTAGCTTGCCACAAGGGCCCATTTCGTAGGAAACCCATTGTCATTACTTATTGGAAAGAACAATGGCTTTACAACAATGATTGACAAGAGATAATCTTGACAATGGTTACCCCCTCACTGTAAAATTAATTTATTGCAAATATTTCAAAGCTGAAAATCTAAAAACAGCAAGTTCTGGGAACATGTCTCAACTGAATGTTCAAGCTGCATTCTTTTCTTCACAACTTGCAAAAATAGATTCTTACACAAGAAAAGCAGTTTCCTGAAAAAGACTGATGAAGATCAGCAGCTTACGTAGTTGTATTGTTTTTTGTGAAGACGGGACTTGTTGGTGACTGGGAGATAGATTATCGTAAAATTCCAAAAATAAGCCCAGGGGCTTATATTTTTCAAAGGCCCTTTTTGAGGGGCTTATCTACGGAGGGAAATTTGCATTTCAAAATCAATTGGGCTAGCCTTATAGTTGGAAGGAAATTTACCGTTTTGGCTTTGTTGTGCTTTGTATTTTAGGGCAATTTTCCAAGTACAAGCCCCGGGGGGCTTATATTTGGAGGGGCTTATTTTCGGAATTTTACCGTCAGTATGTGACAACTTACCAACTGGGCCAAAGCTTTATTGAGCTTTTTGTATCTCTTGCTTGTACTTTCTTTAAGCTCTTCAGCAAGTTGTCGTGGATCAGGATCCAAAAACCTAACAAAAAATCAATATAATTAACAGGTTTTTCAGGTTGTCTCAAATACTTTAAAAGTACCAAACAGACAATTCATTGCAAAGTAAAAGTTCTTTTGAATTCTGCAGATCCAATTGAGGCAAAGAGGGCTAACTATATAATAAAGAGAAATTAAAGTAAAATTGCCACCAATTTTAGAATGAGATGATTGTTGAAATAACAATCAGGAAATTAATTTCTCACAAGCATGTACCAGTGGATGTTAAATTAAGGTAGATACTGCAAAGCACCTTGAGTTAGCTGGATACACTGTAAAAGCTCACTTCATCCAAGCTTATGATCAGAAAAGTCCTTTTCAGTCATGCTTTTTAAACTTGAACATGCAGCAGACTTCAAAATATTGAACTCACCTATCTACGTCCTTTAATTGTTTCTTGTTTAACAAGTCCATTTTACTCATGACATTTATGTGAGGAACCTCTAGTTGAATCATAGCAGACAGTGCCGACAGGACACCGGCAAAGAACTTGCTGCTGTCCACCATAAACTGAGAGTCAATCAGGAATACACCACATACTCGGAAATCCCACAGATGGAGGGTCTCTACCAACTGCCGCATGACTGGCATGTGTGTGTACAGTTCAATCTGGCCTTGAAAATTGCAACAGAAACACAACCTAAGGTCTGCAGTTGGAGTAGTAGACATGCCAGTACAAGTGTGTGTGGTCTCCTTAATAAAAGATGAAGGGGGTGCCTTCACAAATAGAGCCCTTTAATTATAGTGACATGACTTCTGGTTAATGCTAAATTCTCCTTCCAATTGGCTGAATTCTTGTCAATACAAAGGAGAATCTGATCTTAGGTCACAAGTCACGTAGGGCCTTATCATTAAATCTTGGATCTTATCTCCACTTGTGAATGTGGAAGTATCGTTAAGGCTGCTGGAGCAGGGCTCGAAATAACGGCCAGTCAACTGAGGAAGTCTGGACTGACTGGGGAGTTGACCGGTCAACCTTTCATCTTACCAGCCATGTTGAACAGTTACATTTGATCGTTTGATCGAAATTTCCACACTGTTCAGTTGTTATCAGTATGTAGTCAGTCGCTATGTATCACTGAACTTTGATCTGAAATCTTAATGGGTTAAATGCAACTAAAACCATTGTTTACAATTTGTGCATCGAAACATACTTACAGCTTATTTTCATTTCGCTGCTGTAACTTATTTTTATTGTTGACAATGACAGCTTTAAAGTGCTATAAGCTCTTAGAAATGATCTTTTTGGAAATATATAACACCAGTTTTGTTTCATGGACCCCTGTTGTAAGAGTTTATTTATCTTATAAATTCGACCGGCTAGAAACGATACATGACTGAATTAAAATGAATTTGGCCAGTCATCGTGTCTGGAGACTCTCCAGAAATAAATTATTTCGAGCCCTGTGGAGGTGCAAACTCATTTCCATTGCCCTTACCCCTTATAGAGAGCTTAAGCAATAATGATGGCAAAGGCATTGAGACAAAAAAAAGGGAATCTTGGTTTAGATTATAAAACAAAACAATGAGTTTGCCCAGGCTGGTCACTGAGAGCTAGCTGCCAGCGATGTAATTTTACTGGTTGAAGAAGAGTTTACCACCAGCTCAAATTGTCATGGAAAACAAAGACACAGAGGAATTTTGAAGGTGCAATTCAGAAAAAAAAAACCTGCTTGACTAATAAAAAAGCCAGCTTGGCCATTCCTCAGCTACATCCCTGTGGCACATGCATCATTTTTGTTTTATTTTTGCACAACTGTGATGGGAAAATTCCCACTATTTTGTGAACTCAAAACAACGATTAATTTTTCATTTTCATTTTCTGAATTTTCATAGAGTCACTTAGAATTCAACTTCATCGCAAAAATTCACCAACATTGGTACAAATTGAACAAGGTACATGTAGAATAGTAGCAATGCTGTTTGAAACAGCACAAATTCAAGTTTTAAGTAATGTGTTCACTGCCATCATCATTGTGGCTTTTTAAGCTCCCTATTAAAGAGTAAAGAGGTCCCTTAGAAAAATACAAATTAAACCAAGGATAAAATTGAACTACAATACATAAACTCCTGGCATTCTAGAGTATCACTCAGGCATAATCAATAAATAAAAAATCACTTAAAGATGCTCTAACAGAACACTTTCCCATGGATCCTTGACTATGAAGTTCAATACTCAATACTGTTGTCACTGTGATTAAATCCCAATAAATTATTATTTTTATGGTACCTGGACAGTCAAACAGAATGTAGTCATCATCAACATCTCCCAATTTTTCTTCCAACCAATCCAAATTTTGTACCAGGTATCTGTAATGTGTTATAAATGCAAATTAATAATAATTATGATCTTAAACATGAAATTGTATGTATCTTTTTTTATTTAAAAAAGTAACTTGATTCCCTTTTCTTTTATTCTGAAATAACTGCAAACTCAGATAAAACCAAACTGAAGCAATGCTCAAGAATGCTGTACAGTCGAGAAATGATCATTGCAGCTAATTAGCAACCAGAGGAGCCCGCAATCCTAATCTCCAGTGTTGCTAATTATAATTATATCCACAGTATGTCCAGCATTCGTTTGGGCTTCCAATAAGGAATGAATATAATGCATAGAACACAATCTGATCAATGTTTGGACCTTCTTTCACTCCTGATTACATGCAGTTTTGACCATCTACATTGTATCACATGACACTTACACAAAGCACAACATTGGATTGCTGCAAACTGCGATTGATCTCAACCACACTCCCTAACCTTTGTTCACTTACGGTGAAGTTTTATTTGTAAATAAAATTATTACAGAAAACAAGCCTGCAGCCTTTAGGCAAGATCACCAGGCTCCCTCACTTCCAAGAACATCTTTGACCAAAAAAAGAAAATCAGTCACTTAATGGACATAAAACAAATCAACAGGGTTTGGCAACCAGAATGCCAATGAGCACCTACATTGCACATAACTGAAAAACAGCAGAGGTTGAATGAAAAACAACAACCAAACAAAAGACATGCTGACCAGAAGAGAAACAAAATAGGTGCAGTGCAAGCAGCCTGATTAATGACTATAATTTACATGTATGTTACAGGTCAAAATTAAATTCAGGTTTTAATTTTTAACCTAGGTTGATTCTCAATTTCATTCATCTCCTAGCTCTAATTAGTCTCGCTCGTGTAAGCAGCAAGACTTGTAATCTACAATGCGTTTTTCGCCCTGGGGGGTAGTCCCTTATATAGGCTATATAGGTATGTGCCGCGCTAAAGGGACGGTATGGTTTTTTAGCCATTTTGGTCTGAAGTAGGGTATCAATTTCGACCATTTTGGTCTGAAATAGGGTATGGTTTGTGCACTCTAGTCTTGAATTGGGTATGTTTTTCAGAAGAATTAGCTACTTCTTCATCATTTGGCAAAAAGACCATTTCCCTCTAAATGTTTATGCCAACTAATGTGTACATGCCATAACAGCTTGTCACACGTTCCGGTCATGTGCCTGGCTCCAGGGCTTCAGGTCTGAAATAGGGTAGGAAAAATCACAGATTTTGGTCTGAAATGGGAGAAGGGTTTCAGGAAGGGTGCTGCAAACCCCCACCAAATTTTCTGGAAGTAACCCCCCCGCAGGATTTTTTGTCATATTTAGGACACAAAAGGCAGGTCATTGTGCCAGGTGTTCCTTGCAGACACCATGGAAACTGGGACTAAGAATCGTTGCATGATGGAAGCCACGCATGTTTTGCGAAGAAAGCTTACTTACGGTAATAGAATTAAATTACCAGCTTTTCCAAAACGTGTCAGTCCTCAAATTCTATCGCTTGCAAGCATTGATTACTTTGGAACAAGTGAACACTACTGAGTAGTTGAAAAAAAGTCAGAAGAATCTTAACTAGCAAAACTGCAACAGTCGGGTCTTCTAAACTTTCACTGTATGCAAATTGTCTTGTGATGAGCATTGCGGTTTATTTTCGGCGATGATAGAAATGACAAGCCATTTTATCTCTGGCAATGATGTAATTTCTCTGGAATCGAGGCCCTTGAATTTTGGTGTATTTATACACACGTAAAGCCCGCGACAACAGACGTATATTTTCGGTCATCGCTAACACACATACTAAATTAATTCAGTAAAAAGTATCGACGTCGATAAAGTAGGAAGTAAAAACCATTTAGCAAGTAAATCTGTTTTGTTTCGTGTAGAATTAATCGCCTCCTCATTTCTCGATCTCATCTTCAAGCAAGCCAAACTGAATGCCACTGTAAGTGGCTTCTTGTTATTCATGAATTAGGGCTAGGAGACAAAGGAAATTCAGAATTAACCTAGGTCAAAAAATTTTAACCTGAATTTAATTTTTACCTGTAACATTTAAGCAATAGAAAACGCTTTCCGTGTTTGCATAGCCTGATATAAACACGAGAGGGGTTGGGAGAATTCGAGACAGTTATGGAAACCTTAGACGAAGTCGAGGGTTTGCATAACTGTCGAGAATTCTCCCAACCCCTTGAGTGTTTATATCAGGATATGCAAACACAGGAAAAAAGTTTTCTATTGCTTTTATAAAATAACTTTCCCCAGAAAAAAAGCAAAACTCCTTTGTTTAACGCATTGATTAAAAGAGAAATTCTTACCAGTCACAAAGTCTTGTACACGAAGCTTGTACGCGTACTCAGTCTTTGTTTTGCAAAAAAGATGCTTTCCAAAATACGGTTTTTCTCGCTTAGAATGTCAGCTTAAGCAAAAAAAAATTGACACACCTTCTTTGTAACAATTTTCCAAGTTTCAGGCGACGAAGGAATGGGCAAATAGAGTAAACTTGTCGAGTTTTGAACTCAAAACCTTTTTCAAATTCGTGCTTGCGTGATTAGCGCGCGAAAAACAAAACATCTTGACGTAAAAACCATGTTTACATACTCTCATGCAAACACTCCTCTCAGCCAATCAGAGTGCGAGTACTATCTTAGTTATTTTATAAATATACATGTACATAGTAAATTATATCAAATCAATATAATTATTTATTTATTAGTGTTTTAGGATCTTTTAATATTTTATTTCGTCAAAATTTTAGTATATGATAGTGGAATGTAAATTGGTCATAATGTTAATAACGAGATTTTTGCAAAAAAAATCATTATTTATTATTATTATTATTATCATCACATCATTATTATTATTATCTCCCATTTAACACTTTCAGTTGTGAAAAATACATTGCAGTAGAGGACAGTGATACAGATTTGGAGCATCTGCAACACCTGTCACAGTGTTGCCCACAAACACACAAGTCTTGTTCCCTCGGTGCTCAGACTACCTGGCTGTGCACACCTTATGGTAAAAGCATAGCTACACTCCTCTGTCAGATGTTAATAGTAAAATGAAAAGTTTCTTAACTGGCAGGAGCACAACATTCCCCTGGTTTAAAAAATATAAATTACCGGACTAAGAGGTAGTACTTCATAATAAAAAAAATAATTATCATTCGATGCAAATGTGTCTTCCTTTTTATTGGCTGAGAGCCCACCACATGTCCAGCAAATAACTGCCTACAAAATAATGGTGTGCTCATGCGCAATGTCATTCAACTGTTTTTGGCTGCAAATGCTATTCTGCTCATGCGTAAATGAAACCACGCTTGCTCCTTGCTCGTTTATGTGATCTCTGTCATTACTCCTGGAAGGCAGCACGTACTAACCGCTTTCCAAAGATATTATTTCTTAAAAAACAAACTCAGTGATCGAATGATAAAACAATTATTGAACTCGGTTATCGCAAAATATTGTGATTTGTCGGTGTCTGACAGATCAATTATTTGTCTCAGCCTTTGGCTTTGGCAAATAATGATCTGCTCACCACTGACAAATCACAATATTTTGCTCAACCTTGTCCAATAACTGCTAATCATTAAGGTATTTTTATCTCTTACTCCATGCAGAAAACCAGCCCTCCATTTGGTCCAAGTTTCAAATCCTCAGCTTCCATAACATCTTCTAGCTCCACCAGCTCCCTCACATCTATGAAGCCACAATAAACAAGAAATGAGCAACAAGATACATGTACAGTATTGACTTGAAAGGGAGAAGTAAAAAAACTATTGACACTGTTGTTTTGGAAGTACACAAACCGTAGAATAGATCACATAACAGAATCTTAAACTAATTCTTATTTGGTATAATTTTTGCAAGCCATCCAAGGTTGTCAGAAGGCTACAACAACCAGGCAAATGCTCACTTGCTACCTAGTTGATGCAAAAAGGCTGCCACTCACAGAAAATAATTTTTCAAGTCATGACACAGTAATAAATCCATCACTTTTGCTTCTAAAGACTTTTGTTTCCCTCATAAAAATAACTATTAATTGATACTAATTTATAAATGATATAAAATGAAGCAAATATGTGGGTATAATAGGGTGCTATCCACATGTTTAAAACAAATTTTTTGTATCACCAGTCCATCAGTCAAATGCACTTTTTCAGCATCCTCAGATTTAAAATTCTCCAAGGTCAACCCCCCTCTACCCCCACATCATGGTGGCTGTGAGGCAATCCATGCCTTTTGATCAACTTTGTTGCCACCAATTAGTTTTCCTATGCGTGAACAAGTGGAATCATTATACATTCCTGGGAAACTGCCCACCTACACCTCCCCTAAGCCAACATTAACACTTCTCACTTATAAAGGCAACATGATGGCTTAGGGGAGGGGTAGGTGAGCAGTTTCCTAGAAATGTTTAATGATCCAACACTTATAGCTTCCATTTGTAAATATGATTTTTATGTATGGTTACATTTTCAATCACCAATATAATGTTGAAGCTCCTTTGAACTTCATAGTCATGATGATTATCACAGACAATGCATGAAAATGAAATAAAGCATTTAAAATCAACAAATTAATTAATAATGTACTTACCTGCCAAAACTGGATAACCAAAGTGTTCAGCAGCTGGATCGAGGTTAACCACGTGAACTGATCTTTGTACATTTTCGCAGTGTTGTAGAATTGTAGTACAATAAGTTGACTGAAAACAACAAAATGGCCTCAACTAGGAGAGCACTGCAAAGCACTTGCACAGGGCCATAGCCAGACATAAATTCTTATCGGAACAATATCCAAGAAAAACTATCTTTATAACCACCTTTGGTTATTTCTTTGTACATGTAAATGCATTAGCACAAGAAACTTCAAATTTTCACCAAGGCAACTACAATAGGGCCATTTATATGAGGAAAAATAAGACGTGTCTTACATAGGACGCGTCTTAAATAAGACGCGAACTGTACCATTTATACGAGCACGTCTTATTTAAGACAAGAACAGCTCATATAAATGGGTCACGCCTTATTTCTGTTCTTGACTCGCTTTCATGTGAATGTTGCCTGTAGCAACGGCAATTCAACGTGGCACGCCAAAAATTAACGCATGCGTAGTATGCGTTCGCGTCTTATGTAAGACGTGAAGGTCATTTATACAATCCTTTTCTCGTCTTAGCTAAGATGCGTCTTATCTAAGAACAGGTGTTAAGGGCTGTTCTAAAATAAGACACACCTTAGCTAAGTCGCGTCTTATTTTAGACGAAATGTGCCGTTTATACGGAAAGTTCGCATCTTATTTAAGACGCGTCTTATTTTTCCTCGTATAAATGGCCCTATTGTTCCACAGCTCCTTCACTACTGACCATGCAGAAGCATGCAAATACAGTGTACAACATGCAATTTTTTTTAAAAAATTCAGTAAATATTATATAGTTACATAATCTGGTAACAGACTGATTCCAAGAGGTTGGTGGTGGTAAATTTATTTAAAATCTAGATTGTTGAAATTGTACTCCCAAAAAAGCAAAGTTCTTTACCTCTTCGCAGTATTTTCTCGAAACCCATATCACTATTAATAATAAAATTACTCCAACAACCCATACCTTAGCCTGAGAAAAAAACCAACAGTTCATTTTTTTTTTCAGCTTTCTCGCAAAATGATGTCTGTCTGAGAAATACCTGCAGAAATTCCATACTGATGATGTGAACCACCCAGTATGCAGATCAAGGTAGTGCTTCTGGTTGGTCATGTAGCGAGGAAAATTTGCTTCAACCAGTCAGAAACACTACCCATATCTGGATAGTGACAGGTCATTCATGTAGAATTTGGGCACTCGTTCCTCAGACCACAATGAGATCACTCTCTGTTTGTGTGGTAGTTGTTGTTATTGAAATCAGAGCATGCCTGTGCTCAAAGATCATTTGGGGAAGAAACCACTGGTGGCGTTGCAAAATGTCGGCTGTTTTCTCGGACTACCCTTACCCCAGTTCTTACACATCGAAAAATGGTAAAGAAAGATTAGAAAGACCTTAAAAAACCCTTTAATGGACATCTCTGCAAAGTGGATACCAGTGGAACTAACCAAGGAAAATTTCAATGACATTTTTTCAATTGAAAGAAATTTCCAATCAACTCAGATCAAAGCAACCCGTCATGTTTTCACCAAAATTCTGGTTACTTCAAAATTTCAGTGCCGTGGGACTGGTTTTGGTTCAACCAGTCACGTCAAAGTGGGGGTCAGCTCTAGATATCAGATATGCATGAGGGCCACTTTTTCCCGAAAATGTATGTAAGTACAGTGACCAAAGTGTTCCACCTAAGTTTTAGCAGAATGTTCTCGAAATTTTGAAATGACTGAAACCAACCTTAGAATCACAGAGTGATGAGCTCAGGATCTTTAACAATTAAAACAGCTAGCACAACTATCCAATTTAGTCTTGCTGCAGTGAAAACGACTACCCATATTTTTCACTATAGTATACCTACCTTACCGCTTCCAGCGGGTCCCATTACCAACTGCGCATACCTCATACTTTCACTTTTTTATGTCACTTTTCTAGTGCGGAGATTCTCCATTAATTTGGAAGAAACATTTGAAAAAGTCGACGCCATTTTGAAAAGTGCACGTTTGACTCCGCTAGTTATGTATGTTATCATATTGTGTAACTAGAAGCATCATTTCCAGTCTCCAAACGGCCACGAGGGTGGTTATTGTTGTTGTCATTACATTTTTTTAAAAAGAAAAATCAACGATAAAAAAGTAACACGACGTTTCGATGACTCCATGTCATCATTATCAAATGCGAAGAAAATTAACATGAATTGGTGATATATATACAGAAAAAAGAAAGTTTCAGGAATATGTAAAGTTAAATTTGAGGCGTGAAAATAGGAATCTGAGAATGCGTCAATTGGTCACTTACAAGAGGTTAGACAATGAAAAATCATTAACCGTCAGGCCCAGAAAGAGGTCGCGGTCGCTTACAGAAGGTGGTCGTTTACTAGAGGCTCCAGCTGTAAGGTGTTTTGGTGTTTTGGATAGGCGGTCGATTACAAGAGGTGGTCGTTTACGGGGGTTCCACTGTAACGCTTTGACCACAGGTAGCCCAAGCTCGAAATATGAGCATCGGCGAGCATCGGCATTGTTGCGTAACATTCAGAATATAAGGATTTGTATGGGAAAAAAACCTACAGTTTCTGTAACCTACGAAAATGAAAGGATTTCAGTAAAAACAGCTAGCTTACCTTACTTAAAATGTGTGTTACGTCTCTCCTGTGTGGTCCACGGGCCGAATTATGGCCGTTTTATGGGTTTTTATGTAAACGGTTTTCTCTCTATATAAACCTTTATATAAACCCGTAAAACGGCCATAATTCGGCCCGTGGACCACACAGGAGAGTCGTAACACACATTTTAAGTAAGGTAAGCTAGCTGTTTTTATTGAAATCCTTTCATTTTCGTAGGTTACAGAAACTGTAGGTTTTTTTCCCATACAAATCCTTATATTTTGAATGTTACGCAACAATGCCGATGCTCGCCGATGCTCATATTTCGAGCTTGGGCTACCTGTGCTTTGACTGGGAAAAGTTTGGTGTTTTAGATTGGCGGTCGCTTATGGGAGGTGGTCACTTACAAGAGGTGGTGGCACATGGAGGTTCGACTGTAGTACATTTCAAAAATAATGAGCTAAACTAATAAAACTTGAAAAGTAAATGAAAAGCTTGCGATCAATAGAATTCCAAAATATGGTTTTTAAGAATCATAACTGATTACTCCTTCATCTTCATCTTCATCAAAAAGAACGTGCAAGGATCTCAAGGATACAGCCACATTAAAAACCTTGTATTGTTTCCTTGTCAGATCTATCTTGAAGTACTGTTAGGTTGTCTGGTTTACATCCACAAAGAGAAACACAGACAAACTTGAAAGAATTCAGCGTATGGCAACCAGGTTTATTCTAAAATCCAATGAACAATACGATACTCGCTTAAGTAAGCTCAAGTTGTTTACCCTTGAACAGAGACGTTTCTTATTTGATGTCACTTTTTTGTTTAAAGCCCTCATGGCTATATGGATGTGGACTTTTCTCAATTTTTGGATTTTTATTGTAAAGAGAATCGCTACTCGTTTCGACACTTCAAGATCTGAATAGAGCATTGAAGAAGAGATTTGCCAGGACAAGTGTACTTAAAAACAGTTTCTTCCATAGGATAGTGGATAGATGGAACATTCTGCCTTTTGAGATCCGCTCTGTTTCAAATGTCTGCGTTTTTAAATGTAAAGTTATGAAATTTTTATTGAAATGTAAATAATATATATTGTTTATTTTAAGCCAGAATGTTATTGCTACAGGTAGTATTTTTTTATATTTTGTATCATAATCTACCGTTAAATAAGGTGATTTGTTTTTATATGGGGTCGCTGTAACTCTTTTACGAATCGTTGAAGTTATGGCCTTTTTTTATCATTGTTATGTCCATCACTTAATTTATTGCCATTAAATTGTAATAAATCTCCCTTAGAATATATAACGTTAAAAAGTCTCGATCCATTCCAGTAGAGACCTTTCTCCCACTCTCAGTTCTCAGCTTTAGGGACTATTAATCCCTAAAGGTGGCTCGACTGGATTTTCTAAACAATACCTCCTATAAAAGTTTAAGCATTATCTACGTCACCATTACATGTAATAAAGATATGGAAACACGGTGATCATGACAGCTTTATCAGACAAAGATGATTTGCAATGTTATGTTATGTTGACATCGGGGTCGTCATAACAACAAAATGACGCCACTGTCTATTTTGCTTGCAGCCGTGTTTCTCGACACTGAGAGATTTTTTTCCACAATCGCTCACCGGAGCTTTTTCTTCAATGCCTGCCCCAATGTTCGTTAAGTTTTCGCAAAATCTATCGGAGCGCGTTTTCGATATATTCTTTATGAATCTTTTATGGCCCGGTAAGAAATACAGTAAAAACTAGACAATCTTGATGTTCGGCCGTTATCTTTACAAAACGAAACCGGTGCTTTTGAAATGCAATCTCACCTCATAGTAGTTTCAGTCTTTTTAAAAGTGAAAGATCATAGGGATAACTTTAGCCGATAGCTAGAGGGAAGAATTTAATTGAAGCGGTCTTGTTAACGGTTTTACCTGTAAATATTTAGGTCTCAGCAAAAAAATGAGCGAATAATTTTGAAACCCGCTTGACAGATTTTTTTTAACAAATACAATATGCTCAATGGTTACTCGCCGTACCCCAAAGTTTCAGAATCACTGAAAACTTGTAACGCAATATAATAAGGACTCCAAAACGCTATTTTTTATTGTTGGAAGAAATTTCGTGTATACAAGTGACAACAGGAGCCCAGGGTTATGGGCTCCTGGTGACAACTATTCATTCCTCAGAGGTATTGCCCATATTTTCGTGGACAACAATAGCTAACATTTCTGTACATCTCAAAGGCAATAGGGGTGGCGAATGGTAAAATCCGAGACTCGCCGAGACGCCGAGATCCTAGTTAGAAATCCGAGCCCGAGACTCTTTGGTAAAAAGTTCGAGACTAGAAAAAAGTAAAAACAAACTAATGCAAAAACGAGACTTCGAGACTTATCAAAAGCGCTTCCGAGATTTCGAGATCCTGCCAAAATTTTCCGAGACCCACGTTTTTCGTGGTACCATTCGCCACCCCTGGCATTGTTAGTTACAGTGCTTTTTTACGTGAAGACGAAACTTGGTGATAATACCTCTGAATAATAAGAGGTTTCACTTTTGAACAGGAAAGTGGCGGCAAAAGATTTTTATAGCGTTACAAGTTTTCAATGATGAAGGCTCGATCTGGCAGCCGAGATATCGTTTGTTATCAGCTTTACAATAGTCTTTGGACTTCTCGTTTTTTGTTTTAATGTGTTTGGCTGATTAGATCTCTTTTCTTCGGATCCATCGTTGACAACCAGCAGGATCTTCGTCCACGGTTTCTTGCAGTTGTAATTAATTTCTTTGAGCTTATTAAAGAATGGAACGATATAGTAACAGACAGGAGCCAGCAAAAATTAACCCGGGTAATCGACTCCTGTAACAGACTAATCTGTGCCGAGATATGACTACATGAAAGTTACTTGTTCAGGGTTATAGGTACCTGAACTGACCTACACTGACGCAGAAATTTACCTCTTAGAGTTCTTAGCAGACTTTGGAACAAGGAAGAAAGTCGGCGGAAAAGGCATTTCGTTACTATACAGAGCACGCCCCTGGCACGCCCTAATCGATAACATTTCGCCATGAACTATGGGTATACAATGCTGCGCGGAGACTGGTAGCTAAACCGGCGACAAGTTCCTACGAGCATGGCGGCTACACGAAGATTGGCCAAGGTAAAGGATTATTTAAAGCGAAACTCTTCGAGATTTTACAGAAAACGAACCCTATCCGAACAAATGCTTTTCAAGTAAAAGCTTCAGAAAAGACTTTTGATATTTATGCCTTCAAATGTGGATGTATTTTGACAAATGTCGCTCAGATTGTTGGGCTACTCCATGACTAACAATTTTAGATTTGATCTCATTTTTCCTTAGTTTCAAGTTGCAGCTGTCTTGTTTAGTTTACTCTTTAGTTGCCTGAAAGTTAACTGAAATGGTCTTGTATTATCTTAATAAAATTTTTTGATTCTTGAGACACATTAACTGAGGTGCCCTATGCTGAATTTACTTACCATTTGCAGATCCGTAAGCTTAATTTTTTGTGATGATTAGACTTGCATCATGATATTCGCAGTGCATGTATGTTGGTGACCTGATCTTCCCATTCTTCCAGGAACTGAACGACATCAGAGCGTCTGAAATCAAAATATTTCGAAATATTGAAGTAGATGAGCAAAATATTTTAAGTTGGCAAGGATTAATTGTGCCGGTAAGTTAAACTCGCATACATTTATTTGTTATTTTTTGAAGGGCTTGTGCTAGTTCCTGTTTGCTGTTTCGGAGAATATTCTTCGACATTATGCCAACTGAGGAAAAAATTTTTGCAGTCTGGAATAAACTGTCTTTTATGTGGTTATGGGAAACCTAGTGTGAATGAGAGTAATAATTATTGTTCTTTTGGCTTTCCTCAAACTTAAGCTACTTGAAAGATAATATTCTGTAACCCTTGTTCACTGTTCTTCTCTGAAGAAGTATTTCATTATCTGTAAAGGTGTTAATTTTGCAATCGTGGTACAGAAAAGGATTGACATTCACTTATCCAGCTGTTAAGTGATCTTCTAATTTTACTTGTCCATATTTAAGTCTAGTTGTCTAGTTGTATACCTGCCAACTTTTTCTGAGTCAAATGTGTGAGATTTTTGATCTTGTCATGACCGAGGGTCCACAATAGGGGTTCTCAGATCCCACTTTCCCGCCATTTTTTCTTCTCAATCCCACCATCCCGCCCTATTTTATGCCTGAATCCTGATCCCGTCTTATTTTTTCACTCAATTTTTTGCTTAATTATTGAAATAATAATAATAATAATAATAATAATCGATGTTTAAACAGGGTGACCCCTTCAGTCACAGGACTGGTATCAACGGGGGCCCTGTATAATGTATAAATAAAAAGAGTATGTAACAATAACATATATGCATAATGTTCAAAATTAAAAGCTTAGAAACAGGTAAGAAAGTTCTCATAAAAATTGGATGTAGATTGGAAATGTTCTAAGAAATGGCCCAAGAATAAAAATCAGAGATAGCCTTGAAACGCTCCTTAGGTGGCAAAATCTTAATGTTCGTTGGAAGGCTATTAAATATGCATGCACCATGATAATAAAAAGACTTTTTAGCGACATCTAAATGAAATTTGGGAAGTATAATGTCAGTGATTGACGATCTAGTGCATCTATTAAAAACATGTTGGTTGTCGCTCTGGCAACGTAACGTGAAATAGTCTTTAAAGTATAGAGGAACTTCTGTGACCAAGCACTTGTTAACCAACAGTGCACAGTGCTTTTCCATGGTTTTTGTAAGAGGCGGCCAGCGTAGGTTCACGAGTATTGTTTCTGTGGCTATGTCCGGTTTAAAACCGTATACAATTTTCGCAGCTTGTCGTTGCAGGCGTTCAAGAGTCATTCTGTTAGTGCTTCAAAGAGGGCAAAAGCACGCATCACAATAGCTTAATATCGGTAGCACTGTGGACAAATAGATCTTATTTGCTGCTTCCGTGGTCAAACAACCTCGTAATCGTGACAGGAGGCCAAGTCTGCTGGCGACTTTTGACCTTAAATAGCTTATGTGATCGTTGAAAGATAAACACTCATCAAGCAAGACTCCTAGGTACTTGAACGACTTTACTTGGGTGACTTCCTTTCCTTCCATTCAAAGCGGTCTATGAGATTCAGATCTAACTAGCCTCTGCCAAGTTCCAGATAAAACATACTCAGTTTTCTTTAGATTAAGGAAAAGACCGTTCGCAGTTAACCAGTTAGAGACGTTATTGAGGTCAAGGCTTAAGGTCATGTAAGACTTACCTTAAGGTTATGGAAGACTTACTTTCTAAACTTATTGTCAGTTTTGATGGTCATTTTTTCGTCCGCGCATTGGTACATGTTAACTTTCTATTTTTAATTAAAAGTCCTGTATTTTTGGAGTTAGGTAGATTGATGTCTCACGATGACTCAGCTGCTTTGCTGCTAGTTTCCGGTAATGGGGAGTCAATTCTTCCATAAGCCTGCTATTGAATCAAATAGCACGACCAAATGCGAGCAGGAAGTTTGGTTCTCCATCCAAATTGGCAATAATCAACTTTCGCAAGTTAGCGAGACCATTTTAGTCGGCGACCGTAGCGCGGGGCACAAAGTCCATTGATATTCCAGGTTATAATAGATCTAATACAGGGATAATGAGGTCGTTGAAAACAATTGATAATGGCCATGGATAGTGGTTGGACTGCGAGCAGTCTCCTATTTTTCTTTGCAAATTTACTGCACGAGAAACCCAAGCACGCGAGCCTTGATAAATGCCCGGGGGGGGGGGGGGGTACTGCCATGTATGGGCTATTATAGGTATGTGCCGCTGTGAAGGGTATGGTTTTCAAGCAGTTTACTCTAGGATAGGGTGTATAAATCAAAACATTTGCGTCTAGAATAGGGTATCATTTTTCGGGAAACTGATCAGTTGGTTGAAGATTTTATCTAGACTAGGGAAACAGCTACTCTAGGATAGGGGTGATTTTTGGAGTTTACTCTAGTATAGGGTAGCAAAATTTAGCTGAACTAGCTCTGGTGTAGGTTAAGGGTTCCAGGGTCCCAGCAGCACACAATTAAGTTCGGCACATGTGAAATTCGACGTTTGAACTGGGCCTAAGCTGTCAGCGAAGTATTATCTCAGGTTTACTGGGTAGTTTTAATGGGAAATGGCAGGGTCTTTCAATGGTTTACTCAGAAAGCGAGCAAAGGCTAGTTGAATTGTTTACATTCCTGGTTAAACAAAATCTCTTCGAAAGGTCAAATTGGGTCAACTTGCATGGGGCCGCTCGCCTCAGAAATAACTTTTGCCAAGAAAAAAATTATATCACGTTCAAATACAACTCTTGTACTTTGCTAGAATTGAATTTTGAAAGAATTCTACGTAATACCGAGTATGTTTTGAGATGTTTGAAAATGGTATGGAATTTTTGATTTTCAAAGTCTAGAAATTTCGGTTCTCTTCGCTTGGTCTCCACGAATTCGGAATTACAATTGTAAGTCTAAAATATCATCGAGGCAGCTTAGCAATACCTCCTAAATAAAATTATAAACTACGGAAAGCCATAATTTGCTATGCGCCTTCACGCGAGTTTGATTATCTGATCATGAAATTTGACCTCATTTCAGTGATTTTTCGGCTTCACGGGTTGTCGACGGTTTTTCGTAATTTTCTCAAAAATGTAAAAACTCTAGAACCTAAAACTTATATCACGATTCTTAGCATACCATAGGTTATCTCTGGACGAAATATCAAGGGGGCCATTTTTCCGACCTTGTGCCGCCCCTCACGCGGTGGTTAGGGAGAGTGGCTCTTAAGAGAGAAAGCAGACTGCAAGCAGCCTAGATAGCAGTAAACTCAGATAGACTCACCTGACTGGTTCTATTAAGACTTTCAAGGTCTTCACTTGCCTTGAAACAGCAGCTCTAAATTTTTTTTCCCGAAGAAATACATTCCCACTGGCGCCTTTTTCGTATAACAGAGCCACACAATTTATGATGTCTACCACATCGTCCTCATATTGTGCACTTCCATCAGTTCTGGTCTGGCCATATCATGATTAGACTTACTTCAGGGTCCTTCTGTGGCACCCAATGAGAGTATAGTTCAAAACCACTTAAACATAGCATTATTAAACTTATTTTAGTATTTAAACGGCAGATATAGGCGTATTTTTATCCCGCTGAAAGTCTAGTGTTCCGAAAATTATAGGAATCAAAACTTACCTTTTCGAAAATTTCAGCCAGAAAAAAGGCTCCGACAACTCTAGCTGACCTCAGTTTAGGGTAATAATCCGTTAAAAATTGGCAATTACACCATTTTTTAGATGTTCGAAAATCCTAGGAGAGGCAGGCAAGCAATAAATTTTACAACAAATGCTCCAAAAATTCTAGTTCTCAAATCGTCTTCTGAACAGATATTTTCTGCCGAAAATTGACATTGGGTGCCCCTGTTACTTAACAAATGCGCAGTCCAAAGAATCGTTCAAGTCCGACAGGTCCATCCAGGCAAAAGCAGAAAAGGTCAAATCCATCAACAGAAAAGGAATCAGTGAAGATCAAGTGACAAAAACGACGAAAATAGTAAAACCGGAAAAGACGAACAATATACGAAAGTGATAATGGGCAAAATTTGACAGGCTTCACTTCTTTGACACTCATAGCTTGACTGCAAAGGTGGTATACACACTAAAGATCCATTTTTTTCAGTGAATGCTAATAAATTTTTAGTCAAGATAAAACTAAATTCCAGCATCCTGCTATTTTCCCCTTAGGATTTCCGCATCCCATCCCCGTAAAAATAGGAAATCCCGCTCCCATTGATTATTAAAATTCGCGCATCCTGCTCCTGTTTTCAGCTCGCATTCCGAGTATTACCACGAAAAATAGGCAAATCCCGCATCCCGCCAAACCTATTGTGGACCCTCATGACCGGGATTTCCGGAAACGTCCCAGTGACTTCCAAAGATTTCTGACGACTTTCTGAAGACTTCCAAACGTTGCCAAAAATGCACGCAGATGTTTTGAAGACATTTGAGCCTTCCTGCAGCTACTTAAAAGATGACAATTTTAGGGCACTCTTGTTTTGTAAGAACACAAAAATGACACAAAGTCATCATTTAATGCCTTTTTGGATTGAATTTTCATTATTTTATCAGGAGTTAAAGAACAATAATATTATTTGTCCGGATATGTGAGTCAGGCATGAGAAATTGTCCTTAATGCAAGAGATTGATGTCTTTAGTCCACAGGTGTGAGACTCACGCATAATGCATTAGAGTTGGCAGGTATTATTTTTTCCCCCTGGGAAATTTGACCAAAAAATTCATTTTGAAGCTGGTCAACCCGTTTTTTGGTTGCTATCTGGCTATTAAGAGCTGAAACTTACCAAAAAGTCTTTTGCAGGTCTTGCCCTTTGTGGCCTTCTTTTGAGGATGCAAAATATCAACTTCCAAAGTTATGGCATGCGGAGAAAGCAAAATTTCTAGTTTTTGGGCTTTAAAGTGACTTTTCATTTTCACTTTTCGTCCTCTCCTCTTCTTTCACTTTTCTTGCCCCCTTTTCTTTTTTGTTGTTGTTGTTTTTTTTTTGTTCTCTTTCTTTATTCATTTTGAGGGGCATTTACTAGGCTTCATTTCAGTGGAAAAAGCTTTTGGGAAAACTTTTAGGATCACAAGATTTGATAGAAGGAAGAGTGAGTAGGTGGTTGAACAAGATTTGCACAAAATTTTTTTTGTCAAGTTTATATGGTTTTTCAGCTCTTTGTCTGGCCTTCTTGACTCAATTGTGTTATTTCTGGTATGGTTTGAAAGATCTTTTCCCCCTGCACAAATTAGATGATAAAGTTGTCCCTGGCACATCACAAGCAGTGGAAGGGATGTGGATCCGCTTAGGGGGTGTTTACATGACACCGGGGCAACTTTTGCCCCAGAGCGAGTTCACTCTGGTTCCCTCTCATGGCTCTATATTTTTTTATATGATACCACCACAAATTTCATGCTGGCGCGAGTCACCCCGGCGCGAGTCACTCCGGCGCGAGTTCACCCTGGTTCTCGTACCGGGGCGAGAATTTCACTCCGGTACGAAATCTCACAACGGTATCATGTAAACACGGAACGACCAAACGTTTCGGTGTGAAATTGGTCTGCCGGTAGACTGGAACGGGTAGCGCATGCGTAATGTTCGCGATTTTGAATCATACGTGCATTTTATCAACATGAAGTGTACCTTCAAATAACGAGATGTGAAATAACCCAGTCATCATGTAAACGCGATACGAAATCAAAAAGTCATGTTGGTATGAAACTCGCGCCGGTGCGAGTTTTCTCATGTAAACACCCCCTTAGGCAGACATGGGCAGCTCCAGGGCAAATGGGTTATGATAATCATAAAATAATTTGTGCAGTCTTGCATCTTATTCATCTGTAGCAAAATTTCAATACTGAATTGAAAGGTTGATTAAAATAATTATAGACCAAAGCCTCCATTGAGCCCTCCCTCACCTTTGAAATTTTATTGTAATAAATTATCAGATACTTGATATGTACACCACAAGGGACATATACAGCTAATTTGAGAAAGGTTGTCGGAAAAAGTGCACGCGACAATCCGGAAAGGTATTTTGGGTGGTTTTTAGTTCACTGTTTTTCAAAGAAATTTCAAAGAATGGCATTAGAGGCCATGGACGTGTGTTTGTGAGCGCGAAAGGAAAGCAACAAAAGTAGGTTCGACAGCTACAGTGTCAGGAAGAGTGTATTGGTCATATCCCATATTACCTTTTGGGATTGTCGCGTGCACAGTTTTTCCAACAACCTTTTTAGAAATAACTGTATTATTTTAAGCACCTGTTAAGAGGGGGTTACAGAAAAAATACAGATAAAGTTACTGTAATGGAGTAATGCAATAATGTCCTGTAGGGGAGGAACTTTCTCTTGGTCTTCAGCATTGGCTGGTCATTTTTTTGGTAATGGCTGCATGTACCATTTGGTTGGTATTATGTAGCAACTTAATGCTATATGTAACTTTATGGTCCTTTTTTTGACAGGAAAATGCCCCCTACAGCAAGGGTGCTTTTAAAATAGAGATAAATTTTCCTGCAGAATATCCTTTTAAGCCACCAAAGGTGAGTCTGTCTACATCGTATTCTCATCGGTTGCCTTCAGCATGAACACAGCAAGTGTAACACAAAGGTCATTGCTTAAGAATGTGAATTGCATAATTATTTACATCATTTCCTCATAACATTAGTTATGCCCACCTGTGTTTCTGATGCATTTTGGTATGTTTTTGTTGTGTTCTTAAACACAGCACAACAGCTCTACTTAATAGACCCTAAGCTTACACCATTTTTTCAACTTTTGACATTGGCCAGTTGGTAATAATACGTTGACAGTGATTCAAAAAAAAAATAATAATTCAAAATAAATCCCTTACTGTTTGATTTCCCACCTTCTTGTTGTATTACCATTTCCCAGCAACTTAAAATAATGTAGTGGTCTAGCCTTGGTCATGAAGTTATGATATCTTGCTTATTGTAGTTGTCATCATCATCATCATCATCATTATTTTCCTTTTTTGCACTCAAGTCAGTCATTATCAATAATGGATTATCATTGGATGCAAATGTTTCTTCATTTTCATTGGGCGAGAGCCCACCACGTGACCAGCAAATAACTGCCTACAAATAATGGTGTGCTCATGCGCAATGTCGTTCAACTGTTTTTAGCTGCAAATACTATTCTGCTCATGTATAAATGAAACCACACTTGCTCCTTGTTCGTTTATGTGATCGCTGTCATTACTCCTGGAAGGCAGCGCGCGCTAACCGCTTTCCGAAGATATTATTTATAAAAAAAAACCTCAGGGATCGAATGATAAAACAATTATTGAACTTGGTTATTGGAAAATATCGTGATTTGTCAGTGTCTCGTAGATCAATTATTTTGCCTTAGCCTTCGGCTTCGGCAAATAATTGATCTCCTCGCCACTGACAAATCATGATATTTTGCTCAACCTCGTCCAATAATAATATTGCTAATTATTGTTAAGCAAACTGTTATCGTTAATGATTATCTTTCAGATCACTTTTAAGACAAAGATTTATCATCCTAACATTGATGAAAAGGGCCAGGTATGCTTGCCTATCATCAGTCCTGAAAACTGGAAACCTGCCATTAGGACTGATAAAGGTGGGTTGTTGCCCTAAAGTTTCAACTAAGCGACCCTGGTTAGGCTAAATACAAAGCAAAGCAAACGTATGTACATGCGAGCCATAATTATGATATTAATGCTAATCCATACTAAAAATTAGCCAACAGTTTCATGTTACTTGTAGAAAATTGTGTTTGATGAAATTTCCATCTGGAATTACTATTCACAGTTGATAGTGAGGTGTCCGCATTAACAAGGGTGGCTTTCTATGAGAATCTGTTGATTGGAGGAGAAAAATGTGTCCATTGTCTGCTTTAACAGGCATCCATATAAGCGGGTCAATTTTAGACAAAATGGAAGGGCTTTCCCCAGGGACAAAGAGGAGATAATGAGGATGTCCATATTAAGTGGGTGACCATAAAACGGGGTTTGGCTGTATTGCTATTTGACCTTGCTCAACTGAACTGGTCATGAATCTATGTCACTTAAAAGTTGAGAAAATCAAAAAAGGTATTGGTAATAGCTAAAAAGTTTACTCATTTACTTGCAATGTACGTACCTATTAGTTAACAAATCAACAAGAAAATGTTACCGCTAAAGTGAACATTTAGATTTTTTCATTTCACATGCTTGATGGATTTGCGACTCAAATTTTAGGTATTACAACCAATATCTACTCGTTGATAAACATGCGTGCACTTAGGTTGGCTAGTTAAATTACTCATTATTTTTACACTGGGCTCTGCATTGGTTACTCAGCCTCTCCTAAGTAAACTTTTCGGTGAAAACATGACATCTTCACTCGCGAAAATAACATGATGTTAGTTTCCCTTGTGAAAAGATCACCATTGCTATGACTACATAATAAATTGCAACTTTTATGGCAAAAACTATTAAAGTGAAATGGTTTGGTATGTCATTGGTGTTTATATAATGAATGGAATATTACATAGCTGCTTGTAGATATGAAATTTCCCTTTGAGTGTTGAAAAATACTTCATGAGTGAGTGCAGCGAACAAGTCAAATATTTTTCAACACCTGAAGAGAAATTTTGTATCTCCATGCGGCCATGAAAATAATATCCTCTATTTACTAACTTCTTTCTTATTTCAGTGATTCAAGCTCTTGTGGCTCTCATACATGATCCTGAACCAGAACACCCACTCCGTGGAGACCTAGCTGAGGAGTACACCAAGGATAGGAAAAAGTTTAATAAGACTGCTGAAGAATTCACAAAGAAATATGCTGAAAAAAGACCTGCTGACTGAATGTCTTTTTGAATTTGCCTTCTTATTCTAAGACCAGTCTGCAGTTAAAATCTAGCTTTGAAGTAATCTCTGATATACCTTGCTTAAATGCATCTTTGACATCCATTATTATTAATACTAGTTTTCAGTCTAGTCTGTAGTAGAATGATGTAGTCAGGCACAGCATACTGGTGAGTAAGGCCCCATTTATATGGAGAAAAGTTGTCCTGGGTAGAAGAATCACCCTCACAGCTGAGTCAAATTTAGCAAGCATTTATATGAGAAAACAGTTGACCCCTTTACCCAAGCCAATAATAGTCCCGCATGCTGTGATTGTCTGAAACAGTGCTCATGCATGCTTTGATTGTCTTGTTGTGACCTAGTTGTCCTGGCTGGGCAAGCCAAAGAGTTTTTTTGGAGAAAAGTTGACCTGGCTAGGAAGATGACTCTACCATCACGAAAGAAAGACCCAGCTGGGCAGGTCACCCATCTAGCCAAGCCAACTTTATGTTTTGCTTGTAAACGGTTTGTCAAGGTTTTTTACGGAAGTAAAAGTAGGCTTGTCCAGGGTAGCTCAAGTAGCTGAGTGACCCTTCTAATCGGGACAAGTTTTGTGCATATAAATAGGTCATAATCTGATTGACTTTGATGATCTGCCTGTACTTTCAATCACTTGTGTTAGGGAATTGCAGATATTAGGCTGTATTGAATATCTTGTTTGATTAGTTTCAGTGGCTGCGACTGATGACTTTATAAAGTGTAGTTTCCTCTTAGATTCAGTTCCAGCCAGCTTTCTTATACCTTTTTGAATGCTGTTATAATAAATTTACCATAAGTAGTGTCGATGTGCTAGTAATTGTCAATAATATTATTATTTCTTTTGTTTACATTTTCACAACATATTCTAACTTAAACAGTCTCTCTTATTATTGCTTAGAAGTTTGAAAGTTCTAATAGTTAGTAGGCCCTTTGGAGCTAGCGATTCATGTGGTACAAAACCTCCATGCTGGAGAGCAAAAGTCACACTGGGACAAGACAAACAAAAGACATACGTAGTTTTAAATGGTAATGTCCTTTGTTTGTCTTGCTCTCCAGTGTGGGGGTTTTGCACCATGTGAATGGCTAGCTGCAAAGGGCTTTTTCGCCACTTTCAGATGAGAAGGGAACAGGAGCTTAAAAGCGTGCTGCAATTGTTTCTGGTGTCATTATTGTTGACAGGCCGGTCAGTTATTGGCCAATTTTTTCCCTACCCCCAGTTACAGTCCCAGAAGTCTTTGGGAAAGTGAACTTGGCCCAGTTCCCTTCTAGGTTCTAAAAGGGGTGAATGTTAGGTAGTAAGGTTGCTTTTGTGGATGTGAGAGCACAGAAGATTTTAAAAGCTATTTGAAAATTTCTTTTTCATTTTGTTCGGGTATAGTCTTGTTGGTCATTTCGATACTTTTGTTAGTGATGTGAAATATAGTGTATTAACTAACTTTTGACATGTTCACCTTGTTTCCTTTTTGTACTTTAACAATCAAAGAGGGGCTACTGGGAAACTTGACTTACTTCTAATAGCAGTTGCTGTTGAATTAGGTGAAAATGCAAGTGGCCCATGTCAAGAACACTTGGTTTCACGTAAAAAAATTAAGAGGTCAAAGAAATGTATACTGATTCAATCCATTGCATCATGTTATTTGATCAATTTATGTGAGTACTGGGGACCTAGAGCAGACGTGTTAGAACTGGTTGAAAAGTAAGCGGCCTATTTCAGGAACTCTTATTCCACTCCACTGTTTCAAAAACAAAAGTTTACAGAGAATATCTTGGTAGTCAGGAAGTAGGAGCATGAATCTCAAAGAGTTTCCATTTTTCAATATTTGATTGTGCCACCTCATCTCTCCACACCCCATCTTGCCTGTCAAATGGGAAGGTTTACTGTCATCTCGCCATTAGAATATCTCACCACCAATCAACTAGCCACCAGGCCCCGGCTGTTCAAACGTTGGATAGCGCTATCCACTGGATAAATCACTCTCCAGTGGATAAGTATTTGGGAAAACAATTGCGTTATCCACTGGATAGATTTTTATCCGTTTGAACAACCGGGACCAGCTGTGTAGCCTTCGAAGATTGGGAGCAGGTCAAGTATCCCACCCAGGCATAACAGTCAACTGGGGTTATCGTCTGAGATCTCGTCTAATACTAGGTGAGTAGACTGTGTCTTGGTGGCGAGTCTACTCCTCAAAAGTTTTGAAAATAAGATCACCAGGGGGAAACTCCATCATTGTTCAAACAACTCTTAACAATGGGTGTATTCTTGTGGGATGATCTGGATCAGTATCACTAATCTGAGATCACTCGGATCATGGTAGATCAAATGAACCAATGAATCCTTGTCCAGAGTGGATTCATCGGTTCGTTATATCTACCATGATCCAAGTGATCTCAGATCACTGATCCTGATCTGGAGCATCTCAAAGGAACGCACCCAATAAGTAGTAATCGAGATCATTAGCAATTCCAAGAATTTGTTTCTTGGCATCAGGTGAGGTTTTGTTTTGGAGGAGTATCTTAAGTACACCCA
Organism: Porites divaricata; assembly: GCA_038088405.1. Lineage (NCBI taxonomy): Eukaryota > Metazoa > Cnidaria > Anthozoa > Scleractinia > Poritidae > Porites > Porites divaricata. The sequence continues at coordinate 19,497,508 of JBBMOI010000001.1, forward strand.
TGTGGTAGTAAGTTTGGACCAGGAGACACTTTTTAAAGAAAATTCATTTTAAAATGTTTCTGACTAACAAAATTATGTGAATTAGTGAATAAGCACATTCTATTCAAGTCAAGTAATACCATGCACTCTTGTAGCTTTAGCGTATCTCTTCTAAGTTTTGAATAAAATTATTTGTGGTTGTTTTGGTTCAGTTCTCATGTAAGGACTTGCATCTAAATATATACTTTAAAGGAGTTTTAATACTTATAATAAATAAGACAATGAACGAAAAGTAACCTGTCTTAAGACCTGCGATCGTTAACTCAATTCTTGATGGGGGAAACCTATGCTGAGTGCCCATATTCTACTTTTGGGTAACCTATAAACTGTTCACAGGCTACTTTTTTGGGTCAGGCCTGGAACTCTTCTATTCGTCATTTGCACATCTCCCATAATGCACCTTGTTTGCACCCAAATTTTTGTATAACCATTGCCTTCAATTTCTCTTTGGACGACTTCAATACCCAGGAGAAATTAAGGTGGCTCGATAGGGTTTTTCAGGGTCAATACCTAGCTCCCAAGTTTGAACATAAACTATGTTGCTGTTAACAAAGACTTGAAAAAATTACCACCACAGCTGTATTGGATAAAGATGAACATTTGTTAAACTAGCGCGCGTGATAAAGATGAACATTTGGTAAACTAGCGCGCGTGTAAATCACCCCACCGCGTCTCGCCTTTTCTGCGTGGAGTAATTTTCACGCGCGCTCGCGCTTCACTCGCTATTTCATCCCTGAGGAAAAATGGGGACTACGGTCTAGTACCCAGTCTTACCCAGGGTGACTTTGGGACAGTGGGGCTTGGAATCTAGCCGCTTCGAGCGCCGCGCGGGTCGGCGGGAAATCCAAAATGGCGTTGAGTTGTCTTTCTTGCTTTGCTGCAAGCAACTTGATTTTACTGATAACTGGAGGGTTATCTTTGCCTTTGTACTTTTCATATTTTGGTTCCGAAGCAGCAACAAGATTTTCTTTGCTTCTTTGTTTACATTCTGTCTTACTTGCGGCAATACCAAGGGTTTTGGTGAGTATTATAGTCCCATCCGGCGCTTTTTAATTAAGTTTTATATTTAGGTAGCCAGAAGTAGTACCCCCCCCCCCCCCCCCCCTCCAATTCAGAGTACTTGAAAGTACGCTAACTCTTAAACTGGTCGGTCTGAAACTTAAATATGCCCTTCAGGAAACCTTCGGGAAGAAATTTTGGACTGTCCAAGTTTCCATTCCTGTTCTTTTACAGTTCCTTCTACGTTATCGTTATTAGGGAGGTTAAGCTACTACGACCACGACCACGACGACGGCTTCAAAAAACAATAGGTTTAATGATCAAAACAACAGCTCTACACATGCATCATGCTTTTTAGTACATTTCTTTGACGTCCCCTGCACGAGCACGACGTGAAACCTGCTAATTTGCCGTTTTATGGAGGACGTGGACATGCCACGACGAATTTCCTTCCTCTTTTTGAACCTGAATAAAATCCTTAAGAATTTAACTCTAGGAAAAAGTCGCCCGCTTTTGACGTATTGAGCAGGTCCAAATAGATGCGATAAAGTTCGAAAGAACACAAATTCATTTTTTTACTGACGTTTTCACTGCCGTCGTCGTCGTCCTTGCTTAAGGTCCCTATTATGATAGAAGAAACCCCAGGGTATCTGATCGATGAAATAGATAATCGATGACAGTCAAAATCAATCAATACCAATCAATATCAATTAATCGATTAATATTGATAATCGATGACCAATCAATGGGGGAGATTGTGGTCATCAATAATAATATTGGTATCGATTTTCAATAACAATCGATAGATAAATATTATTATTGGTATCTATTGGTTGTAGATTGACACAGACATGTTTGCATGTAGCCAAAGGGGATCCATAAGCTTGGACTATAGGCGGCCGAGCTGTCCGTGTGGGTTAAACAACTTTAAAGGTTCTTACTCGTAGGTTTTAACTAACTTTAGTGCAATATCAGTGCCACTGTTAAGCTTCTAATTATTAACCTTAACTTGACAGAAATCTGCTTTACCAATGCTACAGTTGTTGTTGTTTGTTACCCTTCTGCTTCTTCCATTCAACATGACTCCACATTTTATTGTCTGGAGTTACCAGAAGATTCTTCGTCTGTCAGAGTCTGCTTTTTTGCTGACTGAAGCTGTGTTGTCAGTGTTGGTGGTGATGTTTGTAAGCCAGTCTATTGTGAATGAGATTGATGAACACCCAGTTTTAGTCAAGGTATAAGGTAACATAGGAATTAAAGTGTGCCTTCTGATTGGCCAATGATCTTTTTATTATTTGCTAATGGGTAACTATTCTAGTGAAGGCCAACTGCCATCCTCAAGGCAGTATGTATCAATATTATTTTTATGTACAAATATTTTTAAAATTTTATTGTGGAACTTGTGTTACATGAATATTCAGAATAACAATAAAAAAGGTGTTAAAAAATAAGTTTTTAAATATTATTACATTGAAACAGAAAACCGTTGATACAATAATGCCATGAGGTCTGCAGTCTCCTAAATAATTTTGCTTCTTCTTCATCTCAACATGCAATGGTCTGTAAGAGACAAAGAAATGTGCATAAGAGACTACATGGTCTGAAATGGATAAACAAAACCCAAGCTGGAAAGACCAGAACACATTTACTTGGATGAAAGCTTTTGTTAATTTGTCATGAAGCTGCATCTGCACTACTGACAATAACAATGTAATTTATCTTCTGAAAATAAATGTTATTGTTTAATTTAGAAAAAATGTTAGTTTTAGTAATATATTTTTTTGCATAGTCTAGTATCCTAACCATCTCAGGAGTTGCATATTTTCTTTCGATGTTCCTTGGTTACAATCTGTTTGCTGATATTCACACCACAGATATGGAAGCCTGGTAAGAAAGTTTCTGATTCTCAGATTTTTTTCAATTATGATTGGTTTATGTGCAATAACCACATGATACATTCTTCGAATTAACACATTAACAGGCCATCAAAATTCATTCTTGGCTCTGAGGCTGAATGGATTTGAATGAAAGGAAAGAGGTGAATATTGTTGTTAAACCTGGAATTTAATTTACCATTCTCACATAGACCATTATGCACCCTGTCTACCCGCCCCCCCCCCCCCCCCTTCCCAATCTTGCATAAGAATAATTTATTGTTTTCAAATAATAATTGTTTTTCCTCCTGGGTATTGTAGTCATCCCAAGAGACATTTTGGGGTGTAAAAAAGGTGCATTTTGGTCAATGTGAGAATGGTGAGTAGCTAATCTTTTGCTTTACTCCTCAGCCTCAGAGCCAACAACGGCAGCAGCAATGAGAATGGCAAAAGAGCAATAGGTTTAGATTGACAAAACAACAACTTTGCATGTGTATCACACTTTTTTGTACATTTCCGTGCTGTTGTTGCTCTACTACAACTTCAAACTGCCTAATTTCACGTGTTGTGGAGGATGTAAACCCAAGACAACGACCCTCTTTTCCTATTCATGAACTTTGATACAGGCTCTTAGAATCCAACTCCAGACAAATTCACCAACATTTGACGACATATTGAAGGAGATGGAATAAACATGATAAAGTTTGAAGCAGTGTGAATACACTTTTTAACTGACATTTTCATAGCCATCACTGTCGTTGTTGCTTAAGCTCCCTAATGAATTTTGAGAATTCAAAATTGGCCTTTTGAAGAACAATAACACTTCTTGGTCTATTCAGGGTTGCCATTAAGAGCCAAGGGCTGCGGACTGGGTATTTTCCTCGGCTAACATGAACACAACCCTGCATACTTTCCTGGGAAAATAGAAGAAAAATATAACCAAAAGAAAGCTCTGCCTATTGCCCACACCCGCTGTATTTCTAGTTAGTACCATAGTGTTCACCTTCATTGCATTGATTCAACTATTTCACAATAATTTTTCTTTTTGATTGGTTTTCGCGTGTTAAAGTAAATTCTAAAATTGCCATAAGGGCAAACATGCACATTCTGCTATTAATAATGTTATTGGTCAAAATGAGTTCATCATATAATTTTTTTGCTTTATTGCTCAATTTCTTGCATGCATATTTATGAAATGTACTCTGTTACATCAATATACTATATTGCAGGATAGGAGGAATTGCAGTTTTACTGTCTGTTCTTGTGTTTTTCATTTGTTTGCGTAAGGAGGAAGGTATGAATCTTTTGTAGTTTGCGGTAAATTAGTCCACTCTGATTGCACATAACTTCAAGATGGACAGTTAACGGTATATAAAGCATTGCCAAGACAATCTCAATATTTTTTATTAAAACTGAATTTGATTAACTCCATAATTTAATTTTTGAGTGTAGACAAAAGCATGGAGATCAGTGCTTTCTAATAAAGTGTTGGTATGAAGCAATTTATATTAATAGATTTTTGCGATCTTTTTTCAGGAGGGGAGGGAGTGGTCAAATAATTTTTATTGGTTTATTTGATTATCATATTTCTCACAGGAATTATCTCTGATGCTGCAGTCGTTAGTCTTGTTTCAATGTTTATAGCTTGGGCAATAAAGCAAGAAAGGTTAATGCAAGAAAATTCCCTGGATGCACCAACACAATGGCTTTAGTAAGTAAATCCACATTTTATATCACTATCAAACGCATGTTTTCCTAAGAGGCACGCTGTTACAAAATCCTCCCTCCAGCCCTTTAACAGGACAGGTTGAATAAGATCACGTGACAAAATTTGATCACGAGAGAATGGTTTCTATTAACACCAAAGCTTATGCACACTGAGCCTTGTACTATTGATAAAATCCAATCTAACTGAAATTAATGACCTTTATATCAATTGAAAGTGCAAATGAAATTTGAAATACAACATTACTTTAAAAACTTTCTGGCGTCTGTCTGTGTATTCCCAATTTAACGGGATCCCGTTTAACATCAGTTAAGAATTTAAAAAAATTGGCTTTAAGCAGAAAGAAACGCCATATGTTATAGAGGAGAAATTGTGCCTACTAGAAGTTTTCATTTTGCAGTGAAAATAAATTGACACGAGTCGACAATTAAAGAGGAAAAATTGGGGGACTTTGGTTCATGATCATTCACTCAAATTAACAGTAGTTCCTAAAAAAAATAACCATTTCCTCGAATTTTATTTTTAAACCAGTTCATTCACGGGCAACCGTTCATTCCTTAGTCTGTTTCTGTCAATGGCCACAGCGAGCTTAGGTAAGTACTCAGTTGACCCTTAATTTAATTGATTTTTAGTTCAATAGTGCATGGTTCTTGTTTTTGTTTCAGAAGGTTCATGTACATGATTTGATATGCTCCATAGTATCCTCTCCCGGTCGAGCATCTCCCGCGGTATGGTGTCCTGGTGTTTCACTTACTTCAAATGGCTGGCTTCATATTCAGTCAAAGTATTTTGATCTTCAAAATTGGGTCAAAAAGTCTATGAGAATTAACTCCTTCTTGAAGGTCAACGAGAGGTTTTCGAGATGTCGAGTAAAGGTTTACTTTGATTCTGCGGAGGACAACTATTTTCTTATAATGGATCCAGGGAGGGAAACTGGTCGTTTCGGTACAAAGTCGTTTCGATACAAGTCGTCAGAGTCGTTTCGTTACAAACTCAAGCAGTGAAAATATATTGCACAAAAAGTTCGTTTACTTCAAGTACAGTTTGCGCGTTAAAATTGTGGGTGAATAGGGTGAATAATCAGTGTTCTATATAGGCCAAGAACGTGGAACTAGTATTTACACTTCCACTGAATAAACTTGTATCGGAACGACATGTATCGAAACGGCCGTTAACCTCCAGGGAGCAAAAACCCTCATACATAAGTTGCAGTATTAGTTGCAAAGTAGAGCCTGATTCTACCCCTTGCAACACTTACAGTTTGTGCCGAAACTCCCGAAACGGTAAATGGCCATTTTGCCCCAGTTACTTGGCCCCCTATTTTCGAGTCATTTAAAAGTGTAATGCATCTCATTCTTGAAGCGATATTAAAGGTTACTTAGGGGGGCTGCTTAAATAACCGGGGCGAAAAGACCGTTAAGATGTTAATTTCAAAGAATGCAGTCACTGCTCTCATTGCAATTTTCCCTGCAAATTGAAAACAGGAGCGGGGTTAAATTGAAGGGGCTTTCATTCATTTTAGGAGCTGATACAGGTTAATTTTCTTGTAGAACACATGTCCCGTGCTCAAAGGATAATATCTATTTTCCTGTCACCCACATGTCTACTGTTTGCTTTGGTGAGAGTCGCAAGTGTTCTTGCTTTGGTGGTAGCCGTTCAACTTTCCTACTCTCAGAAGGTATAAAACAGTGTGAAAATGAATAATGATTACGTTCAAAGAGTTAATAGTCTTACAACATTCCACCCATGTGTTATAGCGCGATCTTCAGTCGAGTGTCTTTAATTGATCGTTGTTCTCGCATTTCTTCTACACTCGTAAACAGCTTGTGTTGCGAAAAATCGAAGAGAAAGAGAAACGGAAAAATCGGGTACACGAGGGAGTAGAACGGCTATTAGTAGGACCTTATGATCCGACAACGGCGACGTCCATGAAAACGTCGCTGAAAAATAGACTTCCCATCCTTTCACTTTTTTTCGCGATTATTCCAAGTCGCCCAGAATTTGGGTTGAAGCTGAAGAGAAGAGACCGCGCCCGAATTCTGACCGAGATGGTAGAATTTATCGCCTTGCCGTTCCCGTTCCCAAGTAAACTTAAAATGTGGTCATTTCATGTCAACAAGTCTGCATGTGTATCACGCGTTTTTGTACATTTCGTTGCAGCCCGTGCACAACTACGACGTGAAATAACCAAATTTTAAGTTTACTTGAGAACGGGAACGGCAAGCCGATAAATTCTACCATCTCTGTCTGAACCTGGGCGCGGTCCCCTCTCTTCTGATTGGATGCACCTCTATTGTTTTAGAACTAGCAAGTCATTGTTTAATTCACTGAAATGAAACCGTTAGTCATTATTCCCGATAGTTACCTCTTGTTCCAGTTCAGTGACCTTATCCTCAGTTGATCGGAAATAAATAATAATTTTGAAGGTAATAACTTGTTCAAAACAATTGAAAGGTGCATCAACTATGGATATTGCTGCTAGGAGTTACTTCATCACAAACCAGTCGCTTTGGTACTGATGACCGTTTCGTATTTTATTTAAGGATGAAGAATGCAGCACATTTTACGAAGAAGAACCAAGAATTTACGGAAGTCTCCGTCCTCTTTACCTTCGTTTGATCATAATCTTTGTGTACACTGAAGTGGTAGTTCGCACTATAGACTCTGCAACTTCGTATAATGCTCACGATATCGCCAACAGAGCCTCCAACAGAGATGTACTACCAATGTTAACAGGCATCAAAGTCTGGCGAATTATACAGCTTTTAGCAGTTACAATTACCTACCTCTACCAACTATTCAAGCAAGTGGACTAAGAATGAGATGCACTCTTCAAAGTGTTATTGGGGGCGCTAAGGCGGCTTAGGACGAGAGCCCCCACATGATAGGTGGGGTGACCATATAAGGGATTATATGGACAGGCGGGTTACCTCACTTACTTGGGGTCCCCCGCGGTGACCTCCATGTAAACAGGCCCTTTGATTAGACCAACCTAGGTTACTTAATAATTCAGTTGTCGGCGTAATGTAATCAGCACCTGTGATCACGCGTGCCGCACGATTTTGTAACTTTTGAAGTTTGTCTCTGGGAGGGACACTGATTTCATCCCATACAATACTGCAATAATGAAAGTGTGGTTCAACAGTTGACTGATAAACACTTGTCAAATTTAAAACTGTAACAGAAGGCTTTTAAAACACCAATACCAGATCAGCCAATTTTAAAGGTATCGTAAATCATCATTCATATCATGTTGTAGTTCGGGGATGCTGCGAGCAGTGAAAGTCAAATTTGTATCATCTGCGTACATTCATGTAGTAGCATAATCCATTATCAAAAGTAGATTGAGTTTGATCGTCCGGGTGAACGAAGTCCTGAATAGGACTGTTGTTGTTCACAGTGACTGACGTTTCGGCAACCTGTGCGGTGGTCATTACCGTAAAGGTTGTCGAAACGTCAGTCACTGTCAACAACAACTGTTACAGTCCTATTCAGGACTACGTTCACCCGGACGATCAAACTCAACCTACTTTTGAAATGACTCCTGGGTTCAAACCTTTCACAATAATCCATTATTCTACAAAGATCATATATATTTATTTACAAGACAATTAGTCAATTTGACCACCTTTGTATCTTTTCCAGATAATAAGCTTCTTTTTGTTGAAACGCTTCGCGCTCGAGTACGATTCTGTTGACAAGTGGCGCCGGCAATAACACCAGTTTCAGTTTTCAAGCACTTACTACCTTTATAGAGCTGTTATAGAACGGTTATTGAAAAATTATTGTAATTGTATAAAAAATTTACAAATTATTGTTTATTGTTTATTTCAAAACTGATTGGTCATTATAAACTTTCTAATAGTTAATGGGTAATTTATAAAACTTTGAACATTGAAGTAACAACCTTGGTCTTGAACGACTTTGCTTAGCTTTTGCAAATTTCTGTTCTTTGACCACGTTGAGAACTAGAAATAGTCCCCCAGTCGCAGGGATGTGACATTGTTGCTGTTTGTTTTCACTGAGTTATAAACTGTGCTTACGCTTGGGTAAACTTTGCCTTGTCCCTAGGCCTCAACTTTCGCGCGGCCAAAGCGTTTCAGGTCACGTGGTCCAAGCGCAGTGAATTGACCGAGAGGGACTGGGAAAACGCCGCGCAGGGACTAGGCAAAGGTAAACTGTCAACTCTCTCTTAGACGGACACCTTTGGGCCGTGACCGGCACTAAGTGTTCGTCTAACAGTGATGTCTGTCTTGTAGAGAGTAAAGTAGAGGGAGTAAAAAAGCCAGAGACCAGCTCTTGATGTCCATTTTACCGTAGAAGTGTCCGTCTTATAGAAGGTGTCCGTTAAGAGATAGTCGCCAACCCTTCAAATCGCTAAAACTCACCATTTTCAGCTACAAGACTGCCAATACAAAACTGTTGAGGAAAATACACTTATTTTGTTCATTTGACGTTATGACCATTATCCTGTTCAAACGGGGAAGGTTGAACGGTTGCATATAGTCTGTGTTTGCTGCTTGTGGTGAAAAGCGGATCACTCGCCGAAATGGGATACAGGTTTGCCTACGTCTTGTACCAGTGGGCTATTCCAAAAAAGCTCTCAGCTTCTCGGCGACCTATAAACGTGTTCAAAGGGGAACTAATCGGGAAAGAATATCCAGGAAAGAAATCATTGCCATCGTTATCACTGCAGGTCGTGTAAAACTTGGATGCCCGGCCTTGAACAAGAGAGGAAGAAGCTTAACCGTGCTCTGAACTGCAGGATACCTAGCCTGCGAGGCAGATGCCTTTTTGCAGGCTACAGTACAAAATACCGTGGTGTTGGAGAAAATTTTTTTGCTTTAGGTATTTTTTTTGTTTTGTTTTGGTTTTTTTGAGTGGGTATTGTTCAGTTTCTTTCTATCATTAATTTTGTGTTCCGTCACTGTGTTTAAAGTTTCTATAGAAACTGGAACACTATGCAGTCAAGTCGTGTCCGTAAGTCAATGACACTGTACTCTGCAGTTATTGTTTTTCTTAATGCTCACACGAAGTTTCATGATAATTTGATCAAACTTACCCTCCATACAATAAAATATCAGGGTAGGTGGCGTATTTTCCATTTGTGTTCCCAATTAGTCGAATTAGTTTATATAGCTTAAGTATCTGACACTTGAATAAAGTTTATTATTATTATTAGCTCTCTTTCCAAAGCCACTTTTCCCTGAAATTCGAACTCCAATGGTAACTAAGCACGCTAGGCTCTTAGAAATAGTCCCCATAAATAACAAAACAGCAAAGAGAAAAGCGACTTGAGGTTTTCTTAGAATTAGAACTGCCCCAGATATAGAAACCAATGAAGCTTCCCCAGCAAGCTAAAAGAATCCAAGAAAATGGCCGAAAATACTGCAGTCGAACTGGCCGGGCAACTCCACCCTGCATGATGGGGTCCTTGGGTGCCCTACTGACCTAAAGTAAACCCCACGGCCCGATGGTAACATTCGCTCTACAATAGTGAGACGCCAAAACAAAACCCATGCAGATACCAAAATTAAGAAGAAGAAAAAAACACATATCAGCTGATGCCTGAATTTTGTAATTTTTAAACTCTCGGAAAACTCCAACGCTTCCCATTTTTAAAAAAAAAACAATATCCAAAATGCGACCAAAAGCTTGGTGCACGTGCCAAGTTGATGTTATGCTGTTTGTTGTTCTTGTTTTCGCTGCCATCGAGGTCAAATTAAGCTTCCTATTTTAAAAAAAGGGAAATGTTGGAGTTTTCTGAGCCACGGTTAAACAAAAATAATAAGCCCGTGGGGATGATGGAAAGAGCAAAAGGCGTGGTCCTTCTTCCCTCTTCGCCTCCCGCTCCCTGCATGCTCCCTTTTCCCCTCCCCCCAGCCTCGTAGTGACACAAAGAGATCCCTGCGGAAGAGAGAGGAACACAGGGGCGGTGTTCAAATTAAAAAATCAGTCACATTGGCAGAAATTTTCGATAGCCCCCACAAAAAAATCCCCAAGCCCTCCTCCCCCCTCTACATAATTATGAACCCTCCCTAACAGGCTGATGTTTGCAAGGGGGCTTTTTATTATCATTTTCTATTATACCACAAATTCCCGGAAATTCCGGTTGGGATGTAAATGGTAAACGATTTTTTGGTTCGTCCCATTGGAAAATTCCCGGGACAAACGAAAATTCTGAAAAGGTAGTCCCGTTTTCCCGATCGGGATGTTCCGAATGGAAATTCGTTTACCATTTACAAGTTTCTTGAGTTTCGTACCATTTTCATATTGTAACTCGAATCCAGTCTAGCGCGGCGCGACAATCCGGAAATTTTAGGCAAACGGTAAACGACACGTACCGTTCTTTCGTTCTTACCGACCGAAAATTCTCAACCACAATTTCCGGAATTTTTTTATAAATGGTAAACAACCAATTTCACAAATCTGAATTGAGGTGGACGGGTACTCTGCAGTTTATACTAGGACTTCACTTGTTGCTGTCCCTGCGGCTTTCCAAAAGTTGCTGACTCAAGTCGAGTCATGGGCATGACTCGCGCGTGATGTTGTTATTTGCATATAAATGCTAGCATTTTTTAAATAAGCTGCACAAACAGAAAGCGAGTGCATTCTTATTGAAGGCCACGGTGACATGGAACGAGACCGTTTTGCTCTTGCCTGGCATTTGTTGCTTTCTGCAGCACTTATCTCTGCTGTGAGATCACAAATTCCGCTGCCCAAACATCCATTAGGTTTTGTTTATCACGGAGGTCAGTCCAGCGCTCCCATTCATCTCACAGCATTTGTTGACCTGACCTGTCCAGACTCCAAACAGGCATGGCCGACGGTGAAAAAGATTGCAGATATGTACGGGCCTAAAGTGGTGCAGTTTACGTCGCAGCTCTTTCCGTTACCATATCACACAAATGCATTTATCGCTGCTCAGGTGAGTTTACCCTTTGACTTGAGAAATCTTGTCCCGGCTTTCAGATAATAATCGATACGAGTTTTCTTGGCTGGTTTGTACATGATATATTTCTCTGGATGAAACAATTCCTGGGTAGATACCTGCCTTCTCCGAGGTAAAGCCCAATTCAGCCCCATTCTAGTCACTTTCTTGGAAATGTAAATTACGTAACCCTATAAGTCAATAAAGTACTTACTTAAGGCTTTTGTTCTATAAGCAATGTCCCCAGGGCTTAACTGCAGAATACCCTGCCACTTATTTGAATATGAATAGCAGCTATTGTTATCTACCTTGTTCTTCAAAGCACACACATGTACATAACAGTGGCAGCTGGGTATTGTACAGTTACTCCGTTGGTGATGTACATGGTGCTTTTTGAACTAATAATCTGACAGTAAAGAATGACAGTTTTAATTTTTCGGCCATTTCCAGTAAAGATACAAATGGAACAAAAGAGGTGCCAAAGGAAGATTGGCACTGTTCCCAGGTGACAAAAACATCATTTTGAGTCGTATGAATGGGTATAGGCTTGGGAAATGAACTGCGCTCCTCCCCTGAACACCAGGAGGACCAAGAGGGTGGTGGAAATTAAGCCTATAATGGGTAGTCAGCCAAGCCCTAAAACTAGCCAGTTGGGTACCAAAACTTTGGGGTGTCCTGTGGATTTTTTTGCGTTTATAAATGAGGTCTAAAAGATGATTCTGACTTGTGAATCCTTCTTACTGGTCATTGTTAAATGATCAAGTCAGTGTAAAATGAAGAATTAATTGGACTGTGGACTGTGGATTGCAGACTGCAGGCTAAAGGGTACAGTTGAAAATAGAATTCAGACTGCACACTGACAGCCAGAGGAAAATGCAGGGTAAACATAGGTTCAAAATGCAGAATGAGGACTGACCAACTGTTAAGCTTAACACTGTACTTGTGGAGTTTATTGAGAGCAAAACCTCACAAGTATGCAAATATGTTAAAATAAAGCTGTCCCATTCTGGTAACTGTTCCTTGAGAAAACTATGCCATTTTTGTGTTGAGCTATCTTCCTAGTCTTGGAAGCTTTGGAAAAATTTATTTTTTTCTTCTTTACTTGATTCACTAAAGGCCTTTTCTCGTTTTGTGCATTCAGAGTGTTTATGCTGTGGAAGCCTTTAATTCATCTCTTGTTATCAGCTGGATGGATGTCATTTTCAATAACCAAGAACAACTGTACAATTTTCAGACGATGGACAAAGACAGATATGATGTAATCAAGTAAGCGAAATCAAATTCTTGGGTAATTAAACCAACTGACTGATTAAAATAAAGTAGTTATTAAACCCCTTATGTAACTGGTTAATTGTTAATAATAAAACTTTCTATGGCCTTTCCCCCCCCCCCCCCTCCCCACCCTTTGCCCTCTCCCCTTCGTCAGGCAACTCCTTGGGCATTTGAACTTTAAAAGTTTGAGTTGTTTTATAAATTTCCATTCCCCAGTCCCGAAAAAAACTGCCTCACTGTCATACAACCTTATTTCAAGGGTGGTCTCCTACTTTGTTGCACATGGACAGGCAGGAAAGAAGACAGAGAAGGCTGGGACAAGGTTGACTGTCATAATATCAAACACCCTGCCATTAAAAGTGGCAACCATGACAGCCAATTAAACACAAATGATTCACACATATATTGTCAAAGCCTAGCTACCTCTCTGGCCCTGAATTTCTCCAACTCTACCCTATGCTTTCCATCACGGTACAAAATGATTACTGGTAATATTAAGGTGTAATTGGTTACCTTGACCACTATCTAAACGTTTGTCAATTTGAGCTTTTGAATGACAGTCAAGCCTCAGTGACTTGGGAAGTTGGGTGCCCAGTTGGGGACTATCTGAGTTTCTTTCATCCTATATACACTCATAACAAAAAAAAGAATGTTACATCTCTTATAACCAATGGCCTTTGACATTTGTAAAAATGTTGTCAGGGCCATGACCACAAGTTAATTAGTATTCATTATTAATTATTATAGTAACTGTTGATTGTCACTAGTAAGTTACCTTTTTGAATAAATGTTACACAGTCATTGAATGAGTGTGTGAGTGAATTAAAGTATGTTTCTGTTCACTGTAAACCTGTTCATCCTATTTTAGCATTATTTCCGATCTGGCAAGTGAGCTTAGAATTGACAAATCAGTTATCAAGGATGGTCTTTCCAATACTAAATTTGATGAGAGTACAAGAATTTCGTGGAAACATGGCTGTTCAAGTGGGTATATTCTTTTAAATTTGAATGGCTATGATTTAATAGATTATTGTAGTCTCCAGAACAAACAAAAATTAGGCAAGTTTCTCTAAAGAGGAGTGGGGACATAGTGCGTTATTTATATGCATAATTATATTGACCAGAATGGCTCAATATTGGCCTCATTCTTTGTCAAAGAATAATGAAAAATGAACAAGGTAAATATTCAGCTATCTTGTCCAAACAAGTTTGGTCAATATAGGATTTATTCTATTAGTGGGGAGGATATGTGCAGATTTGAGGCCGGATTGTTCACTTTTTGCTAAAAGCACCAAATTTTCGGGAATGACAGAACTAATTATGACTATTAATATGTGACATGGTGCCATCGCAAATTTTACCTGTTAAACTGGTTTTTAGAGTGATAATTAAACTGGCCGCCATTTTGACAGGAAGTAAATATCATCTAACAGAAAGTACACAAAATTAAGCATTTTTTAAAGCCAAAATGACGATGAAATTGTTTATTATATAAACTAATCGTGGCTATTAATATGCGATATGGTACCATGGCAAAATTTTCCTGTTAAACCGATTTTGGCGTTATTACTAAATCGGCCACCATTTTGACCGGAAGTAAATATCCCCTAACCAAAAGTACACGAAATTTAGCATGTTAAGGTCAAAATGACTATGAAAATGTTTGTTCTAAGTTTTTCCAGATATTTATGTCATATAAAAAAGTCAAGTGTGTTACAAATTAGCTGTTTAAATAAGAAAACCGCAAGTAAAAGCGGGATGTAATGGATAATGCAACTTACATTCAAAGCAATTCATTTCAGTAGTGAATTTACAAAAAAACGTGAAACATTGATTCGCATTTTTAATCATAGGAAAGGCCAAACATACAAACAAATTAAACTAGCAAAAAACAGATTATCTATTAATTTTTTACTTCTTTTAACCCTTCAAGTCCCAACATCAATTTTCTTCTGACTCACAATATCCATACAAGGTCAAGAGGTTAGGTTTTTAGAAATTAGTAAAGTGATCTCCTAGGAGCTAAAATGCTTTGATCGTTTGTCGCATTCTCTCAACTTATCCTTTTAAGGAAATGTATAGAGACCACTTTGAAAAAATTGTAAGGTTTAAGAGAGTTGATCCACTATTAAGAAGAATGCAGAATAGCCGCCCGGCACTGTGGCTTTCAAAATAATTTGAGGTATAATAGCTCCACCATTTTGTGTTATTGAGTAGTATAAATAACACTCTGTGCATATTATACATATTGGATTGAAATTGCTTTCACGATAACGTCTGCTCATTTCAAAGTTTACCATTTTCAAAACGTTTCCGGGAAATCCGTTTGGAAGGTAAATGGGTCCCCTACTCAGCCTACTCTTACAAACAGTGTCTGGGTTCTTTAACTTCCCACAGCATTTTATATGAACAAGGACTGTCACAGGGCTTACGGGTTTTTTTTAATCCAAAGAAGACTAGAAAGTCTAATCGTTTGCAGATGACATTAAAAAGGCAGCACTTCTCATCAGTTATTTAAAGATCCTGATCGAGAATTGGTCCGGCCAGAGTTTGAAACAGCGGCTTCCGGCTCAGTAGACCGGTGCTTATCCACCTGGTGCTAACCGGGCGGCGGTTTAATTCACCTGTATTTCAGTTGTTTCACTATCAAGTGAATCTGCGCCTCTCTCAACGGAAGTGAGAGTTAGTCTCTAATCTTCAATGTAAGCACCCCCAGAATATCATTTAATTATCATGGACTGCGGAGCAGCACTGATAATCATGCTGAAGTCCACATGCAAGAAAATAAGGAAAAAGCGTTTTTCGAATATGCATCACTTACTTTAATCCCCTGAGCATGTAAAATGTATTCTCTTGGAAAGAGTTATGTGACAAATATGTCGCGCTGAGAACAGCTTAAAGACTAAGATCTGGGGTAAACATGTATTAGGAGCTATACTAAGAAACTGGAAAAAGCTAGTTCTTTTGTAAAGATCGAAACGAGCAGGTGCTTTTTAGATTCCTTGCACATTGAGCAATGCATGTTGTTTAGGGCCAGATGTCCCAGTCTTTTCTCTGCATCCAGTTTGAAGTCAATTCGCTAGAAAGCATTTATTGTTATGCTATATCACAAAGCAGATTCCCTTCTTTCAAGATATAATATATTAATTAAAAATATAAGTTAAGTTTCTATGTTGTTTGTGTCCAAGACACGCCTCTCCGTTCTAACTACCCATAAAGCTTCTCTGCCAAGTTAGCTTCCCTATCATTTATCTTGGTATACTGATGTACATTCACGCTACCTTGCAGCCTATGAGATTGCTAACGTAGTTACTAAAAAGGCTGCACTTGCACTTCGTCTGTTCCATGCATTCACAGGATGTGACATGGTGAATACTTCTAGTCACCTCCAGAAATAATCGGAGTTGTTTTCGCTTACGCGTTCTTCTCTACGATAGAAAAAGTAGTTCCTTGCCATCAACTGACGAAGCCAAAAGTAGTTTCTTTGACCTGGCGTGCATTACTTAAACATTTCAACGGCACGGCAAACCATGCTGGCCACATATGGAGTCAGCAAGCACTGGTACCAAGCATCTAGGTTCCTATTCTGCAAGATTGGGGCTGGATATCTCTTAGAGGAGAGTGGCAACTCTCCTGCACAACACTGTCAGAAATTACAAAGTTGAGGGTGGAACTAGTCAAGTACGCTCGTAAGAAGGGCTGTGCCCAGAAGAGTGACAATCGTGAAAGGCAATTCCCAACCTTTTTTTCGATTACAAGCACTTGTCCGCATGAAGAGTCAAGTCATTAGGTGACCGAGTAATGAATTACACACGATAAAAATAGTAAATTGAGTGTATAGATTAGATTGAAAGAAAATATATTAAAGATTACTAGCAGGCACAACAGAAGTTTAAGCTCATTCCTTAAAAGTTCCGACTCGGATAGTTTTACTTCCGGTGTAGCTGGCGGCCCCTTATATCATCTCTATTCAATTTTTTTAGGCAATTTGCATTAAAATAATATCTCTTTGTATGAAAAAACAGCCGCCTTAGGTATTTGCTGACATTTTCTTATCCAAGTTGCTAAAATTCAGACGTTTTAAAGAAAATGTTAATTTCACTTTCAGTTCAAAATTATGGCCGCCGTTTTAAAACTCTTATTTTTCACACTTAACGGACTTTTGGCGATGGCACCATATCCTATCTTTTTTAGGGCCTTGAAAACTATCATCATGCCAAATTTCATGCTTTTAACAGAAAGTGAACAATTCAAGCACATATCTGCTCTACTATATGGCCAAAAGTGAAATATATCTCTGAGGTTCAGAGTGCCAAGATAGGCCCATCTTCTCTGATTGGCTAACCAATCAGAACAAAGGATTTACATCATCTTATCATCTTATGCACTCGCTCAAGCAGCCATATAACAACAATATTTTTATTTTTTATTTTAAAGTTAGGGCATATATTTCTGAATTTAAATCAGCTGTAGAGGAATTAATATTATAAATGTTTTAAGTTTAAGCAGTGTTTCTGTGGATTGGCTTCTTTTTCTTACTGAGACTGCCAAAGATGTTTGTTGTTTTTTGTTGCTTAATTTTAAATGACAAGTCCTGTCTGTATTATAATTTCAGGGGCAGTCTCTGGCACTCCATTCTTTTTTATAAATGATATTTTTGTTGGTGAAGCTTCGGCCAGTTGGACTGTGGAGGACTGGAAGAAACTCATAGATCCACTGTTGAAATGATAGATGGTTAATTCATTTCCTTCATATGTATATGAAGTATCTATTGATAATTCATAATGTTATGAATTAAATAATAGATCAGAGGCTCTTTATTTGCTGCATAGGTTTTTAAATATAGGAATGAACGTTTATTCGTTTGTCTCACGATAGAATCGCTTTGAGATATTGATCGCGACGTTTCGACTGCAATACTGCTAGTCTTCATCAGGTGATGAGGTCGATTGTTTACGTGTAGCTATTTATGCACGTTGGTTCGCTGTGATTGGTGTATTTCGATCCTTATTATTCCGATTAGCAGATGATGTTCCCTCACGGGTCCGCTTTGTAGTTGAACGGCTGTTATGCTTTCTGATCGTAGGCATCCATGCTTCAGGAATTTCGATTCCGTTGTCTCTATTGATGTTATTAGAATGAAGTCTTATTTGGATAGCCTCTTTGACCCTACGTGTGTATCGGTGAGGTTCACGATCGATAAACTTGACTTGATTCCATAAAGGAAGATGCCCCGTTTCGTTTGCGTGCTCCGAAACTGCGGAGGTTTGTGTATGAGCAAGCCGTATATCTCTGTCATGTTCTTTTATCCTGTCTTGCATTGCTCTCCCTGTTTCGCCTATATATACTTTGCCGCATTCACATGGAATTCTGTATACAACACCTTCTTGTTTGCCTGGTTCTAGGGCGTCTTATATATTATGAAAAGTTGTGTTTTATTTGTTGTAAAATTATTTGACATTTATTTGTCATAATAAAATTCTTTTTACCAACAGAAAACTTCCTACTTGTTTAAAGAAGCTAAAGAATAGTTAATTGTTATCAGCAACATACCTACCTAGTGGTCTAGCTTCTACACCTACTGGTAATTGCAATAACATTGTCTTGGGAAATTGCTGAAAGAAAAAATGAAAAAAACACTCTAGCCGCAATAATTTGCAACATAGGGGTTTTCAAGCGTAAAAACAAAATTTAATGCAAATGCAACAGCTGTATGCATATGTTGCAAATTGATGAATCTTAGAGTGGTTTATTAGGAAGCCTAATTAATTCCTATCTGGCTTTTTACATTTTCCTTTTTGCATTTTTTCTTTGACAACATTATCTCAGTTAGGTGTATATAGGTATTCAGTTAGGTGTATGTTTTAATATGTGCGAAGATTTGAGAAATTATAGGCTGTTTTAGTTGCAATACTTCTATTTTTATACCCGTTATTCCGAGCATTCGTTATTTTTTCTTTTCTCTCAGCCATCATTTTGTGAACTAATATATAGATTTAGCCAGGGCTAAAAGCGAAGCTCCCATTAATAAATTTATTATTTAAATCAAACAATAAACTTGTAATCCACAAATCAGTTAACTTAAGGGGAAATTCATATGGGAAAGGCTCAGTGATTTTAGAGTGAAACATCTTACATCGAGTTGGCCTATAACGTATATAACGTATATAATTAATCTGTCCATCAAGCAAAGAACATTTTCCTGATGATCTAACAATCACTAAAGTGATTCCTATCTTTAAACAGGGATCCCGTTCCGTGACTGTGCGATAATTATAGACCAATATCAGTTCTTCCAGTATTAAGTAAAGTTTTTGAAAAATGTATTTATAATCAACTTATATCTTATTTTTTGTCTGAAAATATGATTACTCATACTCAATATGGGTTTAAGCCAGGCAGTACCACTATGGACTGTCTTGTTGATCTCACTGAAGAAATCTCTACGAGTCTAGATCAAGGAGATTATGCTGTATCAATATTTTTAGATTTGAGTAAAGCATTTGATACCGTCAATCATTCTATTTTATTATCAAAGCTACTGTCCTATGGCATTCGAAAACCTCATATCCACTGGTTCAAATCGTATCTTAATAAAAGAAAGCAGAGAGTTTTTGTAAATGGTAACATTTCTGACACCATGCCAATTACTTCTGGTGTACCCAAAGGATGAATTTTAGGACCATTGTTATTTTTGATATATATAAACGACTTTACTCAATCTTCTGATTTTTTCTCTATCAGACTATTTGCAGACGATACCTCTTTAACAGCTTCAGCTAAAACTATAGATGAACTCTTATTTGAGATAAATTAATTTTTTTGAGAACTACCTAATATTTATGACTGGCTATGTGCAAATAAATTAACCTTAAATCTACGAAAACCTAAATATCTTATCTTTCAACCTTGTCAGAAAGTAGATTATGATTTATTATTTCCACTATCGATAGCTGGAAAATGCTTAGAGCAAGTATCCAAAATTAAAAACTTAGGTATCTATATTGACAGCCACCTATCCTGGCAAGGTCATATCGACTATGTGTGTGATAGAGTCAGCAAGAGTATTAATATTATGACAAAGATAAAAAGTTACCTATGTAATCAATGCTTAACTAGTATCTACTATTCTCTTGTTTACCCATATCTCATATATGGTAGCTTATTGAGGGGAAATAATTATGATAATCCATTATCACAGCTCATACGTCTGCAAAATGAAGCAGTTAGAATAATGAATGACGTTCCTTTACGAGATCATATCACTCCTCATTATGTTCATCTAGGTCTATTAAAATTTCGTGATATTGTTAAATTTATGTACAGTTGTTTGTTTTTATATGACTGTCTCTGATAATAAGCCGTGTAATTTTCCATTATTACTTGTATCTGAGCAACATGATTATTTTACACGAAGTGCATCTGCCCAGCAATTACAGATTCCCCACTCAAGAATTAATATTCGAAAGTTCTGCCCCACCGTCATTGGTAAATACTATTGGAATGATCTCCCCCTTCATTCGCAATAAATCATCAAAAATCCTGTTCAAAAAGGCACTTAAAATATATTATCTTGCTCAGTATTGACTTGTGTGTGTGTGTGTGTTTTTTTGTGAAAAATAAACTACAAAAGAATAAAGTCAATCTTGTTAAAGGGCCATTAGTTCACTATAATGTGCCCTTCTCCATTCTAATTCTCTTCTTTTATTATTATTATTATTATGTGCACGTAGGTTAAGCAACTATAGTATTATTGAATACAATTACTGTATTACTCTATTACTGTACAATTAATGTATTATTATTGTACAACTAATGTCTTAAAGGATGGAGTAAAAAAATAGAAACAAAAACAAAACAAAACATAGCAATCATCTTCGATCACATTCAAGAGCGGTAATGGTTCTTGATCACAGTGGATTATACCTGGAAAACAAATTCTCGGAAAACAAATCAGGCCGAATTTTTTGTTTTCGACAAGTTTACTTTATAAAATCTTGCCAACAAATCCGGGGATATGTAAACCAACCTTTTATACTTTTTACACATCACATCTGAGGTGAAACCGTACTATTTATCAAACAGACCTCGAGCGCAGTGAACATTAAAAGAGTTATGCTTCAACATAAATAATTTATTGTTTTTTTTTTTTTAATTTAAGGGTTTTATAACGATGTGTAATCTTGAAAAGCGTTTGATACGCGCGGCATAAAGACAACTCCTGCAAGCGATGTTCATGAACGACTGAAAACAAACAGCACAGCGATTTAAATTGCAAGAGAGACTACTAACAATCACGAAAACAAATATAATTCGGTTAAACATTTACAGACACAACAATTTTCATTCACGAAGATTAAAGCGTTTCGAAAAATCCTGAGTCTTAAAGCTTAATAACTTTGTTTTAAGCCGGCCTCGCGGTGTTTGCTTTTCTCAAAGATGAACTCGAGGCAAGGAAATCGCTCAAATTTTTCTTTCTACAGCCAAATTTATAACTAAATATTCTTCGGAACGTGTTCTTCTATTTGCGGTGAGAAAATATACCTAAAGGCTCTTTTAAGTCCTGTAAGCTTATATCGAACCTGATATTAGGTCGGTTTATTGTCTCAAATCTTACAAACGTCAGTGAAACGTGCATAAACTTGCCGCATAAATTGTGTTCGACTACATGAAATTAGATATAAAAAAAAACTTCAAATGCAATCATTACTCAGGCTTACCTTTCGAGATGCGGTTCGTAAAAGCTATCAAGTAACGCGAGAGTCGCGTGAGAATTTTGAATCCTCTTTAATACGCATCAAGCAAGGTGAAAAACGAAAACGATGCCATCCGAAATCGGATTTGCGACTTTGACAAGCGACGCATCTCTCAACCAAAAAACCAATGAACAAACTAGCCATGAATAACAGACTTGATAGCAGCTGTATTTCATTTTGTACATCCAGTGGAAAAAGACAGTTAAAAACATCACAAGTTTACACAAAACTCTGTCAGCTTCAGCTGTCAAAGTAAACAAGTTTCAAGATGATGCATAAATTTTCCGCATAAACTCACCTGTCAAATTTTGACCAATCAGAGCATAAAAATTGGGCGTAGAGCATGACCAACGCGTGACCTTGGTGAGAAAAGGTCTTCCTAGCCTGTATTGTTACATAACTTGCTGAATTTTCGCGACCATGGTTAGTTTGAAATCAAACTCTTAATAGTGCGGGGTCATCATGGCATAAACACGGCATATTTCATATAAATTTTAAAAATAATAAACTTGAGCCTGCGATCATCTGAAAACCAGTAACTTGTCAGCGGATAACTTCAAAAAAGTACTCGACCTCGATGGGTGGACACCTGAGCCCGCGATATGGCCAGGTGATATTGGTCAGCGGATACCTTGTTTTGACAGCTGTCAATTGATCACAATATTGATGTGTAATCGGTTTCCTCATGGGCTTCCTGGGTTCCCAAAGTAGTTGGAAAGTGTGCAAGTAAACATTGGTTTTCCTGTGGTGCGGACGGACGGCGGGCGGGCGGGCGGGCGGGCGGTCGGTGTACGGTCACGTGATTACCAAATTTTCTGGGATGGGTAGATTACGTTAGGTATGGGGCTCCGTCCACGCGCGCGCGAGGAGCTCCGCTATGAATGTAAAGGTAATATCGCTAAAGTGTGATTTATAGCCTACGTAACAGGCACTTGCGAGTAATATGGGCACAAGAAAGAACGGGCTCGCGAATGAATGTAGATACAGTCCGGCCAGGACAATAAAGTGGTTATTTTCACCAGCCGCGTTGCTGCGTGAAGTCATGTAAAGTGCTAATCCAACGTTAATTATAGATGCGCCAGGTAACTTTTATAAACCGCGTCCAACCGTGACACCGTCACCATTTTTCAAAGTAAACTGATCCCGACCTAACACCGTCGGGTGTTGAGTTGACAGATCATGTGACCTGTATCATATTTAAAGGCTACCTTTAAAAAAAGGAACGGGAAATCGGGAACGGGAATGGGGAATGAGAATGGGAAATGGAGAACGGGGAACGGGGAACGGGGAACGGGGAATCTTTAAAACGGGGAATCTTTAAAAGCGGGAATCTTTAAAATGGCGAATCTTTAAAAGCGGGAATCTTTAAAATGGCGAATCTTTAAAAGCGGGAATCTTTAAAACGGGGAATCTTTAAAAGCGGGAATCTTTAAAACGGGGAATCTTTAAAATGGGGAATCTTTAAAACGAGGAATCTTTAAAACGGGGAATCTTTAAAATGGGGAATCTCTAAAAGCGGGAATCTTTAAAACGGGGAATCTTTAAAAGCGGGAATCTTTAAAACGAGGAATCTTTAAAAGCGGGAATCTTTAAAATGGGGAATCTTTAAAACGGGGATACTGTAAAAGCGAGAATCTTTTGTAAACGCTTTCATAATCGAGTATGATTCTATAAATCCTTACTTTTGCTGATTATTGTAAACCGATTAAATATATATTGTTTTGTTTTATCCTTTTATTTACTTCTTCATCGCCTTGCCGTAAGGATCAGTTTGCCGTTTTATATTTTTCTTCAAGTTTAATTGTACTGATTCAGGTCTACAACTGGTAGATCCGGCACCATCCTCGGAGACCCAGGGGCAGATAGTGGGGACGAGGAAAAGTCTAAACGGGCGGAAAAATATATGGCACAAAGAAAAGTAAAGAACGGCGAGAAGAGCCCCTGGGGACAATGTCTTACCAGACCAGTTCCAAACGATCGCCGCCCTTCTGGCTTCTGATTGGTGCCAGAAAAACACAAGTTTTCTGGCACCAATCAGAAGCCAGAACGGCGGCGACCATTTGGAACTGGTCAATATGATCTCGAGACCAGAATTACGATTATCGTAAAATCTTATTTGCCACCATATTTACGATAATCGTAATTCTTGACACGCTTAGAAAGAAAGAAAAATAAAAGCGTAGAAATTTGGGCAGGATTCGATCCTGTACCTCCGGATCTATAGTACCCTGCCCTAACCACAAGACCACCGAGGATTCGCTACAGGACAAAAGTTTGATTTAAGTACTAATGCGAAATCCCTAACCCTAAATAGAAGCTAACCAATCAAACCAGCATTCTGCAGCGAATCCTCGGTGGTCTTGTGGTTAGGGCAGGTTACTATAGATCCGGAGCTCCAGGATCGAATCCTGTCCAAATTTCTACGCTTTTATTTTTCTTTCTTTCTAAGTCTGTCAAGAATTACGATTATCGTAAATATGGTGGCAATAAGATTTTACGATAATCGTAATTCTGCTGTAGAGATCATGTTGAACTGGTCTGGTAAGACATTGTCCCCAGGGGCTCTTCTTGCCGTTCTTTACTTTTCTTCGTGCCATATATTTTTCCGCCGGTTTAGACTTTTCCTCGTCCCCACTATCTGCCCCTGGGTCTCCGAGGATGTTCCGGCACTAATCATTGGTTTGTTGCTGTGGTTTTGCTGACATTTTATCTTTAACAGGCTGGTTTGAAATCAATCCCTGCACATTTCTTAGCTGCATGATTTTCAAAGCGCTGGTCTTGAAAAAGTTTGAATTTGACAAAGGTAGACGTCTGTTTCAGCCAATCAGTTGAATGAACTGAAAACGCGCGCACTGTCAAAACGTCTGTCATGGTCTTCTGACCCACGCTAGTCTCTAGGGGTTTTCAAACTTTTAATTTTCCGACAAGCGTCTACGTCTCTTTTTTATTGGAGCTTCCCCCGTGCATACGTCCTTCAAGATCGAGCGATCCGTCTCAAAATTCTCAAATTTCAAAATTAAAGATTCCTCATTTTAAAGATTCCCGCTTTTAAAGATTCCCTTTTTTAAAGATTCCCACTTTTAAAGATTCCTCCTTTTAAAGATTCCCGCTTTTAAAGATTCCCCATTTTAAAGATTCCCGCCCGCTTTTAAAGATTCCCCGTTTTTAAAGATTCCCTATTTTAAAGATTCCCGCTTTTATAGATTCCCCACTTTAAAGATTCCCGCTTTTAAAGATTCCCCGTTTTAAAGATTCCCGCTTTTAAAGATTCCCCGTTTTAAAGATTCCCCATTTTAAAGATTCCCGCTTTTATAGATTCCCCATTTTAAAGATTCCCGCTTTTAAAGATTCCCCGCTTTAAAGATTCCCGCTTTTAAAGATTCCCCGTTTTAAAGATTTCCCGTTCCCTGTTCCCCGTTCCCCATTCCCATTCCCATTCCCATTCCCATTCCCCCATTCCCCGATTCTCCGATTCCCCGTTCCTTGTTTTAAAGATAGCCCATATTTAAATCACCAGTTCTCAAATGATGTCGTCTATAAGGGAAAAAAGGAACTTGAATTTTACTTTCCTAAATATACTTATTTCTCTTATTTCGCGATTTAGTCCCAGTCGGGTTCTTGATCGTGAAGTCTGGTTACAACAGATTTTCTCAAGCCGATATAAGACATATTGTTTTCAATTTCAGAGGCAAAGTGAATGGTCTTGTTACTAGTCTCCCCAGTAAATTGCTGGGACTGCGCTTTGAAACTTCTCTGGTTTGATGAAGAGGATGACGATGATGATGGGGAGGAAGGTTTATTCAAAGATATATCGACTCCCCCTGATTCGCTGCTTAGAGTTGTTTCGTCTTTCGTCACGTGCATTTTAAGTTTCCCGGCATTTCCAGTCACGTGAAATCCACTGTATTTCACTTCTGACTTTTTATTTCCTGTTAGATCCTCCTGATGACTTCCAGAAAAAATCTTCTTCTTCGTTTTTAATCGTAGAAGAGAAGAGCCATTCTTTTTAAACATCTTTCTCCTTCTGTTTCTCAGTTTCAACCTATGTAAGCTTTTTGAATGAGCTATCCTCTTCTTCCAATTCCCCCTGGTTTTTCCGTTTGTTGTTTTGAAAATAACAGATTTTTTAAAGCTTATAGTGTGCCATCCGGGTTGTGTTATGTGTACTATTGGTTTGTCTGACTTGAGAACTGGATAATCAGCCGTGCCTGGTTTGACGACAACTTGGACCGAGTCCGCTTGTGCTGTCACTTTCGCAAGATCTTTTGTTGCTGAGATTTTTAAATCCCCTGATTTATCCTCAACTTGAAAATGCGCCTTTTGGTCTGTGCTGTCAGCGGAAAATGTTGTAGACAAGAAAAGCGGCAGGAAAACTGCAAGAGTCTTTAGAGTCTTGCAAGCGGTACACAGAGAAAATATTCCTTGAAATCTGTTCATCTTGGATGGCTGAGCTAAGTGCTCCAAAACCAGCATTTGAAGGCGGCGTTAATACTTTTGTTTGCAAAACGTCGATAAATAATTTATTTTAAGTGTCTGTGCTTTCAAAGATCACCGCGATCTAACAACAGATTCCTTGAGCTTGAAGAACTTTAGCAAAGGAGTATTTCACTGCGTAAAAACTTAGTTCAATTTAAGGTGCTTGATATCGTGTGATATGAACAAGATTTGATTTTTTTGAAGGAAGTTTTATTAAATGAACTTAAATATGTTTTAACCACCAGCCGAGATTTTGACTGGTGCTCGCTGTTAGGTGTGTTTTTATTCACATGTTTCTGCCCACATCTTTCTTCAGTTCTGTAGACCACTTTAAGGTTTCAATTCTTTAATTACAAGCGACTAAACAGGCAAGTTTACCTTCGTTGTAATCATACCCTGCGAGCGGGCTACCGCGGTATTTTGACCGATGTAAAACTCTTTTACCCCACTGTATGTTTGTTTAGTTTTTCTCGGCATTTTCACACTTCACTGACCAACAGCTTGCAATAGTATTGTCGTTATTATTTTTGAAGGAATGTAAAAACATAATCTACCCACACAAACTTAGTGAAACATATACAAACGTGATGGTACAAGTCAAACTATATCCGCGAATCGAAGACATTGATGCTTTTTCTGTTTCAATATTTATGTTATGGACAGGTTGTTTAACTATCTTATTGACCCCTTCCAATTCAATTATTTTATCACCCGTCTCCTACAAGTTCTCCCGATGGCAGCAATTCTCTTTCAGCACCGTTCTTTGAAGTTCGAAGCTATTGTTGCTTCTCTTTGTATCCTCATCACTTTAGTACACATTTTAGCGGTACAATCTTCCCCAATTCCAGAGGATAGCGGCACTTTTCAGAAACCACATTTTCAGGTATTATAAGGTATATTCTTTAGTAGGTACCAATGAGTTTGAATTGGCGAAAACGCGCGGGCGGGTTGGGTCGTGGAAAGGCCGTGAGGAAATTCCGAGTTTTCTGTTTTTGTTTTTACTTTTTGAAACTGAATTTTGAAACCTTGTTACTGAGTCAACCTCTGATTATTCTATGTTTTCATATTAAAAGACCTTAGACTTCAATATAGCCCTTTTTACAAGCAAAATTTGACAGGTAAGGGCTGGGATTGTCACGCTTCGCATGTTTTATCAGTTTATTAATACTTGGAGGAGCAAAGGATGGCGCAGTGGTGAGAGGACTTGCGGTCAGGCTTCACATCCCGGCATCGACGCCATATATGTGGGTTGAGTTTGTTGTTGGTTCTCTCCCTTGCTCCGAGAGGTTTATCTCCAGGTACTCCGATTTCCCGCTCACTCAAAAACGATCATTTCCAAATTCAGGAATGGTAGACGAAGAACAGCTATGTGGATGTGCTACCTCTAAATCGTTACTCCCAAGAAGCAGGCAAAAAAGTGTTTATAGGACTAACTGCACGGCATAACGACCATAAACATCTTTAAACGCGAAGAAACTAGATCTGTGCATTTTGCAAGACTTAAGAGCGTGTCTCCGTAAAAACCGACCAGTCATTTCGGATCAAAAAATTAATTTTCCTTATATTCTGGGATATTAAAGTCTTTACCTGATTAGTTACAAAAATGCATTTTGTTTGACCGAAAATGCGAAATATAATTTTTTACGAATTTTTTAATTTTCGACCGGTTGGCACCGGCGCCATAGCCTTTGAAACTGCAAAAATCGCCTACATTGCCGGTGCTACAGAAAACAAGCAACTCGTTCAAGAAGCCCGATTTTCTTTTTAATATACGGATACACCACTCTAGATGTCCTAGCCATATCACAGTTCTGAATTATTTATAAATTTTAGCGGCAAGAATCTTTTTTCTTGCACGCGTTATCAGCCTTCCATCAAAACACGAAAATAGTTCAACTTTGAGGGCAGTTTAAAAAAGTGTGGCACCTGTCTCAAACTTGCTATCTGTATTAATACAAACTAGAAATGATAGTAAAACGTAAAAAGGAATAAAACTTTTGTGCTCTTGACGTTTTCGAACTTGACCGCCGTTTGAATTTACAGAAATTTCGAGAAGATAATCAACGAACACTTGCCTTGTTATTCTCCTCCTTTAACTTCGCTGTTTGTAATGTCCTTCTTGGTTTGTGGAGGAAACTATTGTGCCTGAAGCAATCGCTTTTACTATACAAATATTGGTTTTCTTAACATTAGTCCTCCAACGGCATTTTTTGTCTTGTTTGTGATAAAAGTAATGGCACTCGTTGCTGGCCGCGAGCGTGACACGGTTGTTTCGTGACATTCAAATTTTTTTCCGCTGTTTGTTAGATGTAATTGCCTTTGAATCGCCATACATCGATAAATTTACTTCTTTAGTTTAACGTAGATGCATTGAAAAAATTGACTCGACACATTTTAGAGAAGGAAATTGAGAATCCGCTAAAACGCTACCAAGAGAGAATGAGATGACGCTACTAAAGTTCGTTCCAGGCCCCACTGTTGCGCGGAAAATCATTGGACTGGACTAACACGTCGAGGATTTTTTTTAAATGTTTCTACGTAATTATGTATAGGTAATAAAACCCAATAAAGCCAATAAAAATATGTACAGCTCTATAAAATGATTCACAAGGGCTAACGTACCGGGCCGTGGCCACGAAACGTGAACTCTTCCCTCTTTATTTGTCACATAATTATGCATCCGAAGAGCTCATGCAGCTTTTGTAGCTTTTCCATCAGGTAGCGGTAAGCATTAAGACTAAGAACCTGGGTCTTAAGGTTTCTTGTTAGCGCATATTTTTATGCCTGTAGAAGAACAAGCAAGGCACTGGAAGGATTTTTGTTGTTTCGATCTGACAATGGAGCGCATGATCTAAATCGTTGATCCCCAGCGTTTGGCGCTATTACTTCAGCAATGCATATTTCTTTTTCCATGTCTGTTGCTTCATTTCACCTGCCTCATAGTATGCCCTTGTCAATGATTCTTTCTTTATTGTCAAATTTTCGCGTTGTTTCCTGAGTCACGTGCATCTACTCTACTAAAAGCGGAAATGTCGATTAATATTAAATTGACTTTCAAGAATACTAGAAATCTGGATGCAGAAAAAAGAAAAAGTTTGTAAAAACCTTCCGTGCAAATTTAACATAAAGCAAAAATCCAGAACTTCTTTGTAAATATAACCTAGCCTGCGTAGCATGGCGGTTTTGTCGCGCGGAACGATCATTGCTCCCGCCCCAATCTCCTCGCGGTTTCACAGCCCTCGTCCGCCTTCAAGCTAATAAGTAACACGGAAAGGAAAGAAGACGAAAAAAGGATTGGAGGTCACATTTGGAGATCGATCTCGGGACTTCTCCCACAGCAGGCCGCGCAATAACCAACTGTACCAATACTTGCCCCTCAAAAGCAAGTGCAAACGCAAAGTAGCCGTAGAAAGCCTACCTGACCGAGTAGAAATTATGATCATTTTTTAGCTTTTCATTGCTCCTAAATGAAGAAGATATCGACACCTTCTTAAAGGGCGCCAGTTTCGAGCCAGTTGCAGCCCAGATTTTTTGATCAGTTATGTCTCACACAAAGGAACAGACCCGCCCTGTCACGAATATCAGTTCTTATTTTAAGTGGTTCGTTATATCTTCCTGTCATTTTCACAACGTACATACTGAATATTTCGGACCTCGAAAATCTCTTCAAGGAGAATTTCCCAAGTCCGAGAAGGAAAACTTTGATGAAGAAATTACAACCCCTTGTCTGCTTGGTGTCCCGGGGGGGTACTCCCTTACAAGAGCCTAATGGGGATGTGCCGCTGGATGGGGTAGCATTTTCACAACTGGAGTGACTATTATGGGGTCGCATTTTTAATAGAGTTACTAGAATGGGGTCGCAAATTTTCGAATTTTGGGGGTAACTAGGGAATCAAAATGGGAAGATTCTCGGTTAAAAAGATCAGAAAGTTGTTTATTAAATTTAACAATAAGCTTGCATGGCCCGGCTTTTTAAAGGACTGACAAGGTAGATGCATAAATTGAAAGTGACTAAGTTGGGATCGCAAAAATTACATTTTCCAAAATGTGACTAAGATGGGGTCTATAATTGGCCGAAAAATAGACTAGAATGGGGTGGGGGCTCTGAGAGGCCAGCGGCACATACCCAGCAAACATCAACCCAAGTACCCCCCCCCCCCTCCCTCCCCGCCCCCGCCCGGGTTGGTGTCCAGTCCACGAGGACTGGGCATGAAATACAAAGTCACGCATACAACTACGCATACAGTATTTCAAATAGATAACCGAGCTAAATCGCTTTGTTAGCGTCTTATCGCGTCACATTTGCGAACAAATTAGTTTTATTTGCCCAAGAAATTTTACTGCCATATCTTGAGGAGTCGATCTTAATGAAAAACTATTTTTAGCAAAGACCTCGAGGTCGGGTGTCACGAATCAGTCACGCTCGCGGATACGACATTTTACAAACCAGATAACATTGCAACAAAACAGGTATAAACGCGGAATCATCGGCCAGTATAGTTTCAAATGATTAAGAAATAACCTTAACATGAAAAAGAACTAAGGTTAGATCCATCAAACCATCAAGTGAAGTTGGACTTTCACGAGCAAAGCGACAAGGCAAGTGTTCGTTAATTATCAGGTCTTCAAAATTTCTGTAAATTCAAACGGCGGTCAATTTCGAAAACGTAAAGAGCACAAAAATTTTATTCCTTTTTACGTTTTACTATCATTTCTAGTTTGTATTAATACAGATAGCAAAGTTCAGACAGGTGCCACACTTTTTTAAACTGCCCTCAAAGTTGAGCTATTTTCGTGTTTTGATGGAAGGCCGATAATACGTGCAAGAAAAAAAATTCTTGCCGTTAAAATGAATAAATAATTCGGAACTGTGATATGGCTAAGACATCTAGAGTGGTGTATCCGTGTATTAAAAAGAAAATCGTGCTTCTTGAACGAGTTGCTTGTTTTCTGTAGCGCCGGCAATGTAGGCGATTTTTGCTGTTTCAAAGGCTATGGCGCCGGTGCCAATCGGTCGAAAATTCAAAAATTCGTAAAAAATTATATTTCGCATTTTCGGTCAAACAAAATGCATTTTTGTAACTAATTAGGTAAAGAATTTAATAACCCAGAATATAAGGGAAATCGATTTTTTGATCCGAAATCACTGGTCGGTTTTTACGGAGACACGCTCTTAAGGCGCTTTCCAAAAGTGAGAACTGGCCGGCCGGATTCAGTCATTTTGACAATGAAGTACTAGGCTTTTTCCAAAAGTTTTTCTTTATGAAAACGCCTCTCCTTCCTGCATACTATTTAAGATTTGATTGATCTGGCTGGATAGTTTTGATTAAAAATGAGAATGTTAGATTCAGTTCTGACAAATAGAAAACGCCCTTAACTAGTTGTTTCCTTATTTTAATGGAATAAAAAATGGCCATGATTTCTTGTATTTTCTTGTTCCCGAACTCATGTGAAGAAAGGCACCAACTTGAGGGTCGGGTGGACAAAATACAATTAATGATTGGTATGAAACTGTCTACCCGAGCCTCGACCTTATTTCTTTGTGTTTGCTCACTAAAGGAGAATGCGGGAAAGGTGTATTGGCAACTTTTTTTGTCAGTCGTTTGCCCCCTTGGAAACCATCCCATCAATCCTTACTCGGCCCATGTAAAGATGACGGATGTCGTGTGAGAAAGGTCTATTTAAAGATGATGCCATCATATCTGCAGCCTGGATCAGTAGAAGATGCTCAAGGGTTTAGTCAGGATATGCCCCTGGCTAAGTAGCCTGAGAAATCATCCGTTGTTTCGCTGTGCATGTTTTCCACCGGTTTCCTTGTGAAACGACGTTCGAGAAACGAGCGCAGATCTGGGTAGTACTTCTGATTGGTCCTGCTACAAGAGAAATTTGCCTCAGCCAATCAGAAGCACAACCAAGATCTGGGTAAACACACGTCATCATTATGGAATTCCTGCAATCGTTCCATCGCGAAATGTAGGCTACTTTCTCAGGCTACTGGCTTAGAAGAGTTATGGGTCTAATGAAAAATGTTTTCTTGTTAGGCCCGTAAGAATAAATAACTTTTTTTGTCAGGTAGAACACAAAGCCGGTGTGTTATCTATCACGGCCACAAAGGATAAAGCAGACGTGGACGTGAAGTCGGACACAATTCGTCTACTTGTAAAACCAGGAGATAAACAATACCCTATTGGTCAAGAACCGGAAGTAAAGACAGTTCATGTGGAACACAACTGCTGCCTTCCACAAATTTATCCAGTCGGTGGTTAGCTTCTTATTGGGGAAAGCGTATACCTCGCAGTGTTCTCCTGGCATGAGATGGGGATGGGAAACTTCTAACCGCCGACGGGGCTGGTACTCTAAATATACGTTTGTACCGTGGGAAAGGGTGTGGGGTAAATAGTTCAGGTAATATATCAAGCATGAGACACAGTGTTTCATCACCAGATGAAACATAATCTCGTAACCAGATCTCACTCTGTTTTTCCCTTGGCCGTGGGAGATCTGGGTACGAGATTAGATGAAACACTGAGAAGAGAGTTGAAAATACGACGAGCAGCGGAGTATTCTTGACAAACTTCGGGTTGTTTCATCTGGTGATGAAACACTGTGTCAAATGCTGGATATTACTTCTCAAATAAAATGATTTAAGAAGTAGGAATTAAGGATGCAAAAATGAGCAGTTTTTCCAGTACATCTGCACCGTTCTAAATTGGTCCCCTTTAATCTGTACTTCCATTGTTTTCAGGGATAGGGGCATTGTTATGTGACAATCCCTATTGTTTTCCCAGCTAATCAAAAACAATCTTTCAAATAGGTGCGGGATCGCCCCTTTTTCATCTGATTTCCAAAAACTTTGGAAAAGTTTGAGAAAGTTATTTGCACAACCTAAATTCTCTGTCAAGAACTGAACTACCGTTAAAGCCGTACACTGATTACCCCAACCTAATCAAGCAATTCTGTATTAACGGTTTTTCCTAATAGTAACTCATTTTGTTAAAACTTTGCGAAGACGCTAACTTGTGTTAAATAAACACGGTGCCCTTTGGGAGTTATTTTTTTTACTTACATGTAAGTGTATTGCATTCACCACACGCTTACAATTTAGCTCAGTATTATGGTGACTAAATAGTTTTTTAGTTTGCAGAGATAAACACACAGTTTTGTAGATCAACCGCACCGATACTGATGAAAAGCCGTGCAACTTACATTAAATAAAATGGTTCCATGTAAGTACTGAAGATAAAAGTTTACAATTTATTCCTTAGCTGATAAGCGACTCCCCCTAAATCAAAGTCTGCATTGTACGCATGGTTAAAATTTTAAGACGGAATCCATCTGGAAATTGAGTAATTTCAATTTTCAGTGGACAAAAACCTTCTACCTGAATAGTTTAAACAATATTGCTTTTTCTTTTTACATTTTTCAAGGGCTATAGATGTAATTAGTTATCCATAATAACACCAACGACTATTTCTCATGGGAGCCCAGGAAAATGAATGTCAAATTTCACAAGAATTGCGAAAACACAGGTAAAATTCTGAAAATTTCGTGTTTAAGATGTCATTTTGTGAAATTTGACATTTATTTTTTAGGGCTCATATTCATAAGAAATTTTCGCGTTGGTGTTATTACAGATAACTAATTACATCTCCAGTCCTTGAAAAATGTAAAAAATTTAAATTATTCTGGTACAAGGTTTTTGTCTACTAAAATGCGATTTGCGAAAACGACTTTGATTTGAAGGGGTTCGCACCTGGACCTACAATGGGCGACGTAATGAGTTGAAACACTTCGCCCAAAACTGGACTTTTTTACGTTTTATTAACTTCAAAAGGAGGAAATATAGTTTTCTTCCCCCATCCCCTCCGTGCCGATGTTGTGCCAATGTTCTAGCTACCTATAGGAAACAACAAACACTCCAACTTTGAATGGAGAGGACAGGGGAGGTGCGCGGATCGATTCTTTTGTTCTCCGAAGTTACCCTATTTGAGTACAATGTCTCAACAATTTTGTCGCAGATTGTAGTCTATTGCGCAGCCGTTGTTTGTCTCGTCAAAGGTCAAAGGTCACACATAACCCGGGGGCTTCTTGGCCCTTGCCCTTCCGCTAGCCAACTAACAAACAGTTATGCTCCGCAACACCGCGAGTCATCAGGGACGTCGCTGTAAGGTGTTGTTCGTTGTAATATACCTCATACTCACCCACGTACCGGAATTCCCCCTTGAACAAGAACTATACCCACTGAGTTAGACCATCTTCTCTTGGCACGACAGAGCCTCATAAAGTTTCTTTGTAAGAACAACAACTACTAAGGTTTCGTTTGGGAACAAATGTAGCAATTCAGTAGCAAGTTGTAAAGGAGAGCAAATCACTTGCGACTCAAGATCTTTCAACTGTTTTAAAACAAAGATCTCTCCGTGGCGAAAAAGGGAGGGGAGAATGAAAGGCGTCGTTATGGTTGTATCTTAACATTGATGCCAGATAATGCCGGAGCAACTAAAGATACAATATATGTGCGCATGTCAAATTGATTCCAGTGCAGACAGCATCAGCATCTTGTGTTATCAAAACATAACCATAACATATTATGGCCTGAAACCCCTTCTATAAGCTTACTTGCCACGGTGGCGCAGGAAAATGGTTCCGACTAAATAAGATTAATACGGAATCCATCAGCAAATTGACTGTGCAGTGAAACCTGTATTAAGCGGAGACCCCCGGAGAATGCTGTTGTGTCCGCTTAATACAGGGTGTCCGCCTAATACACGTTTCGATAGATAACGTCATATGAGGTGTCAAAACAAACATGCATCCCCTTTTGCTGTACTCGTGTGGATGGATGAAAACGGAAATTTTTAAAAATAATTAACCTATGGGCTCAGAAACCACTCAATGCACATGCTGTCGCCATAGATGGTACCTTTTGCAGTCACTATTGTGTTTTTGTGTGCATGGACGGGGAAAAACGATTATAAAAAAAGGAACGTTTTTGAAACGACGACGGTGAATGAAGTCTCTATTGTCAAACAAAAAAAGATACGTGTAAATGGTACCTGAATAACATTAAAAGAGATTTTGAAAAGTTGTTACTTCTAGCTTTGCGCATTTAGCGCTTTGCCTTATTGAAAGTTTTTTTTTTGTCCTTATTGAAGTTAGCGCTAATGTTTGTATATTAGTATACTACTACCGAATACACTTTAATCCCCTGTTTTTCAATTACGAGCGATTTATTTTTAACGAATGTCGCTTCATAAAAGTGAATGTATTTTCACGATAATGATATTGATAACTGCGTTATTTTCTGGTAATGACCAGCAAATTGAGGTGTATATAAATCAAACGGGCGTTTTTCGGACATCAAGACTTTAGGAAAAAACGTCAGAGAAGACGAAAGACCACAGAGTGAGTAATTCAACTTCATTTCAGATAGATTTAATCTTCATTTAGTTGAAACCCATTTTTCCCATAGCCCATGATACAAAACCAGTTCCCTCCAGTACACTTGTCCACAAGTTGTCTGAATTCTTTGAGCGACGAAGTCGTTTTCGCTTCTGACCGATGACCCGATCGACCAAAACGGACATTAACAGAGTTTACAGTTTAGACTGAATTATTCACATCATACCACATACTGATAGAAAATGTAGATTACTACGCCTATTTTTTCTTGAAAGAGACACAGCTGTATTATTTTTTCAAGACCGGATTTCCACGTAGGAAAACCGAGTGACACATCATGGCGTCGTTTTCCCTTTACACGATAGGGATGTTTAAACATTCCCAGAAAATTCTTAAACTTTCAATTTTAACAGTTTTATCTGCATAATCCCTGTCTAATTGTGGTTATGACCTTTTCATTCATTTTCCTCTCAATATTCAGTGGCGGATCCAGACCTTTAGATAAGTGGGGGGGGGGGGGGGGGGGGGTCCGGTCATCCAGGCCCTGAGATAAAAGCACACTATACAGACATAGGAATCATAAACATGATCAGGCAACGACTTAAGGATATCGAACTACAAAGATGGCTAAGAGAAATAAATAACGACACTAGAAAAGATGTTAACCAAAGGAACAAAATGATAACCTACCGGTTATTCAAAACGATAGACAATATGTGAAGATTACCTACATCAGGTCACCAATACGCGATACTATAGCTAGTAGAATAGCTCTAACAAACCTGCGACTAAGCAACCACAAATTAGCCATAGAGACAGGACGTTATTCGAGACCGTTTAAGAAACCTGAAGAAAGAATTTGCCCAATTTGTAAGATAGAAATGAAGGACCAATACCATTTTTTAAATATATGCCCTGCTTACCACGAGAAAAGATGTTCGTTACTAGATTATTTGGAAAAAGAATATAGAATAAAAATAAGCAGAATGTCACCTAACAAAATATTCATGTTTCTAATAAACCCCCCTAGCGGAAATGCTAAAATACAAAAACTAATAGCAAAACATGTATTTGAATGCTTTGAAAAAAGGAAAGGGGAAGACGGTAGAAAGTAAATTCTCAAGGACGCAATTAATTATTATCTTATTAGCCATATTTGTATTGTGTGTAACTTTTATTAGTTATTTGGAAATAGTTGATATACTATTTATTCAGTATAAAACTCCAAATAAAAATATGTCTGTCTGTCTAAGAGGGGGCCCGGGCTCCAAAAAGTTTTTTTCTCGGCCCCTCGGGCCTCATCTTGGTCGAAAAATAAGGGGGGGGGGAGGGGCGGGCTCCCCGGGCCCCTCCCCTGGATCCACCACTTACATTAAGAGGGAAGCGATGGGAAACAAAACATGCTTGACCGGTTTGTGGATCAGTCAGTGAACCATGTAATTGTATTTTTCTTGTACCTCACCAGAAAACGGGAATCTTCATTGTCGTTCCTTTCGTTTTGTTGCCCTATTAAGTTGCTTTCTGTCTTTTAAAGAAGTTTTAGAGTAGACAGAAGCCAAAGAAGTTAAAGCGTGTGGAAACAAAACTCAAAAACATTAACATTAACATTGTTTAAGCTACGTCGACACGTATCCGGATATTTTTTGAAACGCAGACTTTTTTTTACACGAATCTACGGTGGCCCAGAAGTACGGTGGCCCAGAAGGGTCACACATGCAAATTAAAAATCGTACATGCAAATTAAAAATTGTACATGCAAACTAAAAATATTACCTGCAAATTAAATATAGTACACGCAAACTAAAAATTGTGCTGCAAATTGAAAATAGAAAACATATCGATGCAAATTAAAAATGAAAAGTCCTGCGCGTGCAGTATGAGTGATGAGGTCCTGGTCCGAGCCGTGTGACCTGGCCTTACAGCCGTCGGCCCATTCATGTTTCATGTTTGTAAAATTGTTAGTTTGCATGTACAATTTTTAATTTGCATGTACTATTTTTAATTTGCATGTGTGACCCTTCTGGGCCACCATACGAATCAGCCCCCCGTCTACTCAAAAACCAGTGAGTCCGGTTACCAAAACCCCCGCGCATTCTTCAGTTGAAACTGCGCTCTAGAGCGGGGGCGCGGTCTATCTTTTTTTTAAAAGAATGCTGGTTTAGGGTTAAGGTTAGTGTCACCCCTACAACCCTAACCCTAACCCTAAATCAGCATTCTTTAAAAAAAAAAAATGATAGACTCCGATCCCGGTCCCGGCCCCTGCCCCGACCCCGCGTTTACTGACACCCGTTTGAGGGCCCCGTCTAAAGGAATCCGGATAAACAAAACCCGCCCCCCTTTCACAAATGTCCGGATTCGTGCCGGCGCGAACATAGCCTTATGTTGGTAGGAAAAAAATAAACAACAAGAACAA
This sequence comes from Porites divaricata, assembly GCA_038088405.1. Lineage (NCBI taxonomy): Eukaryota > Metazoa > Cnidaria > Anthozoa > Scleractinia > Poritidae > Porites > Porites divaricata. Next base: position 19,535,393 of record JBBMOI010000001.1, read on the forward strand.
CAACAACAAGAAAGATGGGATGAAAGGGCATGGGAGCACTCTAAACATCCACTCTAGAAAATAGTGATAGGAATTAACGATACGAACAAGCTTGACAAGCAGAGGGACTAGATCAATCTTAAACCACTGAATAGCCTTTATTGTGTGAGGGGTTTCTTCGATCTGGGACAGCTCCTCTAACGAGAGTACTCCAGGACTCTGACAAAGCTTTGTTATACTTTCTTCCTTTAATTACTGGCGGCATGACAAACGTCTACAGCTCAGCTTCTTACAACAGCTAATCACCCTCTACTAACCATCCAACTATACAACTTATATAAGCACTTGAACGCAGGTACGTTTAAGCTTGCTGATCATGAGAGTTACGAAAGCTATTCCGAATGACTTCTAACGAATTTCCCGTTGTTAACAAAAGTGGAATAAACAATCCTACAAGAAAACCAATGAAAGCTCGACAGCTAGATTCACGAGGCTAAACCTTAAACCAAAACAGGAACTTTGATGTAGGTAATAAGCAAAGTCAGCAATGGTCCCAAAATGTACCCACTTAAAAACTGACAATCAAACTCAACTAAACCCCAAGCTTGATGGCACTTCTGTCGACAAACCCATTAAAAAGGTAATAACACTCAAAAACCTGTTAACGCATATATTGGTTAACCTTGACTCTCAAACCCAAACATAGCGAAACTTAAATCACGAGAAGAACAAAGAACAACAGAACTGTCATCAAAAATCCTTATGATAATAATGTCAAAAATAACCACAAGACTACTTCATAACAATTGTTAAGGATAAATTTACCTTTCATGGTTAAGAAACCCAAGGTTTGCTTGAGACGCCGATAAAGGTTCACTTTACGATGGTGACAAAATAATTAACTTAGACTTTTTATACCCGAACAGATAGGTTCCTTGATGGTTTTTCCGCAGTAAGGAACATTGAGAGATCTGCGGCAATATATGAAGGGAACCTATCAACATGTACTTCAGTAGTTTTTAACGGGCCGGATTTTATGTTTGTTGATTCATTGAATGGGAAAAAAAGTGAGAGAACGAAGATAATTAAAAAGCCCCTCTCACTGTCTCCTCACTTTTTTCATTCATTGCCCTTAATTGATATGGTGTACCCTATATTCTCAGGAATCCTATATTTCATAAGCCTCCGTCTCCTATATAGAGGGGTGATGAATGATCCATTAAAATTTTTAACTGCTCGCAAAATTTTACCTTTGCTCGATATGCTCGCAAAATCTAAACGAGTGCTCGCTTGCTCGTGCTCCCCAAATTTTTGAGTTGCTCGCAAGCTCGCAAAGCAAATTTTTATTTCTGCTCGTGTTGGCAAAAAAATCGCAGTGCTCGGCTTGCTCGCGAATGCTCGCAAAGACCATTCGTCACCCCTATATAGGACTCCTTGCCAGTACCATTATGAAAATTACAACAAAAATTATTGTTAGCATATAAAGTTATTGTGTATTGTAATTTGATGTTGTTAAAGTCAAAATGAATGAATGAATGAATAAAAATTAGAGAGATCCGTTCTCATTTAGTTGGTTTTCAAAAACTAAGAAAGGAAACGGAACTCCCTTGGTGAAATCGATGGATCTAAATACATGTTATTTCCTGTACTGTCCACTCCTGTGCTAAAAGCGGCGCCAGTACTAGTGATCCACTGCATCGACTGATTTCACTTTCACAAATAAAAATTAAAATTAGTCACGACATCAGTTTCTATAAATGACAAAAGTGCGAAACAAGATTGAAAAGAGTCACATTAATTGTATTGAATTCTTACTGAAAACCTTTTTGTTAAATTAGTAGTTATAGCAAGGGAGGGCGAAACTGCATACAATAGTGTGAAGGCGACCGCATATGCAGCATGCAGGTGTAAAACAGATATACATTCAAAATACAGTCGAACCTCGCTATTTCGAACTCGGTTAATTCAAAGTCCCAGCTATTTCGAAGGAAGATCGAATTCCCTTGGATTTACCCTTATGTTTTCAGTCATTTACTATCAGCTATTTCGAACTCGGTTATTTCGAATTCCCCGCTATTTCGAACTCATCGTTCTTTCCCTACACCTCAAATCAATCCCGTTATTTCGAACTTGTCAAAAACAGAGTACGTACATAAGAGCACAGCTGGAAACGTATTGCATTTTATTTGAGCTTGACTCACGTGCATTGTCCCTCTAAGAAAATCCAGCAGCCTTCCAGCTGTGCTATTCATTCAAGATCGACAAGAGTATTAGAAAAACCAAAAACAACAGAACATTCAAAGATTTTTCAATGCAACAGCATCTGCTGATTTATCCGACATATAATTACTGTATTTTTATTTAATCAGTGTCTTTCTTCATACTGCTGTACTTTATTAAAAAAATGATTCATTGTTACGAATTTTACGCTTCCCCGGTTATTTCGAAATCCCGCTATTTCGAACTTTTTTCCATTTCCCTTGGGATTTCGAAATAGCGACGTTCGACCGTATTTCCTCACTTCAGAATCTGCCAGCGGTTGCACTAGCAATCAGTGGGAAAATCTTTTTTGCCACGCCAGGGAGCAAGTTTTTGCGTCTAACAGATCTTCGAAGGGTGAAATTGCCTTTGGGAAATTTCCATGGAAACGTAAAAAGGACAAAGGAATTCAGTTTTAATACAATAGAACTTCTTCAACTTCATCCTTGTTGGTGTATAAGGTGCGAAAAAGTCATACTAGGTTTGTTTGCGTTTACAGTTTCGCTTTATAGTTGAAACAATGTGTGATTATTAGTTTTGTTTGCTTTCTTCCTGTTTGTATTGTTTGATTGATGGGTGAAATTACTAATTGCAATGCAAAACAGGGTTTATAAATATTGTTCAGTTAACTTTAGATTTATAGTGTGCAGCGTGCTGTTTGATTGTAAGGTTGAGATCATTATTAAAGGTAAGGATAGATAAAACTAGGATTATTTCCACCTACATCATCTCATTAAAACATTTAACCTTAACTGCCCCTTTTCCCTTAAACATAAGTCCACTTGTCGGTTGTCGGTTAAAATTTAGTTACTTTGTCGGTAGTCGGTTAAAATTTTCGATCTTTGTCAGTTGTCGGTTAATCTCAGTTAATAAGTAAAAATGGATGTTAATTATTAATAATGGTTATGCGTTTCACTCAGTTTCAAGACTTTGATCCCTATAAAACGTGTAAACTTGTAAAAATTCATCATTTGATTGAACTTATAAAACTTCATTATGCAACATGATAGTTTATTTCACCTTTGTTTGCCAATATAGTACCGATAAAATCACCAATTGGAAGCTTTTATTGCAAATGTGAACTTGGTTGCCCTGTTGATTACAGGGCACCATAATTGGACACAGAGGGAAACGCCCACTCTAATCTTTTGGAGACGTAAGTTATTTTTGGTGAAAAACTGCAAGGGTGACAGGTTGCCCATCTATACCGGCGTGAAACCGTGTGTTGACCTTTAATATTTTGGTTCTAACAAGCATGTTCTTTGCCATGGTTTTCCTTTCTTTAGGAAATAAAGGGTGGTTCTTTAAAAAATTAGCAAAGTAGCGTCTGGTTTTGTATGAAGCAACATTTCTTTTTCTTCCTTGCTGTTTGTTTCGGGAGCGCGGACTTCGGTTTCTGTGAGTTTCATTTATTTCTGATTGCAATTTTTCTTTCAAATTGTGTTGGTAGCCTCTGTCCATCATCAACCCACAAGCGTTCTTTTGAATTTTGAAAAAATTTCCTCAAACTCTTTTGACAAATCGGTGGGTGACAAGGGTTAAAATGTGTGCCCAAGGATAACCTTTTCGTTGAATCTTGTGCCTTTGTATACAACTGTGTCTAAAAACATTGTCTCAGTGAATTTTGGTGGTGAATTTAATAGTAGGATGATGTAAGTTTGCTTACGATGTCTGGTTTAAAGACGGTTTAGCTTAGACATTCTGAGACATTGTGTTTCAATATATGACATGAAATGTTGGCAGAGGAAACTGCTGTCTTTGTGCCCATCCGCGGTACGGTGGGTTTGTAGGTAGAGCTTTCCATTGAACTGGAACGAATTTTCTTTGAGCATTAATCTAAGCATTTCTCGCATGTAATGTGTAGGACTAGGCGGGTTGCTTTGTAGAAATTTTCATACGCTCTGCAAACCGATTTCAATACCCTCGTTTTGTGGTATATTTGTAAAAAGACTTGCGACGTGGTATCTTTTGTTACTTCCTAGAAGGGTAGAAAAAATACAATATACTCTTCTTTCTGAAAAAAAAAAAAAAAAAAAAAAAAAAAAAAATAGACAATGTCGGTCCATGTCGGTAGTCGGTTACTATTTTTCCTGCAGTAGTCGGTAATTCTTTTCGCGTTTTGTCGGTAGTCGGTAATATTTTTTGCCCTTTGTCGCTAGTCGGTTAACCCCATTTACACCCTCTTATAACCAAGACAGTCAAATTGAAGTACAACATGCACATAAACTAGTAATAGTTGACACTACCGCTGCCCCCTCTCTGTATATTCTCGGTCAATAGTATTCTTGCTCGTTGTGTAGCTCTTTGAAATATACCGATTCATAATGAAGATTTTCACACATATTCCATACAATAGGTGTGATAAATACAGGAAACGCAATGTTCCATACACAGTTTCAGTTCGATTTACACCGGTGAGGGTAAAAGGAGGAATGAGTTTGCGGAATGGCTTGTGGCATGGCTTGCGGAATGACATAATTATGCGGAATGTAAAATACGGAAAATGGCGCAAAGAAATGAATTAAACTTAAAAACATGCGCGCGTCTTTGCCGCGGCTTTTATTGGCGCCAATTTGAGTGAGCAACATTTTTGCTGGTCCATTTGTTACTGCTGGCTTAAAACAACAAGGCAGAGCAGAAAGTACCGATACGCTTTTCTGCATTCGTGTTTATGTAATATATACTTAATTAATACTTAATTTATTTTTGTTGCTTTCGACAATACTTTCTCTCTTTCTGCCCACCATTATAATAAAGTCAAATGTCAAAACGCTAGAGGGAAAAGAACGCTTGTTGAACGTGAAGTCGGGCTAGCAACAATTCTAGTGATTATTAATTAATACGGTGGACGAATCAGATCATATTTGAGCCTAAATGAACGTCCCGAGTGAAACATTTTATCCAGAAATCGAGTGAAGCGAACTGCCCTCTGTCTCCTATCGGCCTTTCCGCGTGTCTTCGCACCTTCCTTGTTTGTGTGAGTGTGAGCGTTTGATCGTGAAAAAATGCTAAAACGGTAGGAAGAAAAAAAAACAAAACAAAACAAAATAAAAAAAGACACACTCAATTGCCAGGATTTGAACTCGCCTTTTTCTGCCAGCTGTTGGCTTCGAGTGCCGGAAACTTAACCAAGCAGCTAAGGGAACAAAATACAGGAGCCGTTTCATCTCTGAATATTACGTCACGATCACGCAACCCACCGTCTGAAAAAGAAATACTTCTCACGCGGTTTCAAATACAAATATAGGTAGAAGGAAACTGTAAAGTTAATCGTGCAAACATCGTTTGCAGAAAAAATTAAAGTAGAAGGGAGCGAGACCTTCCAGAACGTAATTTCTTCAATGGGCGACTTTCGTGCTGTAGTATCGGTGCTGCCATGCAGCCCGACTAATAAAGGCAAGAAGAATCTTTGTAGCTGTGTGGAAAAGGCTAATCGACAATGAGCCTTCGTGGCTTTTTGATTGTCATCGTATGTCAACATTAAAACAGCGGCTGCCTTTGCAAATTGATTGGTGCCAAAAAAGGGCGCACTTTTCAGTTTAATTTATTTCTTTGGGTCATTCTGCATGTATTACATTCCACATAATTATGTCATTCCGCCTTTTACCTCACCAGATTTACACAGCTTTGATCAAAACATTCTCAGTTTCGAGAATAGTTTATTCTAAACCATAAAAAAGATTTAATTAGAAGTTGATTTTTCGCTATTTCTTTTTCACGTTTTACATTCAGTTTATTTTATTTGCCGGAATGTGAGCCTTAGAAATTAAAAGGACGTTTGGTCAATTCACGCTCGCGCATTCTAGTCTTATTTTAAACTTTATAGCGGAAGGACATCTGTGAGCAGGGAATAAGTCAGCACAGAATTTGATTGTCGGCGAATTTCTGTAATCATCCATCGTTCTTCCAGTGATAAGCTAGCCGTTGCTCACTCGTCTTGCTTGTTTGGGACTGAGTCTTATTCCGGTCAAAGAGAGAGAAAGTGTCAACTGATAACTCGGGTGAGGTAAGTGAGAGGCAAGGTTTTTAATCAAAGATTTGTGAACTCGTGTCTGGCAAACTCTCCAAGTGTTTATATATATAGTGTTTATATATACACAGTTATACTACTCACCTTATAACTTCATCTGCGCTTAACGAGTGTCTTTTGGTCCATAACTTTCAAAACAAAGAATGTTACTGATAACACGTAACGAAGTATGACTGCACAATAAATGTCACAAAATCTACCTAAGCGGTCCCTTCGGAATTTTCTGTCTTTACGTCATCCTAACCATTTCGTACTTGCGGGCGCAAACAATAGAAACTTCATCATTACCTACCGATTCCTCGCGGCCCCGGTTCAAGCAAAATCGAGATTTTTTCTTGTATACAGACTGTATGTTTGAACTATAAGTACTATCCTTAATATGCGCGCGAGTTACTAGGGTGCCCCCTCGGGATTTCGGCTCTGGGTGAAATCCCTGCGGGGGCAAATATACATAAAATCAGGAACCGCGGAGAGGGAGGGGCTAGGGGGAAGGGGTGGGGTTTAAGCCCCTCTTTCATTTTTAGATAGTCGGGAAGCAAATTGTTTTTACATGGTATATTCTAGATCATCAGATACATAACTTGTTAAAGCCAACTTCAGTCAAATATTTCATTGACATCCTGAGTTCTTTGTTAACTTTGTAACACTTTTCTGTTTTTTTAGTTCCTTTATTTAAGACTTTAAAGAAGCGCCTTGTGTCATTTGTCTTTTCAAAGGAAGGTTCGATTTTCCACTGAAAAATTTTCTGTTCATAGTTTCTATCCAGAAATAATTTGCTTTTGGATTAATGTTTTTCCTAATGATTGGCGGTTTTGTAAGGCTCTTCTTGCTTCCTCTATCAATTTCTCTTTCTTACTTTTTCCATCTATGTTTTAAAAAATTTAGTACAGCTTTGATTTTAAAGCAAAAATGAACACATACATTAATTTTAGAGGCCCGAAGACGGACTTCGGCAAGGATTAAAGGGTAGAGCCGGAATGTTAAAAAACTTCCATTATCAGTTGGAAAACTAATGCTGAGCGCAATGTTTAGCGTTAGGCGGCGGCTGAGCCGGCGACGACGAGGCTCAACTTGTTGATGGACTTGGAAGCCATTTCACCGAGCATGCTTAATGTCATCCGAGGTGTTTCAAAGATTGGAACTTTCTCTAAACTAATCAAATTCAAGAGACGTCGGACAGCTCTCCAACTGATGCAAACTATAGTGACAATAATATAATTTATAACAATTTGCATCGGTTCATTTCTACTGTAGAGTAATAATTTTCGATGCATTTCTAGCAATTTTAGGACACTATAAAATGTAAAAGTCTCCCGGGGGAGCATGGCCCCGAACCCCCCTAACATGGTCACCCTTACGGGTTCGGATTAGCCCCGCTAGTCTCAAACGTGCTCTGTAGTCCCTGAAAATTTTGTTATAGACATGGTTTAAACATGGCACTACCGTCCTTTAGGAAAGTACAATGTAACATTTTTTTCACTGCACCGCACGCCGAGGAAGCTAAGAAAAGTGGATGAATGACTTAAATGCAAGAAATTTCTAGAGTGCGGCGATTGGTATTGTTTCCCGTCTATTCTTGAAAATCACCAACGATGACTAAACGGAGACAAAGATACTCGATCGCCCTCAGTGAAACTCAAACATTCACCATCACGCAAATTTTACGGACCAATAACGGTTTCTGGGAAACTGCCCACCTACCCCTCCCCTAAGCCAACATTTTGCCCTAAATGAGAAGAAAGTGCTAATGTTGGCTTAAGGGAGGGGTAGGTGGGTAGTTTCGCAGAAACCTAAATTGATTGAATTTTACTTCTATAACTTCCAAAGCTGAGCAATGAGTTGCTTTTTAGCAGAAAGATGTACTTAACGCTCAGCTCTTAGTTAAAAGACGCGCAAGTATTGTCTACATAACATGAATCGGTGATCAGTTCGTAAATGCACAACAATTCAAATGCATTACAAACGTACGAGAACGATGATTCATTATTTTAAGTACAGTATTTATAGTCTATTCTTTTCCTCTAAGTGACATACCCCACCCCTCCCCGCAACCACTTGAAAATGTCAGGTCGCAGTGTGTTAACACATCAAAAGACGTAGAATCAGTGGAGTTATTGTGAAGCTTTCCCTTGTTTACCATTTTGTTGCCTTTGTGAACTTTTTCCTAAGTTTTGTAAATTGCTGTCGGTTGCTCTAACAACAGGCGTGTCGAGATCAGAAATACATCAAAAACGGTAACGGAGCCTCACATTGAATGGTAACGTGTTAGTGACACTTACAACAGAACAAGATCATGAAAAATGAAACAAAAATTGTTGATAGAAAATAGAAGGGATAAAAATGATTAAGAAAACATTAACGTCCTCAAATTTTAGAACGATTAATATCAGAGAACATGTGTTTTGTTTGCTTTTTTACTAAAATATTCGCATTTCATTTGCATGCTAAATTAAATTAATGAGTGAAAATGGAATATTTGTTTCTCCTTAATTAGAAACGTTCCTTAGAAGCGTTTTGCAAATAACTTATTTCCCATTTACTGGCTGTGTTTGCTTGTATTTCGACACTGCGTTCGCGTTGAGTGGCAATTGCGATTCAGTTTGACGAGTTCCGACGTCGTGTTTTACACCTTCAATCGTTGCTTACTTAACTTTCCATAAAAAATAGCGCGCTAAATAGAATACTGTATTGAAAATGTAGATCATCCTACGATATTGAGAAGAAATAATGGCCAATACAATAATTATCAGCAACATACATCTTACTTTTAAAATGTTTATTCAGTTGTTAAGTTACATCTGTTCTCATTTCCACATAACGTAACATCCATTCTTCTTATTAAGAGTTGATTTTATCCCGAAGTAAGCGATACAATCAGATCAGCACAATTCTAGTCTAGAACCGGTGAGTTTGCAGTATTTTATCTATTGTAGACTGTTGTTGTAATGAACGATTCTTCTACATAATTATTTTATGATCATACATGATGAATTTAATGAAAGACGTTCATTGCAGTTATGGGACGCAACTTTTGCATTTGCAAAAAGAAAGACTGAAAAAATTCAGTCTTGCCAGGATTCCGAGAACCTAGACCTCTGCGATACCGGTGCAGCACTCGTGGCCAATTGTGCTGACAAGCCAACTGGAAAGAGGTCATTGAGTTGGTTCGTCATATTTTTTTTAAAGTTAAAATGCTTTAAACCAATGAGGAGACAGGTCATCAGTAGGTGGAACATAAGGATAGCATAGGATAGCTTCTTCGTTATCAACAGAGCGCCTACAGACACATGTGTTTACAACGATAACAAAGATTTGAGTGCAATAATTACAGAGGGGTACATTTGTAGAATTTATACAATTAGACAAGGTTAATTGTTTATCGCGTCTTTTCTCTTTCACGCAAGCGATCACATACGTAATTAGCCATAATTTTTTTGCGTTTTCTTTCCTTGCTTCATACTTATCAACGTTGCAAAAGTAGAGCTTGGAGTCACAGAGTCAAGAAAAGAATTCCTTTTTTAGCGTATTGAACAGCTCTCTCCTAGGATCCCTATAAGCTCTGCAATCAGGGGCACCCAACGAGAAGATAGTTGAAAACCACTTAAACATAGCATTGTCAAACGTATTTTAGTATTTAAACAGTAGATATAGGCATATTTTTATCCCCTGAAAATATTTCATCTGTTCGGATTTCCTAGCTGAAAGTCTAGTGATCCGAAATTTCAAAACAGCCGTTTTACGGAAATTATTCTCATACAAACACTGTAATTTCTCACGCGCTTGCCTACTCGTCAAAATGGCGTCGAAAACCGAGACAAGGTCTGTAGGACTTATACTGTAATAATAATAATAATCATAACTAATAATAGGACAGTACGCGTAATTGGACAGTACGCGCCATCACGCGCGCTCTTAAATGGCTCTTTTTTCACTGCTAGCAAAACAAAATTTCGAGTTTCTTGTGTTTTGATTTAAAAAATAGCCTATTATATTACAAATTTTGTTAAAGTTATGATTAATTGGTAACAGAACTTCGTGTCGTCCAATTCGGTCTGTAATCATACTCGTGATTAAACAAATCGGTAATAATTTTCGATGCATTTCTAGCAATTTTAGGACACTATAAAATGTAAAAGTCTCCCGGGGGAGCATGGCCCCGAACCCCCCTAACATGGTCACCCTTACGGGTTCGGATTAGCCCCGCTAGTCTCAAACGTGCTCTGTAGTCCCTGAAAATTTTGTTATAGACATGGTTTAAACATGGCACTACCGTCCTTTAGGAAAGTACAATGTAACATTTTTTTTCACTGCACCGCACGCCGAGGAAGCTAAGAAAAGTGGATGAATGACTTAAATGCAAGAAATTTCTAGAGTGCGGCGATTGGTATTGTTTCCCGTCTATTCTTGAAAATCACCAACGATGACTAAACGGAGACAAAGATACTCGATCGCCCTCAGTGAAACTCAAACATTCACCATCACGCAAATTTTACGGACCAATAACGGTTTCTGGGAAACTGCCCACCTACCCCTCCCCTAAGCCAACATTTTGCCCTAAATGAGAAGAAAGTGCTAATGTTGGCTTAAGGGAGGGGTAGGTGGGTAGTTTCGCAGAAACCTAAATTGATTGAATTTTACTTCTATAACTTCCAAAGCTGAGCAATGAGTTGCTTTTTAGCAGAAAGATGTACTTAACGCTCAGCTCTTAGTTAAAAGACGCGCAAGTATTGTCTACATAACATGAATCGGTGATCAGTTCGTAAATGCACAACAATTCAAATGCATTACAAACGTACGAGAACGATGATTCATTATTTTAAGTACAGTATTTATAGTCTATTCTTTTCCTCTAAGTGACATACCCCACCCCTCCCCGCAACCACTTGAAAATGTCAGGTCGCAGTGTGTTAACACATCAAAAGACGTAGAATCAGTGGAGTTATTGTGAAGCTTTCCCTTGTTTACCATTTTGTTGCCTTTGTGAACTTTTTCCTAAGTTTTGTAAATTGCTGTCGGTTGCTCTAACAACAGGCGTGTCGAGATCAGAAATACATCAAAAACGGTAACGGAGCCTCACATTGAATGGTAACGTGTTAGTGACACTTACAACAGAACAAGATCATGAAAAATGAAACAAAAATTGTTGATAGAAAATAGAAGGGATAAAAATGATTAAGAAAACATTAACGTCCTCAAATTTTAGAACGATTAATATCAGAGAACATGTGTTTTGTTTGCTTTTTTACTAAAATATTCGCATTTCATTTGCATGCTAAATTAAATTAATGAGTGAAAATGGAATATTTGTTTCTCCTTAATTAGAAACGTTCCTTAGAAGCGTTTTGCAAATAACTTATTTCCCATTTACTGGCTGTGTTTGCTTGTATTTCGACACTGCGTTCGCGTTGAGTGGCAATTGCGATTCAGTTTGACGAGTTCCGACGTCGTGTTTTACACCTTCAATCGTTGCTTACTTAACTTTCCATAAAAAATAGCGCGCTAAATAGAATACTGTATTGAAAATGTAGATCATCCTACGATATTGAGAAGAAATAATGGCCAATACAATAATTATCAGCAACATACATCTTACTTTTAAAATGTTTATTCAGTTGTTAAGTTACATCTGTTCTCATTTCCACATAACGTAACATCCATTCTTCTTATTAAGAGTTGATTTTATCCCGAAGTAAGCGATACAATCAGATCAGCACAATTCTAGTCTAGAACCGGTGAGTTTGCAGTATTTTATCTATTGTAGACTGTTGTTGTAATGAACGATTCTTCTACATAATTATTTTATGATCATACATGATGAATTTAATGAAAGACGTTCATTGCAGTTATGGGACGCAACTTTTGCATTTGCAAAAAGAAAGACTGAAAAAATTCAGTCTTGCCAGGATTCCGAGAACCTAGACCTCTGCGATACCGGTGCAGCACTCGTGGCCAATTGTGCTGACAAGCCAACTGGAAAGAGGTCATTGAGTTGGTTCGTCATATTTTTTTTAAAGTTAAAATGCTTTAAACCAATGAGGAGACAGGTCATCAGTAGGTGGAACATAAGGATAGCATAGGATAGCTTCTTCGTTAACAACAGAGCGCCTACAGACACATGTGTTTACAACGATAACAAAGATTTGAGTGCAATAATTACAGAGGGGTACATTTGTAGAATTTATACAATTAGACAAGGTTAATTGTTTATCGCGTCTTTTCTCTTTCACGCAAGCGATCACATACGTAATTAGCCATAATTTTTTTGCGTTTTCTTTCCTTGCTTCATACTTATCAACGTTGCAAAAGTAGAGCTTGGAGTCACAGAGTCAAGAAAAGAATTCCTTTTTTAGCGTATTGAACAGCTCTCTCCTAGGATCCCTATAAGCTCTGCAATCAGGGGCACCCAACGAGAAGATAGTTGAAAACCACTTAAACATAGCATTGTCAAACGTATTTTAGTATTTAAACAGTAGATATAGGCATATTTTTATCCCCTGAAAATATTTCATCTGTTCGGATTTCCTAGCTGAAAGTCTAGTGATCCGAAATTTCAAAACAGCCGTTTTACGGAAATTATTCTCATACAAACACTGTAATTTCTCACGCGCTTGCCTACTCGTCAAAATGGCGTCGAAAACCGAGACAAGGTCTGTAGGACTTATACTGTAATAATAATAATAATCATAACTAATAATAGGACAGTACGCGTAATTGGACAGTACGCGCCATCACGCGCGCTCTTAAATGGCTCTTTTTTCACTGCTAGCAAAACAAAATTTCGAGTTTCTTGTGTTTTGATTTAAAAAATAGCCTATTATATTACAAATTTTGTTAAAGTTATGATTAATTGGTAACAGAACTTCGTGTCGTCCAATTCGGTCTGTAATCATACTCGTGATTAAACAAATCGGTAATAATTTTCGATGCATTTCTAGCAATTTTAGGACACTATAAAATGTAAAAGTCTCCCGGGGGAGCATGGCCCCGAACCCCCCTAACATGGTCACCCTTACGGGTTCGGATTAGCCCCGCTAGTCTCAAACGTGCTCTGTAGTCCCTGAAAATTTTGTTATAGACATGGTTTAAACATGGCACTACCGTCCTTTAGGAAAGTACAATGTAACATTTTTTTCACTGCACCGCACGCCGAGGAAGCTAAGAAAAGTGGATGAATGACTTAAATGCAAGAAATTTCTAGAGTGCGGCGATTGGTATTGTTTCCCGTCTATTCTTGAAAATCACCAACGATGACTAAACGGAGACAAAGATACTCGATCGCCCTCAGTGAAACTCAAACATTCACCATCACGCAAATTTTACGGACCAATAACGGTTTCTGGGAAACTGCCCACCTACCCCTCCCCTAAGCCAACATTTTGCCCTAAATGAGAAGAAAGTGCTAATGTTGGCTTAAGGGAGGGGTAGGTGGGTAGTTTCGCAGAAACCTAAATTGATTGAATTTTACTTCTATAACTTCCAAAGCTGAGCAATGAGTTGCTTTTTAGCAGAAAGATGTACTTAACGCTCAGCTCTTAGTTAAAAGACGCGCAAGTATTGTCTACATAACATGAATCGGTGATCAGTTCGTAAATGCACAACAATTCAAATGCATTACAAACGTACGAGAACGATGATTCATTATTTTAAGTACAGTATTTATAGTCTATTCTTTTCCTCTAAGTGACATACCCCACCCCTCCCCGCAACCACTTGAAAATGTCAGGTCGCAGTGTGTTAACACATCAAAAGACGTAGAATCAGTGGAGTTATTGTGAAGCTTTCCCTTGTTTACCATTTTGTTGCCTTTGTGAACTTTTTCCTAAGTTTTGTAAATTGCTGTCGGTTGCTCTAACAACAGGCGTGTCGAGATCAGAAATACATCAAAAACGGTAACGGAGCCTCACATTGAATGGTAACGTGTTAGTGACACTTACAACAGAACAAGATCATGAAAAATGAAACAAAAATTGTTGATAGAAAATAGAAGGGATAAAAATGATTAAGAAAACATTAACGTCCTCAAATTTTAGAACGATTAATATCAGAGAACATGTGTTTTGTTTGCTTTTTTACTAAAATATTCGCATTTCATTTGCATGCTAAATTAAATTAATGAGTGAAAATGGAATATTTGTTTCTCCTTAATTAGAAACGTTCCTTAGAAGCGTTTTGCAAATAACTTATTTCCCATTTACTGGCTGTGTTTGCTTGTATTTCGACACTGCGTTCGCGTTGAGTGGCAATTGCGATTCAGTTTGACGAGTTCCGACGTCGTGTTTTACACCTTCAATCGTTGCTTACTTAACTTTCCATAAAAAATAGCGCGCTAAATAGAATACTGTATTGAAAATGTAGATCATCCTACGATATTGAGAAGAAATAATGGCCAATACAATAATTATCAGCAACATACATCTTACTTTTAAAATGTTTATTCAGTTGTTAAGTTACATCTGTTCTCATTTCCACATAACGTAACATCCATTCTTCTTATTAAGAGTTGATTTTATCCCGAAGTAAGCGATACAATCAGATCAGCACAATTCTAGTCTAGAACCGGTGAGTTTGCAGTATTTTATCTATTGTAGACTGTTGTTGTAATGAACGATTCTTCTACATAATTATTTTATGATCATACATGATGAATTTAATGAAAGACGTTCATTGCAGTTATGGGACGCAACTTTTGCATTTGCAAAAAGAAAGACTGAAAAAATTCAGTCTTGCCAGGATTCCGAGAACCTAGACCTCTGCGATACCGGTGCAGCACTCGTGGCCAATTGTGCTGACAAGCCAACTGGAAAGAGGTCATTGAGTTGGTTCGTCATATTTTTTTTAAAGTTAAAATGCTTTAAACCAATGAGGAGACAGGTCATCAGTAGGTGGAACATAAGGATAGCATAGGATAGCTTCTTCGTTAACAACAGAGCGCCTACAGACACATGTGTTTACAACGATAACAAAGATTTGAGTGCAATAATTACAGAGGGGTACATTTGTAGAATTTATACAATTAGACAAGGTTAATTGTTTATCGCGTCTTTTCTCTTTCACGCAAGCGATCACATACGTAATTAGCCATAATTTTTTTGCGTTTTCTTTCCTTGCTTCATACTTATCAACGTTGCAAAAGTAGAGCTTGGAGTCACAGAGTCAAGAAAAGAATTCCTTTTTTAGCGTATTGAACAGCTCTCTCCTAGGATCCCTATAAGCTCTGCAATCAGGGGCACCCAACGAGAAGATAGTTGAAAACCACTTAAACATAGCATTGTCAAACGTATTTTAGTATTTAAACAGTAGATATAGGCATATTTTTATCCCCTGAAAATATTTCATCTGTTCGGATTTCCTAGCTGAAAGTCTAGTGATCCGAAATTTCAAAACAGCCGTTTTACGGAAATTATTCTCATACAAACACTGTAATTTCTCACGCGCTTGCCTACTCGTCAAAATGGCGTCGAAAACCGAGACAAGGTCTGTAGGACTTATACTGTAATAATAATAATAATCATAACTAATAATAGGACAGTACGCGTAATTGGACAGTACGCGCCATCACGCGCGCTCTTAAATGGCTCTTTTTTCACTGCTAGCAAAACAAAATTTCGAGTTTCTTGTGTTTTGATTTAAAAAATAGCCTATTATATTACAAATTTTGTTAAAGTTATGATTAATTGGTAACAGAACTTCGTGTCGTCCAATTCGGTCTGTAATCATACTCGTGATTAAACAAATCGGTAATAATTTTCGATGCATTTCTAGCAATTTTAGGACACTATAAAATGTAAAAGTCTCCCGGGGGAGCATGGCCCCGAACCCCCCTAACATGGTCACCCTTACGGGTTCGGATTAGCCCCGCTAGTCTCAAACGTGCTCTGTAGTCCCTGAAAATTTTGTTATAGACATGGTTTAAACATGGCACTACCGTCCTTTAGGAAAGTACAATGTAACATTTTTTTCACTGCACCGCACGCCGAGGAAGCTAAGAAAAGTGGATGAATGACTTAAATGCAAGAAATTTCTAGAGTGCGGCGATTGGTATTGTTTCCCGTCTATTCTTGAAAATCACCAACGATGACTAAACGGAGACAAAGATACTCGATCGCCCTCAGTGAAACTCAAACATTCACCATCACGCAAATTTTACGGACCAATAACGGTTTCTGGGAAACTGCCCACCTACCCCTCCCCTAAGCCAACATTTTGCCCTAAATGAGAAGAAAGTGCTAATGTTGGCTTAAGGGAGGGGTAGGTGGGTAGTTTCGCAGAAACCTAAATTGATTGAATTTTACTTCTATAACTTCCAAAGCTGAGCAATGAGTTGCTTTTTAGCAGAAAGATGTACTTAACGCTCAGCTCTTAGTTAAAAGACGCGCAAGTATTGTCTACATAACATGAATCGGTGATCAGTTCGTAAATGCACAACAATTCAAATGCATTACAAACGTACGAGAACGATGATTCATTATTTTAAGTACAGTATTTATAGTCTATTCTTTTCCTCTAAGTGACATACCCCACCCCTCCCCGCAACCACTTGAAAATGTCAGGTCGCAGTGTGTTAACACATCAAAAGACGTAGAATCAGTGGAGTTATTGTGAAGCTTTCCCTTGTTTACCATTTTGTTGCCTTTGTGAACTTTTTCCTAAGTTTTGTAAATTGCTGTCGGTTGCTCTAACAACAGGCGTGTCGAGATCAGAAATACATCAAAAACGGTAACGGAGCCTCACATTGAATGGTAACGTGTTAGTGACACTTACAACAGAACAAGATCATGAAAAATGAAACAAAAATTGTTGATAGAAAATAGAAGGGATAAAAATGATTAAGAAAACATTA
>JBBMOI010000001.1:19557500-19562500 GCA_038088405.1 Porites divaricata
CTAAAGTCGTTTGTTAGTTACTTTTAGTGCGGCCTTTATCCGTACTGACACAAAATGCTCCCGTGGAGATAGGAAATTCAGCTGGCTAACTTTCCAGGAGGAGGAAATTTTATCTGGAAAGAGTAGTAGGTGAATAGCGAAGCTGGCAGTGGATTTTTCCCCAACATGTTAGTAGGTTATTCGTGTAAATCTGGCAGGATTTATTTGGTCAGAATAACCAAGAAAATGATGTATCTGTGCAAAGATCTCTCGTTCCTGAATTCCTTAATACTTGCCAACTCAATCCGACTTAATTTTGGAATTCAATTGAAAAAAGACATGTTCAAGCATTTTTTTAAATGAGATGACATATAGCGTCACATAGCGGCCTCCCTTAAACAGATCCGTTCGAGACGCTTAACATCATGAAGTCGCCGAAAACATTCCAAGCAAAGGTGTCACTTTTGTGCGACGCACCCCTCCCCTTTTAATATGCACGCCTTGACGCGTATTGCTAAGTGTCGTTTCTCTTATACACAACTTACCCAAAAATTTGAGCAAAACCATTGCCTGCGGATGTAGAATGTCCACTTCCGAATGAAGTAAGTCGGTCAAAACGTCTTTGCTCAAGTCGCCGTTCGCCGTCAGCTAGCTAGGTCGTGATAGATTTTGATATTTATATTGCTGATATGAATGAGAAATGAATTATTTCATATATTCACATCATTGCTGATATTGTTAAGCTGTACTTTGTTGTAGAGCCAATATTTGCCACATGGAGACATAAATCCGTGGGCGTTTTAGGGTCATTTTAAGGGCATTTTGCCGGGTTTGTCGAAACAGAGAGAGTTGCTAGAGAGGCGCTTGACAGTTGGCGAGTGTTTCAATTACAGGTATATACATGTATAATCAACCGTTAGCACCTACAACACAGTTTACGAGGTGTCCGTGTGTGCTAGGCCTAGGCCGGGTGGAAAACGCTATCCACTGGATAGAATTCTGTACAGTGGATAGCGCAATAATTGGTTTTCCTAATGCTTATCTACTCTTGATAGTGATTCACCCAGTGAATAGCGCTATCCAACGTTTGAACAACCGGGGCCAGATCATTAATACGTCGAGTCGTCAAACATGCTCACAAATACTATTTTTTAGATATATATAATTATATGGATAAGATAGGACATTACACCATTAATCTAAACATCTCTAAATTGAAAGTTGCCGTTAATTATGAACTTATATATCTGAGAACATGCATGTAATACACGTAGTCACTCATTCAGTGCAGTACACCCAGGTGATCTGTGACGTCATTGCGGGGGCCTGGGGAAAGAAATTTTAATGCCGTATCCCATAAACCAACGCGCGCACCAATTCAATTCAATTCAATCTGTTCCCGTCAGCTTTGGTTTATGGGATACGGCATTAAAATTTCTTTCCCCAGGCCCCCGCAGTGACGTCACAGATCACCTGGCCTATATAGTTTCGTCCTGATAGTTCTCATGAATAGGGAGCTTAAGCAAGTACGACGACGACCACAACGACGACTTCAAAAAACAATAGATTTAATGATCAAAACAACAGCTCACCACGTGCATCATGCTTTTTAGTACATTTCTTTGACGTCCTCTGCACGACTAAGACGTGAAAACTCCTAATTTGCCGTTTTGTGGAGGACGTGGACATGCCACGACGAATTTTCCTTCCTCTTTTTGAACTTGAATAAAATCCTTAAGAATTCAGCTCCTGGAAAAGCCGCCTGCATTTGACATATTGAGAGGATCCAAATAGACGCGAATATGTTTGAAAGAACGCAAATTCATTTTTTTAGCGACGTTTTCACTGCCGTCGTCGTCGTCCTTGCTTAAAGTCCCTAATGACTCTTTCTGAATTACTTGAATTGGGTCCACAAAAGTGTGGGATGCGAAGTATACCTAAGTTACTAACAATGAAAAGATATTCATACGATGTCATATCATCGACATACAATTTGCTTGTAGTTGTTTAATTTTAAACTGTTCTTCGACATTTGCGTGTACTTGACGTTTCGAACTGGTGAATGCGAAGTTGTTAGGCGTTTTATTAGTCTTTTTGGTAATAGTTTCAGTTACAACAAGATCGGCGAGGTTTTAAAAAACTGATATAGACTTCTTTTAGTTATGAAACTACAGGCGGATCAGAAATTTCGAAAGAAAATTGTAGGAGCTACATAGATCGAGTATGTTTTTTAACGATAGTGGCACTGTGTGCTGTTTATGCCAATATCGGCTAGGTTCTATCCTTAACTCTTCACCCTGAACTCAATAGGGCCATTTATACGAGAAAAAATAAGACGCGTCTTAAATAAGACGTGAACTTTCCGTATAAACGGCACATTTCGTCTAAAATAAGACGCGTCTTAGCTAAGTCGCGTCTTATTTTAGACGAAATGTGCCGTTTATACGGAAAGTTCACGTCTTATTTTTTCTCGTATAAATGGCCCTAATGATCATTCAATCCTTCACCCCAACAATAACTCTTTCCGACGCGTTGCTTCCTGTACCCCAGAAAATTATAGCCTGCGAACGACAGACGTTTCTCCTCGCTCATCGCCGCTGGGGAACGTTTTGCGAGAAGGAACGTCTGCGACTCAGCGACAGAAATTCCATACTGATGACGCAAAATCTGTCCGGAATCCGGTCAGAAGCGCTAATTGGTCGACGGAGTAGTAATTTGCATTTGACACCCCATGACTACCAGATTTTTTTATGTAAACATTGATTTACGTCATCAGTATGAAATTTCTGTCGCTGAGTCGTAGACGTTCCTTCTCGCGAAGCGTTCCTCAGCGGCGATGAGCGAGGAGAAACGTCTGCCGTTCGCAGGCTAAGAAAATTATCGTGATCATCATTTATTCTCTTTAATGTTAGCCGCCTCATTTTCTCTCCAGAGGCAGCCTGGTCAGGCGATAAAAGCACTATACTCGTAATACATAGGGAACAGCGCGACTTCAAGTCACGCCCTGACCATACCCGGCAGTAGATCGATTTATTCACGGCCGGTAACCCTTATTGTTGATTTCCACCGTCGCGTAATTGTTCCGTGCAAACACACGTAAAATTTACGAGCGTAAATGAAAAAGAGGCAATGCATGAAAGGCCCCGGGTAAACGTGAAAGTTGAGCGAAGTTCAACTTTTACGTTTACGCGTGACCTTCCATACATTGTCTCTATTTTATTTACGCACGTAAAAATTGCGTGACGGTGGAAATCCTTTAGGTCAAATCCTCAGTCAAACTTTTTGTAAATAGCCTTCTGGTTTGCCTCTAGCTTGTTGGGTTACTTAATCTTTTTTGGAGCGAGTGCGAAGAAAGAAGCGAACATAGGAAGGAATCGAGGAGAGAAAAAATCGGCGCCCTTCACCCACTTCCCCCTCCCCAGTCCCTCGCTCGGCTCGCTTTGCAAGGCTCTTCAATCGCCTTTTTCCCCGCCAAGGAGCCTGGTCCAAGGCTAATACTTGTTATGCTTATTTAATTTATGTTTCTGTCATTGTTTTGGCCTCACTAGCTTTGCACTATAAAATTAGCAACATTAAAGATAGGAATTATTGTTTACGTTAGTGGCTATTCTTTTTACTCTGTACAGTTGCTAGAGAAAAAACAAAATGTTAATGCGAAACTTCGCCATTCTCCTCGTATTCTTGGCTTTTTCTGCCGTGTCTGATTGTGCCCCAGGCCGTCATCTTTCAAGGTCATATTTTCCGTTGGAGGACTATAGAGCTGAAAAACGTGGTAGGTAACATTTCTAGCGAAAAGGGAATACTGAAGCTAAGATGATGGGTACTTCGTCGAAAAAGTTATTAACACCCCCAGAGTTGTGTTGCTCAAATTTGTTTGGACACGCTGAAGGTACAAACCTTAAGCCAGAAAAGTGAGGAAAGTGTAAACTCATTTATCCCGACGGCAGTGGTATCGATTTATGAGATTGGTTTTCCTGTGAAAATACGACTCCCACGTCGTTCTGTCCTTGCTCATGTGAGAACTAGAGTAGAGCTCTGGAGTTGAAAATGGTGAAGCGATATCGAACCTTATCTTTTCAGTAATGACTATCTTGTTCATTTTTTCCATATTATTTTGTCTCGCCCTTGATGTGCGGAGAATCGCAGGTGCACCGAGACACCCACGACAGGAGACCTAGCCTGAGATCATGCCCTCTCCCTATTAACCCTTTATGTCTCTCACGGGAAGAGGGCATGATACATTTCTTTGACGGATCACATGTAAAAATGCCGGATTCTGGACTTTTTTCTGATTGGATAGGAAACAATGCGAATGATTTGCACCTTTTCGATTGGCCAAAATGCCGCCATCCGTTAGTTGTTTTTAATTGATTTCAGTCTGCATTTTTGCTTGCGTAATGCGGCAGTGAATACACACGCGAGATCGTTATGAAATGTCTGCCGGCTCAGTTTTCTTGAATTTGAAGAATGCTTAAATAGAAATTTCATCCGTTGAAATATTTTCCATCTCATCGTATACTAAAAATTCACCGATCATTTGAATGCAATTTGATACTGGTTACAAGTTACAGAAGCGACAAACGGGTTTACTTTTCAAATAATCAATTCATGAACGGAGTCTTGACCGGGTTTTGCTAAAAGCAGGCCCGCGGCCCAGAGGCCCACGGCCCGCGGCCCACGGCCCGCGACGGCCCAGCGGCCCGCGGCCCACGGCCCGGAGGCCCGGCCCGGATTTTCCACAGTTTTTTGTCCAGCGGTAAATCCACGCGCATGCACAGATCTGCATCAGGTTTGGGCTTGCAAAATGGACGACGGTGAGTTTGAATTTGTTTACCATTTTAATCATTTGAATCCTTGTTTCTGTTTGTTGTTCAGATTAGAACGTTTTCATTCTCTGTTCATTCGTCTCTTTACAGAAACCGATAGCACAATAGAGGACTTTCATTATCGAACGATGTAAGTTATTTTCAAACCATACTTTGAAGGTGAAAATATCATAAGTAATGAGATATGTGATCTGC